>QGSO01000175.1:1858642-2428642 GCA_011037825.1 Carya cathayensis
ATAATTATCTGTTACATAATCTTTTCTGTCATACAATATTGTATGTTATAAGTATGCCATGTTAAGTATGCCATAAGATACATGTATGCCATTAAATGTTTATGATTAAATCATATTGTGCCATTTACAAGCATACGCCATGTTAGAAAAGTATATGATATTAAATAATATCTCATGCATTAAGAAAGATAAGACATGTTATGTTACGTATAATACGTGGGGCCACAACAACTGTGGAGTACGTATTATATTTATGTTATGTTACGTATAATACGTGGGGCCACAACAACTGTGGAGTACGTATTATATTTATGTTACTTATAATGCGTGGGGCCACAACAACTGTGGAGTACGTATTATATTTATGTTATGTTACTTATAATCGTGGGGCCACAACAACTGTGGAGTACGTATTATATTTATGTTATGTTACTTATAATGCGTGGGGCCACAACAACTGTGGAGTACGTATTATATTTATGTTATGTTACGTATAATAGCGTGGGGCCACAACAACTGTGGAGTACGTATTATATTTATGTTACTTATAATGCGTGGGGCCACAACAACTGTGGAGTACGTATTATATTTATGTTATGTTATTTATAATGCGTGGGGCCACAACAACTGTGGAGTACGTATTATATTTATGTTATGTTACTTATAATGCGTGGGGCCACAACAACTGTGGAGTACGTATTATATTTATGTTATGTTACTTATAATGCGTGGGGCCACAACAACTGTGGAGTACGTATTATATTTATGTTACTTATAATGCGTGGGGCCACAACAACTGTGGAGTACGTATTATATTTTATGTTACATGAAGTATGGGGCCACAACAACTGTGGAGCATACACTACATGAGACACAGCAATTGTGACATGTAGAATACGTGGGGCCACAACAACTGTGGAGTACGTATTATATTTTATGTTATGTGAATTCATGGGGCCACAACAACTGTGGAGCATGAAGTATGGGGCCACAACAACTGTGGAGCATACACTACATGAGACACAGCAATTGTGACATGTAGAATACGTGGGGCCACAACAACTGTGGAGTACGTATTATGTTTTACGTTACTTGAATACGTGGGGCCACAACAACTGTGGAGTACGTATTAACGCACGTTATTAATCAAGACAATTGAATAAGATTCCAAATTTATGTTAAGTCCAGTTTCAGATCAAATATATGATAAGTCAAGTTTCAGATCAAGTTCATGTTATGTTATGCTCACGTACATGTTATGTTCATGTTCATGTTATGTTCCAAGTTCATGTTCACATCATGTTATGTTCACGTTTATGATACGTTCAAGCTCACGTTCATGTTATGTTATGTTCATGTCCATGTTATGTTTCACGTTCATGTTATGTTGATTGTTCATGTTATGTTTTAAGCTTAAGTTCATGCCATGTTAAGTCAAGTTCAGTTCACGCTTAAGTTCTGGTTAAGTCATGCTATATGTCAAGTTATACTATGTTTATGTATGACTATAATTATGCATTTATGCTTTTACTGCCATGCATGCATTTTTAACCTGTGTATAAGTTTTATGTTAACTTACTGAGATTTGTAATCAAATCTCACTGTGGTAGTCCCAACTACCATTCCCCCCGAATGGTAGATCTTGTTACAGGACCCAAAGGAGAATTGGAATCTGACCAACTGAATACGGTCGACTAGGCCACGGTGCGATGTTGATGATGGTATAGTATTTAACTTAGGTTAATACTTGTACTTTTGGAGTTGTATCTCAAGTATTCTTTTGATCACAACCATTTTAGACTAGTGTGGTGATCACGGCTTTTTAGTATGCCTTTATGTATGAATTATGTTTCAAGTATTTGGGATATATTTAGTTGGTGCATAGTATTGCTAAAGAAAAAGATTATCCGCTGCGAATATTGCATAATGTTAGATGCATGTTAGGAACATTGCATCTTATATGTCATGAACGGGGGCAGGTAACCTTGTGTTGCATGTCTCGACGCTTCAAATGTCCGTTCAATCCCAAGCGGAATTTGGGGGCGTCACACTGAGAAACTCTTCTACTAACCTAAAATTAAGGTCAAATGGTCGAGAAACTCTCCCACCACACTCTTCTCACCAAGGTAATGTGGTCGTGGAACTCTCCCACTAACCTAACTTTAAGATTAATTGGTTGAGGTGATCTCCCGTTACACCACTCGCCAAGAGTTGCACGGTGGAAGGACTCTCTCACCACACTCTTCTCACCATCGCAACCAAAAGAAAAAAATAAGTGGAGCAAGCTTGCAATATGACACCAACCTTAGGAAGAAAAGGATTACTTAAAAGAAGTTGTGGGGACAAACAGATTGCTTCATACTTCAAGAGGAAAGCACATGATTCACAATACTTCAAAAACAATCAAGTACATGGCAAACTACAGTCACAATACTTCAAAAATGATCAAGTATATCACAAACTACATGGAAAATTGTTCACTTGTTGGTTACAATATATATATATATATCAAGTCTTTAGGTTGGGCAAGGAGGAGAAAAAGTATCTAGCATGACATCTCGACCAAAGGAGTCGAAAACATGACAAGTAGTAGGGTTGGCCTTAAAAGACTTCCAGTCTAAGGTACGCAGGTCCACCTCAGGGTCGCAGAGAAGAAGCTCACGTAGCTACTTTGTAACTCTCCAATCCCACAGGGGATTGGAGAGTTACTTTCTGAAACTTAAAACTTACATTTCATCAAAATATTTATAGACTCCAAAATTTAAAATCATCAAAATATTACAAAATCTCTTAATAAAATCCACCAATCCTCAGAGATCTTTTATGAGTAACCCACTATACTTAAATAATCATCTCACACATGCTCCATAATTCTGATCTTTATCTGAACTATTCCAAAATCATATGAAAAATATTATGGAGATAAGAAGTGAGTTATCAATAATTCAGTAAATAAAGAACATATACTAGTGTGTAAACATGAGCATTTATAGAATTCAAAATGCGGAACAAAAATACTTTTACTTTCAGAATGCATAATCAGAACATGTTATTAAAATATCATAGCAAAGATTCAAAAATAGTCATTCAAAAATATCCTTTGGCATGGCATAAATGATCATCGTCATCATCATATCAGAACAGAGGCCATGTATAACCCCTGTGGTAGGGTTGTGCATTTGGAGATAACTAAGCAGAACATAAATCACTCTGTTACTAAGGTGTGCACTCAAATAGAGATCACTACTATAACCCGTGGCAAGGCTGTATCTACTATTATAACCCGTGGCAGGGCCGTATCCACTATTATAACTCGTGGTTGGGTCGTATCCACTATTATTACTTGTGGTTGAGCCATATCCACTATTATAACTAGTGGTTGGGCCATATCCACTATTATTATCCGTAGTTTGGCTGTATCCACTATTATTACCCCTGATTGGGCTGTTACTGAATGAACAAATAACTGAGGTTGTTTTCACAATTCTTTTCAAAACATATAATGCACATTTTCATAAATCAACCTCAATTCATTTTCATTTATATAAAATATAGAATAGGAATCTCGCTTACCTGAACTTCTTAGCTTTTTAGAGTTTCTCCACAATAGTACCGAACAAAAATCAATTGTCACCTAAAAATTCATAAAATCTGAGTGAATATCCAATTGAACACGTAACTTATAATCGCATCTAAAATACTCAAATCGCATATTTTAACTCCTCAAAGAAAACTACAATTTTCTTAACCTAAAAAATACCACAACTTTCTAAGATCATCAATTTCCACATAAAAATATTAAGCCCAAACCATATAAATGTTAAAAAAAAAAATTTAACTAAAATACTCATGCCCAAAATGATTTACGGCCACAATCCAAAACACATGAACTGAGAAGAGAGAGAGAGAGAGAGAGAGAGAGAGAGAGAGAACTCATCTAAGAGATCAAAGCTACCCATTAAAATCAGTTTAGCCCAAGCCGACATACAGATCAAAGCTACCCATTAAATCAGTTTAGCCCAAGCCGACGTACACTTTGCCATGGGAAGCCCAAACTTGAACATAAAAAACTCATGAAAAAAATATATATATATCTATTACTATATACAAAAGAGGAGTTATCTATTGCTTATGTGTCATTAAAGGCAAGTTTTTCGGTTTTGTAAAATACATGGGCCATAGCTTTTGCAATCTTAGACTACACGTGTCCAACTGCTTTCTACAAATTCAAGAATTGCATTCCTTGGTTCATTTGGTTTTATTGCGTCGGTTCATCTACAAATTGGTTATTTCATGACCGTTCATGCAAGGTGGAAGGATAGCCAGCTCTCTGTTCTTTTCCAGATGAGTTCTTATTTCATACAAACTTCTATCTCCCTTATATCAACCCAATCCCACAGTCGTCTTTTTATTTCATCTTTCTAGTATCTCTGTTATGGATATGGAAAATCTGATCAACCAAACCGAAGCACTTTCATGGGAAGATTTATGCTTTTCTCCACAACAAGAACCTGCAAGCGAAAAAGAAGATTTGTCACTTATCGGAAGAATCGTTGCCACTCGACCTCTCAACAAGACAGCACTTCATGCCTCCTTCAGAGCAGCTTGGAACTTTGTTAGTAAGTTTCACATAGAAGATCTAGATGTCAACCTATTTCTCTTTACGTTTCAAAGGGCAAGTGATATTCAAAGAATCATGAATCAAGCTCCATGGAATTTTAAAGGACATCTACTAATTCTAAAGAGCTGTCCAGTAGTTTCATCGTGGCAAGATATTAGTCTCAGCACTTCCTACTTTTATGTTCAAATACATGGTCTAATTACAAAACATATACAGAAAAATTGGCCTCAAAAATTGGAAGGGCTCTTGGAAATTATCTTGGTGTGGATGAAGACCCTTTATTTGGTTTAGCCAGTAAGAAATTTATTTGGATCAAGATGGAAATAGACATCAGCAAACCTTTGAAACAATGAATATGGGAACCTAGGGAGGCAAGTGTATCATGGGTGTCGTTTAAATATGAACGACTTTCTGATTTTTGCTATGCTTGTGGTAGAATCGGTCACTCACATATTTTCTGCACCTTTCTAAGTATTATCCTAGATCAGCTACCTTTCGGACCATGGTTGCGTGCAGAATCATTAATGTTCAAGCCGAATCATACTCAGAGTAGTCACTCAAACATCTCAAAGCTAGCTTTGGTCAAATTCATTGAGGAGGAAGGTTTTGACAACTCACCACATCAAACAGAGTCTGAAGGAAATTTATTTAGAGAAACTATGATATCTAATCAAATTTTAACATTTAGAGGAATCAATGCTCCTACTGAAAATGAAAAGGGAAAAGGGGTTGCTATCCCCCAAGAAGATTTCTTTCCAGGTATAGGAAGCTATCACGCAAGGGATGGACGGGAATTCCTTTGGCTCACAACCCAAGATGGAAATCACATCACCACGGAAGCTATGAACAAGAAGACTCAACCGATCAAGGTTAGATTTCCACAAGAACTCATCTCAAATTTTATTTTGCATGAGAATAAATTTAATACGTATGTGAAAGAAAAAGCTGAAAAAGAAAAGATGGAAAATCTTTTATCATACCGGATTGAACATGGAAAGCAACTAGAACAGATGATTTTCAAACCTTCCTCGCCGACCAAAAATCCAGTCGTGCTAGGTGGTGCATTAGGAAAGGAAAAATTGCTTGATCCAGTGGAGGAGATGAACTCAATTACTATAGAATACAGTAACAATTCAGACTTAAATGTCACCCCACCAACCGGAGAAGGAAAAATTTATGAGAGTAATCAATTCTATTCGTCTAATCTCTTACAACCAGTCGGCATCACCTCTTTTCAGCATGGAAAATCGGAGACTCACAACAAACAGCAGGTTATTTCACAGCTGCAGACCAAAACAAGTACTAGGATATGGCCACCACGTGCGGAACTCATGAAGGAAATATCCTACTCGGTTTTGAAGCCTGAAATTTGGCCATCACGCTGGACACGCTGCAGGAAGTGCAGAAAGATCTTTCGGCCTTTAAGTCTCTCCAATCAAATCCACAGATGGCCCCACCAAAGAATTTATCCAATGTAGTTATCTCCCCAACTACTTTTAGTCTTGAATCGGACAGCATAAAAAGTTTCCCTTTTGAGTTCAGCCAGCCAACATTATTAAATCAGCAAATGGAATTTGAGTTCGGCCAGCCAACCAAAATCAATCAGCAAAGGGAGAAAAAGTGGAAGCTGGGCCCACCTTTGAATCCACATAATCCTTTACAGCAAAAGCCAAAGTCAAAACAATACACTCCCTCAGTCAAATTCCAACCTGTCCTTCTTAATCAGGAAAGCCAATGACCAAATCAAACTCAAGGTCCTTTCTCAAAAAATATAGTGGGGTTGGCAAAGAATACAGTCATTTTAACTACACTGCCAGAAACTGAACTTTCCTAAAAAAGGTCGCTTCCAAAGGCTGAAGAAATACATCTCCCGAAGCATAAACTTCAAAAACTTTTAGAGATAGAGGGCAAGCTTCCTAATACTAGCAATGAAGAAAAAGAGGCAGCACTCATGCTATTGACAATCAATAAAAAAATCAGAGGAAAAGAAAGAAAAGTAAAAGGAACAGCACGAACAAAGCCTTATGGTAGGGCTACACAGAAGGCATCTTCAACTGGGGAAACTGAAAAAGCTGATGAGGCGGGCTCAACCATGCCTCCAAAATTTCCATGAAAGCACTGATTTGGAATTACAAGGGTCTAGCCCGCCTAAGTGCAATCAGGAATATTAGGGCCTATATAGCTAAATATAGTCCGAATATTATTTTTTTGTCGGAAACTATGGTGTCTAGTAAAAACACCTCCTCTTTTGTTAATAGGCTAGGTTTCCATCTTTATGTTAACTACCCCGCCTCGGGAAAAAATGGAGGCCTTTTGTTGCTTTGGCGCCCTAGCGTTGACATCGAGCCAGTTCATGTTAATGAAAATGTCATTTCTGTTTTGGTTTACTCTGATCCTCCCAATCATCCATGGTTAGCTACTTTTGTTTATGCACCTGCTCAATGGAAACATAAGGCAAAATTTTGGACATATTTGGAATTAACCCATCAATCATACCCAGGTCTCTGGCTTTGTATTGGAGATTTCAATGATTTATTAAGTCAAACAGACAAAGTGGGTGGAAGGCCAGTTACTTCCTCTTCTATGGGGGGATTAAAAAGCCTTATGGACTCACAAGGCTTAATTGATATAGGCTTCTCGGGACCATCTTTTACTTGGACCAATAAACAACATGGGAAAGCTTTGATTCGAGAGAGGTTAGATCGTGGTATTGCAAATGTCACCTGGAGTACGCTTTTCCCGGATGCTTCTATTCAACACTTAATATCCTCAACTTCAGACCATAAGCCTCTTCTACCCAATACAACAAAGATAAGGAAAAATGCCTCCCCCTCTAAGTTTGAGGAATTTTGGACTCGAGAACCCCTAACCAATTTTCCCAGACAATCTAGAGAATCTTTTTGAAAATCACATCTCAAGGGAAGAAAATGATTCTCTCATTGCTTTACCCATGGAATCAGAAATATATGGTGTTCTTAAGCAAATTCCAAACCACAAAGCCCCAGGTCCAGACGGAATGACAGCGCTCTTCTATAAGCATTATTGGCATATCATAAAGAAGGATGTGGTTGCAGCAATGCAGAATTTCTTTAGAAGTGGGAAACTTCTGAAACAGATAAATCATACACACATAGCTCTCATCCCAAAAATTGCAAACCCAAGCTCCCCCATCATTACCACCCTATTAGCTTGACAAATGTTTTCTACAAAATCATCACAAAGATTCTGGCAAACAGGTTAAAGAGAACTCTCCCAAGCATTATCTCTCCACTCCAAATAGCTTTTGTGCCAGGCCGAAATATTAGAGAAAACTCTATTATTGCACATGAAATGTTCCACCATCTAAAGAAACACATGGGAAAGAAGGGTCAGGTGACCCTAAAGCTAGATATGGAAAAAGCTTTTGACTTTATAGAATGGAGTTTCCTCTTTGCTGTTATGAAAGAGCTTGGATTTAGCTCAATTTGGATAAACCTCATAAAGGAGTGTATCACTACAGCCTATTTCTCCATTCTCATTAACGGATCTCCAACAGGATTTTTCACATCACATAGAGGTCTCCGTCAAGGAGATCCCATCTCGCCTTTTCTCTTCACATTATGCACGGAGGTACTCTCAAGACTTTTGGCAAGATCAGAAAGCACCAAACATATGGAAGGTATAAAAATCAATAGAGAAGGCCCTTCTATATCTCACCTTCTTTTTGCAGATGATCTAATTATTTTGGGACAGGAAAAGAAAAATCAATAAAGGCCATCAATAATGCCTTAGGAAAATACCAAGACTGGTCACGCCAACGCATCAACCAGAACAAATCCTCAATTTTTATCACTCAAACTACTAGTCTAGCAACAAGTCATACAAAGAATCTTCATAAAAAATGAGATATCTTGGGATCCAAACTACTTTCAGTCGTTCAAAAAAAGATGACTACAAAGATATGCTGGAAAAAATCAACAAAAGACTAGAAGGCTGGAATTCAAAACTCCTATCTCAAGCAGGCAAATCAATGCTAATAAGAACAGTAGCAAGTACTATCCCCACCTACCAAATGTCAACACACTTGATCCCAAAGTCAATCTGTAAGTCTTTGAACAAAAGCTTCAAAAGTTTCTGGTGAGGGAAAACAAAAGATCAAAAACACAAGCTCTGCCTCAAATGATGGAATCAATCTGTCAACCAAAAAAAGAGGGCGGCTTGGGTCTCCGACAAATGGAAAATGTAAATGCTGCTTTACTAACAAAGACAGGATGGGAGATGAGTCAACCAAACGTGGGCATATGGCACAAGCTTCTCCAAAGAAATACTTAAAATCAAATGCCTTCGCAATTGTTCCTCCAAAGACCACAGACTCAAGTCTCTGGAAAGGAATACTGAAAATGAGGCCCCTGCTGGAAAAAGGTACGTGCTTCAAAATCACAAATGGATCTTCGGTGAGAGTTTGGATAGATCCTTGGGTTCCAACTCTGGATAATTTTAAACCTCTGCCTCTTGAACCCTAAATAGAGTTTACCTCTACCCTCAAGGTTTCGAATCTCATAAACAGACCCCAAAACTCCTGGGATATTCAAAAACTACACTCTCTTTTCCAACAAAGTAGTGTTTTAGAAATCCTAAAAATCATTATTCCCTCTTTACCAGATAGACCAGACAGTCTCCTTTGGACAAAAACTCAGAATGGGAAATTCTCTGTTAAATCAGCCTACCATATTATCTCCAACATGACAAACACAAACTGGACAGTCATCCCAAATTTCTGCTGGAAAAAGATATGGAATTTCAGAATCCATGATCGCCACAAATTTCTTTTATGGAAAGTCGTTTGGGATATTCTTCCAAACAAAGAAAGATTAAAGATATTCATCTCCAACATCCCATCTATAAATTGTCCACTCTGCGATGGAAAAGAAGAGACCCTCCTACATCTTTTCATAGAATGCCCGATTTCAAGAATTTTATGGAATCAAAGTAAGTGGCCTTTAAATCTCTCATCTCTGAATATACACTCTATGAATGATTGGTTCCCTTTCATCTTAAACCCAAAACAGAAGCTGGGTCTCAATTCACAAGATGAACATCCGTTCAGACTTTTTGCAATATTGATCATGGATTACATTTGGAGGCTTCGAAATGATACAGTCCATAATGATACGGCTTTATCTCTTCAACAAGCATCAAAACAGCTGAACCTCTCATACCAAGAAAACCTTCATGCTTGGAAAGAAAAGCAAAACAAAAAGGCAGACAAATTATGGCAAAAACCTCTCCAAAACCAAATCAGTATCTCCTTTGATGCAGCTGTCAGAAATGCCTTCTCAGAAGCCTCAGCAGTCAGTAGGAACTCAAAAAGGGAGACTATTGAAATATGGACTGAGGACAATCCAACCACAACTCCGGTAATCGCTGAAGCTCTTGAAGCAAACTTGGCTCTCAAAATGGCCAAACACTTTTCTTATTCTTCTATCAACCTAGAAGGGGACTCACAGTTAGTCATTTCTTCCATCAAAGGAGAAGACGCAGTCTGGCAAATCGCTCCAATCACAGAAGATATCGCAAACTCTTTAAGATCTCAAAAGGATTGGTTTTTCAAAAAAATCGATAGATTTCAAAATTGATTGGCGCACTCAATGGCGCAATGGGCCGCTACAAACTCAAAATTTGATAGCATTTCATTATCTAGCATTCCAAATAGTATTCTGTATATTGATAGTGGAAAAGACCCTCCTTAGTTTACTCTTGTATTTCTTTTCATATATATATATGCAAGCTTGCTTAGAAAAAAAAATGCAAGGTGGAAGGAAAACGTCAAGCGGTGCAATACTGCAATTCCAACTCTCTTTTGTGGCATTCGGCGTAAAGTCCCAAACGTCTATGTAATGAACATTTTCAAGCCAGAAAAATCAGGATTATAAAAAAAAGGGATCAAAGCTGACTCCAAACGTCAATCGGTGTAAGTGTAAAGTCACTACTTCCAAATGTCAACCGTATCCAACTCTCTTCATTGAATTGTTTCTTGGAATCCACTGAAAGGGTGCAATATGCCACCGCTTATATATGTGTACTTGCTTTAAAAATAAAGCTTTCACAAACTTTGAGGCAGTGCATGGAAGGTATCTGTTGTACCTAAAGCCACTCAGAAATCACACCCACAATAGATAGAGACAATATTTAAGTGATTCGACAACTTGTCTACGTTCACTAAATCGGAAATTCAATATTTTTAATATGTTTGTACAAAATTACAAACACTCATAAACAATCCTCTATCTCTCAAATGGCACTCTGTTCTGGATTTCTCCATAACCCAAATTTCTCCCTTAGCCCTCTGCTTGATCTCTCACCGCAGTGAAGATGATTTAATCTTTAGCAAATCACTTCCTTTTATAGGAGAAATCATGGGGGACAAAACAGCCACACTTCTTGACCAAGAGGCATTCTTTCGGTGCAGCAAATATTTAGTCAATATTTGCTGTCATACAAGAACGGTGGATGGGTGGGTGGTTGGTGGATGGGTGGGTGGCTGTAAATCCAAAAACCATTTCACACTTGGGGGGTTTCCAACAATATCGGCATGGCTTACAGAGCGAGGGTGGAGGACCAGTGGTGGCACTTTTTGTGCATTATGGTGGCGACGTGGTGGTGGATGGTGGCGTGGAGTGGTTGGGTTGTGGCTGACTTTATGAAAGAAAATGCTCTATTTCAGTGGGTGAAAAATAGAGCCTTCAACTTGGAGTGGCTTTTGGTTGCCGCCCCCAATCACGGCCAGCCAACTCTCTACCTGACAATGAGTTTTCTCTTCCCGTGACACTGTCATCTCTCTGTGGGTGTGTTCTCTCTCTCACGGCTTCGACAAGTGGCACGGCCATGCCCATGTCCAAAACATTACTACCCTGTTTTAGACACTAAAAACAGAGCACATGCTCTCCAAAAGCGCGAGCCATGCCTTGCCACAGTTAGACCACGACTCTGACGCCACTTAGCACCGCCCCCAGTCACATCCAGCCACCTCTCTACTTGATGGTGAGTTTTCTCTTCCCGTGACACCGTCATCTCTCTCTCTCTCTCACTAACCACCCACAACTACCGCGTAGCCACTTGCTCCTCTGCATGCAACCTCCTCTCTCAGTGAGCTTGAGGATTTTCTCTCCGGTCGCACACTCCGGTCGCACGGTGTTTATGTCATCTGTAAGCCTACCATTTTTTCTCAATTGTTTTCATGGTCAGTTTTTCTAAGTGTATAGAATTTGGCCTTTAATTACTAAAATACCGCTGATTTTACATTGGCCTATTGTTCTTTTATTTATTATTTTTTTAAAGCTCTTCTGGCTTTGTTTTATATACAAAATTTCTAAAGAGAATAATTGAGGTTTTAATTGTATTATTTTAATTTGGTTATATTTAATTTTTTTTAAACTATGCATATTCTTAGTTGGATAAATATATTACTCTGTAATTTTGTTCCAAATAATATTCAAAGGTTTTAATAATATTACTTAGTATTAATTAAAAAAATATTAATTAAAATCTGTCTCATATAATTGTATCTATTTTACATTGTTTTAAATGAACAACCATAATATATATATATATATTACATTTTTAATATTGTAAATTGACCATAAAATATGTATTGGTAAAGTGAACTCTTTTATATATGTCATTCCATTTTATTTATTGATATATATTTTATTAATAGTTGTTGAACTATTTAATTATAAAATTCAGCATCAATAACTATCTGCGGATTGCGTGTGTTACATACTCGTATATATAACTAACATCTCTAGAATCTGCCATCTTCACAAAATAAGTTTAATAATGTAAAAAGCTCAACCCTTTGCAAACACTCGGTTTACGAGTTAGTCAGAAGTTTTTATATAGTTTTGAGAATTTTAGAAAGAGGGAAAGGAGTAATAGGCGATTGCAACTTACCCAAAAACAAATACCATAGTGAAGCCACCATGTGGGAGAAGTAGGTCATGCGACTGCCGCTAGCCTTCCATCTTGCAGCGAGTTGAGAGCACACAAATGTGCTCTGTTTTTGGTCTTTAAAATAGGGTGCTTGATGATGTGTGAGGCAGTGCTTCGGTGTTGGACGACTGAGGAGTATGGATCAACGAAAGTCGGGCTGGCAGCTTGTGGTGGTGCTGCCGTGCGTGTGGGTGGCCACGGCTTCGTGTGGGCTAGGCAATGGGCTAACACACAGTGGTTTTCGAGATCGCTACTGCGTGAGGAGGGGCTGTGCATGAGCTGTAAGGTTAACGTGTTAATATATATATATATATATATATATATTGGGGATTGAAAAAAAGAAGAAGAAACCCTAGAGCTTAGGAGAAGAGAGGCGTATGTGCATGGGAGTGCTAGAGTCGTGCCTGGTGGGGGGTTTATAAAAAATTTAACAGAACCGGCTCTCAAGGGTTGGGTTTTAGTGTGATCAGGTAGGGTCGTTTGAAGTATTTGGGCTCACACCTGATAGTTTATAACAGATAATAAATGGGTTTCCTATTCGAGTTTTAGACCTCGACTCACTCCTTTAAAAAATAATGATCTAACTTTTTAAAAAAAATATTATCTCGATCTGTAAAAAGATTTTTAAACTAAATACCAAACTCAAAGAAAAAAAATCATAATCCATTAAAACAAAGATTTTAAACCCGTAGACTACCCTTAGAAAAAACATATTTGAAACATCATATGGGTTTTTCGTAAATATAAATTAAGAAAAAAAAAACTTGGCGTTGAACCCGGATGTTACACGCTTAATTCCGAGCTTGAAGCCAAGGCCCCAAGCTCACAATTGAACTTTGGGAGTTGCCACCAATTCAGGGAGAACACGAGCAAGTTTGTGTTGAGAATTCCCCAATGCAACATTCAAATTTGTCACCTTGGTTTCTGAATTTGCTAGCTGCTTTTTGCAACTCTCAAGAACTTCATTCAGTTGCAAGAAATGGCGATGGTTGTCCTTGAGTAATATTTTCACATCGACCAATTCCTTCTCAACATTGACGTTCTCGCTCTCCACCACACTCAGCTTCATGTTAGCCTCTCAGCACCCATCTTCGGGGGTAACTAGGTAGGAAGCATAGTCAAACTTGGTCCTTTTTAGTTTTTCAATTTCTGCGTTCGCTTGATTAAGACGAACAGCCAAGTCATCTCACTCCTTCACGGCTGCTTCTGCCTGGCTTAGGCGAGCTCGTCTCAATCCCTCTCGACTGCCTCTGCTTCTTGGCTATAACGATTAGTTTCCGCTGGAGAGCTCGCCAACTCCCCTCGGAGCAAGTCAACTTGGGTGCAAAGGGAAGCCAGATCGCCCTTAAATGCACAGGAACAAGCCTCGATTTGAACCAATTTGCCTGCCATTCGATCTTTTTCGACACGAGCAGCTAGACAGCGTTGTGGGCTTGACCAATGAAGGATAGCATGGATTGGTTCTCCTCCTCTAATTGCAAACGGTCTTTAACCATGTCGGCAGCCAGGCAATCAACTCCCTTCGAGAAAGCAAACAAGATTAAAAAATAAAATTCTTCCATAAAAATTCTTTAAAAAAAAAAAAAGATAATGTACTCATGTTATATTGATAAAAATTAATCTTATTAAAAATCATTTATAAGAAATAAATTAGAAAATACTTGTAACACATAAAAACTTATTAAGGAAATAAAAAGTTGTAAGTGAACTTTTGTAATCGTTTATTTTTTATTATTTTTATAGTTTATATTTTAAAAATATTTTTCATTTTCATTTTTGATAAATAATTTATTTTTTAATGTTCACCTTTTTTTCCAGCTTTTTTAATTTTTTAAAATAATTTTTCATTTTTTATTTAAGTTTTCCACTTTTTTTGAGTTTTTGCATCGTGGATTTATGGAGGTATAAAATTAGAATATTTTAACATTTTGTAGTTTAGGGGGTTATTACTCAAATTATTTGGGGGCTAATTGTGCCGTACTCCAAATTGGATCAAATTGGATAATACTTAAAAGGCAAACTCTCTCTCTCTCGCTCTCTCTCTCTCTATCCTTTCCTCATTTCTCTATTTATCCACTTCGTCTATCAAGGAAGTTCTCTTCTCTTAGTTTATTTTGTTTCCTTCAAAGCAAACAAAAAAAAAAGATTTTCAATTTTTCAGTAACTCTGGAGAAACATGCGCAGCACATGAAGACTCCCAAGTCACAAAATTTGGGGGATGGTGGTGGTTTTACCAAAATCACCGCGCGTGGCTCTAGCGGGTACTCTCACGTGTCACCCCTTTCTCTTCACATGCGCCGGATCACTGAAATCGCCACCATCAGATCTTTTAGATTTTACTTTTGTGGTTGAAAAGAAAAAAGCGTGTTGCCTTCACGCACCGTTACAGATTTTAAAGTCTCTCAAAGTTGTTCCAAACTGTAATCTGTTCTTTTTCGCATCTATCTTACTACTTTCCTTATTGTTTAGTAAAAATAAAATAAAAATTAGTTCGTCTCTTAGACGTTTGTCTATAGAGGTTGAGTTCTCTCTTTCTATTTAAAGTGTGATTAAGTCTCTATTTAGGCAGAGTGCTGTCTCTTGAACTTTTCTATAGAAGTATTAGCAGTAGTGAAGATCAGACCATGCAGTCAAAAAAGGAAATAGTGTATTGGTGGAACTCTAAATGTACTAATTGATTTATGAGGTAATGATTGATGTGGGGATATCCTTACATCTATCAGGTCATATATATAAGTTTCTCTAATGAATAAATTATGATAGCTTCCTTTAAAAAAAAATGGATAATAGTTTGTATATATTTTGCTTTGCTTGAACATTAATTATAAACTATCAAATGCTCAAATTCTTTAATTAGTATAAGGATTTTCTTCCAAAATATATTATTTTGTTATTTGGATTTTTTTGTATTCCTATTGTTTATTTTTATGATGTAGAATCTAAAGTTGAGCCTTTTTTAAATGTTGTATCTATCATGCATGCAAGTGAGGGAAACAAAGAAGCTGGGGAAAGTTCGCTGCTACCGCCTTCACCGCGTATGAATATGCATGGGCCCTAACATGGAGAAACGACGATATCATTACCATTGAGTTTCTTAGAACAGCCAACGCGGGCTATGAGTGATCTAGAACGAACTCTCTGATTACGCCTTTTCTACACAGATTAGAGAAATTGTTAAGAATATAATATAAATAATTAAATCTTTATTTTTACATTAATTTAAATTTTTAAAATAAAAAATAAATTCACAAAATGATAAATTGTAAATTATATTTTATTATAAAATAAATTAAGGATTGTTAATATATAAATATACTTTTATAATATCTAACACTTTTTGAATATATATATATATATCGCAACTGTCATTGGTACTCTCTGAAAATGATATCGTAGGCAACGACTTTTTGGTTTGATTGGTGGTTGTTAATTGCAACCAAAAGGTCAAAACCAAAACAAAGACTGGTGGATGGTGTTTTTTTCTTCTTGACTCTTTAGTTTTTGGTCGTGATGATCTGCTCGTTTCACTCCCTGATTCATTCTGCACGCTAGCTGCTATAGCCATTGAGCATCATTGTTTTGCAGTCTTGATATTTCAGAGCATCAAAGACAGGTACTACGTGCTTCTAACTTTTTCCATCTCCATTACTTGCATGCCAAAGTTCTCAAATTTATTGTAGTGATAACCAGATTTAATATATCGGCCGAGTCCTTTAAATAAAATGAAAAAAAAAACAATATGCTTTTCTTGGATTGGGCGATAGAGTTTTTCTAGATTACTATAGAACCCTAGTTTGTTTTTTGTTTTCTACATATATATATATATATATATGGTGATACCTTGATCGAAAGTGTTAAAGTGATCGCAAAAACCACACAAGATCAGTACTAAGTTAGACCGTTGCCTCAGTACAGGTCCCATCGGTGAACATATATATAAGTTACATGGATTTGTGGGTACGAATCGTGTTTAATTTGAGAGATGAACATATAAATGTTGCATGCCTCATAGCTCGTTAATTAGTGAAATACTTTCACCAACTACTTCTTCCTGGCATTGAAATCTTGATATCAGGCTTCACCCATGCATGCAGTACCATTCCCCGCCCCCATAGGCAGACTCAATTGCAGATCATAGCAGTGGCCTCACCTTGATTTGAATTTTGACTTATAATGAAGTTGGTTATAACAAAAACCAGAGATCCATCCTCTGATTTGCATTCTGCTGCAGTAGTACTTCATGTGCTTCTCACAGCTACATCAAAAAGTTAGCAAATAATGGCCCTTTAGTGTAGCTTTCCCATTCAAAGGGTTATTCAGCTGCTTATTGCCCCCAAGCATTACAATGTTCATTAAAATTCTTTAAGGAGGACACCATCAACAAATTTTCTCAAGTTTGGATTGATGGAATCATGCACAATTTTAATTCTCATAAACCATATACTGTTCATGGCAATAATAGCGAAAATTGGAAACTGGGGCTCTTCAAGTGAAGGGATGTTGAGGGAATTTGAAGGAGTTAATAAGCACTTTATCCAAGTAATAATCCGTAGAGCTGCAAAACAGGAACTGTCTAGGGGCCAAGGAGATTGTCTCCATAGAATTCTAGAGAAAGGGCCCTTTAGAAACCAATGAGTGGCCGGGAGTTTCTTCCTCTAAATTGCATATAGGACAAAATGTGTAATTTTTCAACAAGGACTTTGTGGGAATAATATTGAGCTGAAACAATTAACAAAAGTAATTGGGACAAATAATAATAATAATAATATGGCCATGACCTTGTTTTCGTTGGCCTCCTCCTTAATCCTTAGCTTTCAAATTATTTTCTCGTATGAGTTTCAGAGTTGTATTATCAATGGATTGTCTTTTTTTTTTTTTTTAACTTGGAGCATACTTCATTATATATTTCGAATTCTAATGTTTATAATTTTGCCATTAGCTTGATTTCTAAATTACACATTGTGAAGCTACAGAGCTACTTTGGATTGAAGTGGATGACGAAGAATTGATGGGAGTACTTGTGAAAGTCTAGTTCTATATCGTGTTCTAGTATTAGGTGTGACTTTTGTCTATGGGAATTGTTTACTAAAAGAAGGGGTCAACAGTAAGAAAAGAATTACAAAAGAGAAAAAAAAAAAAAAAGAATGGAGATTTTTGTACAAATTGTAGCAAAAATGGCTGAGTACACAGTAGCACCAGTTGGGCAATGGCTAGGTTATTCGTTTTGCTACAACAGCAACGTTGCAAAGATGAAGAATCGGGAAGAGAAGTTGTGGCGTGTTAGAGATAGCGTGCAACATTCCATTGACGCTGCTGTCAGAAATGGTGAAGAAATTGTAGATGACGTTAAAAAGTGGTTGACGGAGGTAGATGACATTACAGAATTGGCAAAGAAAGTTCATGAAGGCCAAGGAGAAGCAAAGATGAGGTGCTCTAAAGGGGTGTGCTTGAGCTTCAAGCTAAGACATCAGCTAAGTCGGAAGGCTAAAAATCTAGTGAAAGTTATTGGCGAAGCCTTGGAAAATGGCAAATTTGATAGAATTTCATATCGTCCTGCTCCACAAGGGATAGTGACTATGAGATATATGGATTGCATGCAATTTGTGTCAAGAATGCCAACTGTGAAGGGACTTAAGGAGGCACTCGAAGATGATAATATCAACTTGATTGGTTTATGGGGAATGCCTGGTGTGGGAAAGACTACATTGATGAAAGAAGTTGCCAGGCAAGTCAAGGAAGATAAGCTATTCGATGAGGTGGCTTTGGCAGATGTGACGCAGAGCCAAGACCTGAGACGAATTCAAGGAGAAATCGCCGAAATGCTAGATCTCAAGCTTGATGCAGAGACAATACGTGGAAGAGCAATTCGTCTACGCCAGAGGTTAACAAAAGAAAAAAAGATACTTGTTATCCTAGATGATGTATGGGAGAAACTTGATTTGGAAGCAATAGGAGTTGATCCTTGTAAGGGATGCAAAGTAGTGCTGGTATCTAGACAAAAAGATTTATTATCTTGTGAAATGAGTACCCAAAAAGATTTTGGAATTGAAGTGTTACCCAAAGAAGAAGCATGGGAATTATTTGAGAAGATGGCAGGTGATTCTATTAAAGACCCCAATTTACGATTTATAGCAACTGAGGTAGCTAAAGAGTGTGGAGGTTTGCCTATTGCACTTGTAACAGTTTCTAAGGCATTAAGAAATAAGAGTTTATATGAATGGAAGGATGCCTTACAGCAACTACGATGTCCTGCTCCAGAACATCTCACAAGAATGCAGTCAACTATATACTCTTGTATAGAGTTGAGTTATAGACATCTTGAAAATCAAGAGATTCAATATTTATTTTTGCACTGTGCTAGTATGGGATTCTGCATTGGCCGTCAGGACTTGTTGAAATATTGTTATGGTTTGGGTCTATTTCATGGAATTAACACATTGGAAGATGCAAGAAATAGACTACATAGACTATTTTGTAACTTGAAAGACTCTTGTTTGTTGCAAGATTGTCCTCACAAATCTGAGCTTTGCCATATGCACGACGTTGTTCGTGATGTTGCTACGTTAATTGCTTCAAAGGATTGTGATATGTTTTTCATGAGAGATGATGGAGGGCTCAAAGAATGGCCAGATATGGATGCACTAAAAAGATGCAAGGTATTTTCTATTCGTGGTGGAGATATTCGTCAACTTCCAAATGAACTGGAATGTCCTGAATTAAAATTCCTTTATGTCAATGGCAGATCAGATCATTCTTTACAAATCTCAAGCACTTTCTTTCAAGGGATGGAAAAGCTCAAAGTTTTGGATTTGACGGCAATGAAACTTTCATCACTTCCTTCATCACTTCTTCTTCTTAGAAACTTACAAACGTTGTGTCTTGATCAATGTGAGTTGGGAGACATATCTGGGATTGGAGAACTTAAGAATTTAGTAGTTCTTAGTCTTCTCGATTCCAACATTTCAACATTGCCAAGAGAAATAGGGTTGTTGAGTTGTTTGCGGTTGTTAGATCTGACCGATTGTTCCAAACTTGAGGTGATTCCACCTAATGTCCTATCGAGCTTGGTGGAACTAGAAGAATTGTATATGGAAAATAGCTTTGTTCAATGGGAGGCTGAAGAACTCATCACTGAAAGATCAAACAATGCTAACCTTGCTGAGCTAAAGTATATGTTACGTTTGACTACATTGGAGATACATATCCAAGATGCCTGCATGCTGCCGAAAGATCTGCGGTTTGGAAAATTAGAAAGATACAACATATTGGTAGGAGACGTTTGGGACTGGTCTGATAAGCATGAATGCTCAAGAACATTAAAACTCAAGATGAAGACAAGCTTTCAATCAGAGATTGGAATTAAAATGTTGTTGAATAGAACAGAATGTCTTTATTTAGATGAGTTAAAGAGTGTTAAGAGTGTTCTACATGAATTAGATCGAGAAGGTTTTCAACAACTGAAGCATCTTCATATACAAAATAATGATGAGATCAAATATATCATTAGCTCTCTGATGCATATCATGACCATTTCCTTTCCTGCCTTGGAGACATTTCTTCTTAAAAATATGACTGGTTTGGAAGATATTTGTCATGGCCAACTTCATTCAGCATCCTTTCATAACTTGAGAGTTGTAAAAGTAGAAAATTGTGAAAAACTAAGATTTGTCTTCCCATCATCCGTAGCAAGGGGCCTTTCACAACTCCAAGAATTGCAGATAAGAGAATGCAGCATCATGGGTGCAATAGTCATGGAAGAAGAAGGAGAAATAGAAGACATGGATTTGATCTTTTTCCCTCAACTGCGTCGCTTGGCACTAGAGCATCTTCCAAAGCTTATGAGCTTCTTAAGAAAAAAAAATTCATTTACAACTGATGTTGGAGAAAGTGTTTCGGAGGGCACACTTGATTTTGACATGCCAATTCTACACGAACAGGTACGCAGATGTTTATTTTTCCAAGTAATAATTCCACACGCACATGAGCATGAGTCAAAGAATAATGCTACGAGCCACACTCCTTTTTAATTTGGTCATTTTCTCAAGGCTCAAATGGAAGAACCCAAAAAAAAAAAAAAAGGATTTGATGGATATAAAAATTAAATGTTGTTGCAGGTTGTGTTTCCCAACTTGGAAAGGTTGGACCTATCCTCTGTAGACTTGGAAGAGAAACAGCACAACCAACATCGGGAAAGGTTGTCTTGTAGATTAACAACCATGGAACTAATGTCAAGGTTTCAGAATTTGTCAAACTTGGAGGTGCAAGGCTCTTGTAATATGAAATATCTACTGTCATTCTCTACAGCTAGATTTATGGTGCATTTGCAACATCTTCACATATCGGAATGTAAGGCTATGGAAGACGTATTAGTCACAGAAGAAATAGCAGCAACCAGAGAAATTACGAAGGAGGTTTTCCCTCGGCTAGAATGTCTGAGGCTAACAGATCTTCCAAACCTCAAAAGATTCTGTGTAGGGTATGACATCCAATTTCCATCCTTGGAGAACCTGTGGATAGACCATTGCCCTAAATTAGTGACATTTATATTCAATCCTGCTAGTTCAAGCGCAACAACATGCAAGGAGATCATTCAAACCAATGGAGAGGAGAGGCCTGCAACTACTATGCAACCACTCTTCAATGTAGAGGTAATATATGTCTCCTCTTTTCTTTTCTTTTCTGGATAGATATCGTTTTAGATCCTGGCTACTTATTAGATCCTCCATTATGTGAGATATTATGGTCAGGTGTATTATATTATTGATATATGGGATTAACGTTGCAGGTTGCATTCCCTTGTTTGAAGAGATTGGCAATCCTTCGCATGGGTTACCTAAAACACATATGGCAGAACCAATTTGCAGAAAACTCCTTTTGCAATCTACAAATAATAAAAGTTGAACTTTGTGAAAATCTTGTGAGCATCTTTCAATCTGATATGCTGACAAGATTCCAGAGTGTAGAGCAACTTATCGTAACTGGTTGTAGTTCACTACAAGAAGTATTTGAACTGCAAGAGCTAAATGTTAATGAAAATCAAGCTGTAACAACCATACCTCTGAAAGGCTTGTGGTTGGCTCGTCTTCCACAAATGAAGCACGTATGGAGTAAAGACCCCAAAGCAGTTTTTAGCTTTAAAAATCTAAAACGAATACAAGCTGGTGGATGTGAGAATTTGAGAAGTTTCTTTCCAGCCTCTATTGCTAGAAGTCTCATGCAATTAGAGCGTCTTGCCATTATAGATTGTGGGGTGGAGGAAATTGTTGAAGGTGAAGGGAGAGAACATGCAATAGAAAGGTTTGTATTCCCTCAAGTAACTCTCCTAACTCTTAAGGGGCTACCAAGACTCAAGTGGTTTTACCCAGGAGTGCATACTTTAGAATGTCCAATACTAAAGGAGCTACGGGTGGAAGGATGCCAGAAAGTTGACATATTTGCTTATGGACTTTTGAACTTTCAAGAAACACTTCAAGAGAGCCAGCATGAGATCTCCACTCAGCAACCCCTTTTCTTGGTTCATGAGGTAAAAAAGGCTTAATTAATCTATATTAAGGTAGAAGTCTTAGAACTGACATTGTTTCTAAACATAACTAGTTGTAATAGATAAAGTTATTGAATTTGTGAATGGAAATATATTGCCATTACATATAGCAAGAAAAGTATACTCATAAATATTGAACAAATTAAAGCGCAACAAAATTGAGCAAAATTTGCTTGCATCGAACTTGATAATTAACTAAAATGTCATATTTTGTCATAAACATGCAACATCACACATAACAATGGAAGAAAATTATAAGCCAAATTTGTAATCATGGCATCAGACGTACTCTTTTTGCCAATCAACAAAATTTTAATACTATTTATTTTATTGAAGTAGCATAAACTTGTAATCCACTGTTATCATCTTTTATTTGCCTATATCTAATATGAGAGACAGAAGTATGGTGGGTATCTTAGAAAACTTGAGGAAAGAAGAGGAAAAAAACAGAGGAAATGCTTGTAGATGGATAAAGGTTTTTGAATACTCCAAACTTGTCATACTCCAGACTTGATAAAAATTAACTGAATTATCAAGAAATATTGCTTGCGTGTTGTTGCTTTGGTTTGTCAAAATGTGGTGTAGCATTTGTAAAGGGTTGTGGCGCATGACCCTTCAATTTCTATTTGGCATTTGTGGATGGAAATATATAATATGTTAACACATTATTTGGGATGAATTCACAGGTAGCATTCCCAAGCTTGGAGAATTTAGTAATTTCACATATGGATAACTTGATAACCATATGGCACGACCAAGTCGCAGCGGATTCCTTTTGCAATATTAAAGAACTTGTGGTTGAGTTTTGTGAAAATATTTTGCACGTATTCAACTCTGATATGCCTAAAAGATTCAAAAACCTAACAGATGTACATATTAGTGACTGTGCTTCACTGGAGGAAGTATTTGAAGTAGCAGTGCAGGGGCAGAATAGTAATGTCGAAGTGCATGTTGTGACAACCACTTATTTGAGCAAAATGTATTTGGTGCGTCTACCAAGACTGAAAAATGTATGGAATAAGGACTACCCAAATATTTGCAACTTTCAAAATCTACGTCAAATTTATGCCAAGGGATGTGAGAGCTTGAAAAGTTTCTTTCCAGCAGCCTCGGTGGCTACAGGTCTCAAACAATTAGAGGATCTTCAAATAGTCGATTGTGGGATTGAGGAAATTGTTGCAAGACGAGGAGAAGAAGCAACACCAAGGTTTGTGTTCCCTCGTATGACTGCACTAAATCTTGGAGGGCTCACAAAACTCAAGTGGTTTTATCCAGGAGTACATACTTCAAAATGGCCATCATTGAAAAATATGCGGGTGGATGGATGTCAAAAAGTTGAGATATTTGCTTCAGACTATAAGAGCTTTCAAGAGGGACTTGAAGAAAGTCAACAAAGTAAGATCTCAAGTGACCAACCCCTTTTCCTGTTTGATCAAGATCAGGTAATAGCCTCTCAATTATTGCTCTTTTAAGATATTCACATTTTGAGTAAAAGATGTAACTAGAATGATGAAAAACGCAAGATATGGTTATAAATTTTGAAATCTTTGGCCATTTTAACTTGGCATATTATATATATTGATTTATGTGAAGTTATGATGCATGCTTAGATTTGTCACTATTTTGATTCCTATTGTATGAATTCTACTCCAACAGATCGCATTCCCTAGTTTGGAAATACTGATAATCTCCCACATGGATGACATGAAAGTTATATGGAATACCCAATTTGCAGCAGATTCCTTCTGTAGACTTCATATGATGAGAGTTGAATCTTGTGCAAATCTTAATAGCATCTTTCCGTTTAAGATGTTTAAAGTCTTCCAGAGTCTGGAGTTGGTGAATGTAGTTGGTTGCAGTTCTCTAGAACAAGTGTTTGACCTACAAGGGCCAAGTTTTCATGAAACAAGTGCTATAACAGTCACGCAATTGAAGCACTTATATTTGAGTGATTTGCCAAAGCTGAAGAACATATCGAATAAGGATCCCCATGATATTTTAAGCTTTCAAAATTTACGTGATGTACGTGCCAACAGGTGTCAGAGCATGGAATGTCTCTTTCCTGCTTCCATGGCTAGAACTCTCACAAAATTGGAATCTCTTGAGGTAATTGACTGTGGGGTTGAGGTCATTGCTGAGAAGAAAGAAGCAGAAGGGAAACTTGTGTTCCCTAAACTAACTTCTCTAGCACTTGGGGCATTGCCAAAACTCAAGTGGATTTTCCCCGGGGTGTATAATTTAGAATGGCCAGTGTTGAAAGAATTGAATGTGTGGAGATGTGACCAAGTTAGTATATTTGCTTCCAAATCCTCATGCTTTCAAGAAACGAGTCAACAGTGCCTACTCGAGAGTTCCATTCAACATCCTCTTTTCTTGGTTGAAGAGGTAAGAGGCCAATCAATTAAATCTTTAAATAACACCAGTCATATTGTTCTTTCCCTCTCTCAAGAAAAAGAGATTCGTAATGCACAATTTTTCGAGCAAATTGAATGCTAACTTCGATTCTTTTACAGGGTACATTCCCAAAATTAGAGGTTTTGAAATCGGACCTTCATCACACCACATGGTGTGACCAATTTTTGGTAGATTCCTTCTGCAATTTAAAAGTTCTAGAGGTGAAATGCAACCATGATACATCAGCTATTTCTCCATCTAATTTACTAAAAAGATTACAAAATCTGGAGAAACTTTTTGTGAGCTGTAATTATTGGCAAGAAATATTCTCATATGAAGAAATTATTGGCCGAGGAAAGCATGCTAGGATACTCCCACAACTAAAAGAACTAAGAGTGTCTAAAGCACATATGCTGACACAATATTTGTGGAAAGAAGATGCCCAGGAATCTCTAGTCTTTTGTAAAGTGTTGGAAGTTCTAGCAGTATCAGAATGTCACAAATTGAAAAGTTTAGTGTCATCCTCGGTATGTTTCCAAAATTTGACAGATCTTGAGATATTAAATTGTAAAGGATTGATCAATTTAATAACATACCCAACAGCCAAAAGCCTGGTGCAACTCAGAAAAATGAGTGTAAGTTCATGCGAAAAAATAACAGAAATTGTGGCGAGGGGAGATGATGAAGCCAAAGTGGTGATTACATTCAGCAAATTGACTTGCTTAAAATTTGATTGCTTACCAAGCTTCACAAGCTTTTGCTCAGGAAGTTATTCTATTATGTTCCCATATTTGAAGGAAGTAATTGTGGGAGAATGCCTTGGGATGAAAACTTTCTGTCATGGAGTCCTAAGCACACCAAGGCTAGAAAGTGTACAAGCAACAAGAGGAGAGAAATCACATACCCATTGGAAGCATGACCTGAATACCACCATACATTCGCTTTGGGAGGACAAACCAATTACATAGCCAACAGTCTATTTGAAGAAAGGCAAGTATCTTATTTAACACATTTCATATTTTCAGCACCACTAATTTGATTTCTAATTCACAATCAAATATTGTAATATTCTGAATTTGGACACTTTTAGTAAATTTATATCTTTCCCCCACTTTTGAGGAAATCAACGAAATTAATAATTGCTTGGAGGATTTCAATAGATATTATTTAAACGATTAATTATTCTTGAAGATTAAGAAATATATATATATATATATATATTTATATAATTGTTGACTTTCTTTCTTTTTTTAATTTTATTGCAGAAAGGTTCATGCATGAATATAATATTTGGAGTTCTGGGTGAAATTCTTTCAAATGTTCAAATTAAACTTCATATCAATTTATTTTGTAATATTCACTTGTGCAATTATTTTGCCTCTATTTGGAAGATGGACATATTATTTATTCCTCTTTTTTTATATCTCAAACTGGAGGTAACCAGGCCTTGTATTTCATTAGAATGAAAGCTTTTCATATACTTGGGAAGTTTAACCATTCATTACATGATGAATATTGGAATATGCATAACTATAAGAGGCTTCACCCCCAACCTCCACCCCTCATGTGTATGTACACTTGTTTTTTACATTTGACAGCTTGTTTGATGGGTTTCTGAGTTTAGGTGGGCTTGAGTCAAAGTAGCCTTCAACTAATGAAAAGAAAAAATAGATCTAATTAAGCCTAGTTAGTCATTTAAACAAGAATGCTAGAAACAATTCTAAGATATATAAGTCTCATATAAGTTATTTGAAAAAAAAAAAAAAGAATACATATGTGACTTATATGAAAAAATTCATTTTTTATAGAGAGCCCCACACGAGGTTTCCATACCGACTGTATCTAAAATTGACTAAATGTGTCTTACTTTTTTTTTTTTTTAAACAATTGTACAAAATTGACTAGAAATCATTTTCCATCCTTCATAGGTTTAGAGTGAATATGTGAGAAATCGTATTTAGCATTATGAGAATGCTTATCAATGAGATATATTCCATATTATTGAGATACAAAATATATACCCCATTGAGATATAGTTTGATAAATATAGTTGCTAAAAATAATTTATCTATAGAATATGATTTTAAAAAGTTGAGAAAATATATTTTTAGAGTCTATTGTGCATTTTCATTTATTTACACAGTTCTCAGTTTTTACAACTTTTTATTTTTTTTATGCAATGGAAAGTCTCCAAATCAATTGCAAGAAACTTTAGGAAGGCGACCTAAAATAACTTTTAAGTGATGCGATACATTTGTTCTCGAAACTATATATTGTGAATGCAGAAATTTTGTGATTCTTGCCAAGAATTTGTCTTTTGATATTTTTAAAATAACAGCACCGCAACTCTTTTTGGTGGGTCAACTCAACGGGCCACCAAACCACAAGAGGAAGAGTTTCGACCTAAGTGTAAACGAGGCAAGGTTGGAAGAAAACTCAGATCTGCTAGAGGAAGCAAGGGCAAATGCAGAAGCCAGAATAACAGCTTCTAAAAAGAAGGTGGAACAATACTTCAACAAAAGAGTAAGGCCCAGGTCCTTCAAAGTGGGCAGTTTGGTCTTGAAAGAAACTGGAGTAACTACGGCGGAAGAAGGGAAATTAGGACCACGATGGGAAGGGCCATATGTGAAAGTTGCAAGTCACCCACCAGGAGCTTACCACTTCAAGGACACCACAGGGTGTGAATTACATCATCCCTGGAATGCGGAGCACATACGCAAATGATACATTTGAATTAGAGATATGTACACTTTTACAACCTATTATTTTGCTTATTCAATAATAAACATTTGCATCTGCTTTCCTCTCATTGCTTAATTTTATTTTACTTTATAAAGCTCACAAACCCCACACAAGTGATGTGGTCGAGGAACTACCCAAGTGATGCAATCAAGGAACTCTTCCACTAACTTAACTTTAAGGTTAAACGATTGAGGTGATCTCCTGTTACATATCTCGCCAAGAGTTGAACGGTCAAGAGACTCTCCCACCACACTCTTCTCGCCAAGGTAATGTGGTTGAAGAACTCTCCCACTAACCTAACTTTAAGGTTAAACGGTCGAGGTGATCTCCTGTTATACCTCTTGCCAATAGTTGCGTGGTCGAGGGACTCTCTCGCCAGATTCTTCTTGCCAAGGTAATGTGGCCAAGGAACTCTCCCACTAACCTAACTTTAAGGTCAAACGGTCGAGGTGATCTCCCGTTACACCTCTCACCAAGAGTTGCGTAGTTGAGGAACTCTCCCACCAGACTCTTCTTGCCAAGGTAACATGGTCAAACAACTCTCCCACTAACCTAACTTTAAGGTTACATGGTTGAGGTGATTTCCCGTTACACCTCTCTCCAAGAGTTATGTGGTCGAGGGACTCTCCCGCCACAATCTTCTCGCCATCGCAACCGAAAGTAAGAAATAAGTGGAGCAAACTTGCAATATTACACCAACCTCAGGAAAAATAGATTGCTTCAAAGAAGTTGTGGAGACAAACATATTGCTTCATACTTCAAGAGGAAAGCACATTCACAATACTTCAAAAATGATCAAGTATATCACAAACTACACAGCAAATTGTTCACTTGTTGGTTACAAATATATATATATATGTATATATATAGTCTTCAGGTTGGTTGAGGAGGAGGAAAAGCATCCGGCTTGACATCCTGACTGAATGAGTCGAAAACATGATAAGTAGTAAGGCTGGCCTTAATAGACTTCTAGTCCAAGGTACGCAAGTCCACCTCAAGGTAGTTGAGAAGAAGCTCACATAGTTGCTTACTCTTGAGCCAAGGCTCCAAGCTCGCAATCAAACTTTGGGGGCTGCCGCCAATTGGGGGAGAACACGAGTAAGTTCGTGTTGAGAATTCCCCAACGCAATGTTCAACTTTGTCACCTTGGTTTCCGAATTTGCTAGTTGCTTTTGCAACTCTCAAGAACTTCATTTAGTTGCAAGAAAACGGTGATGATTGTCCTTGAGTGCTTTTTTCACCTCGACCAATTCTTTCTCAACATTGACTTTCTCGCCCTCTGCCACACTCAACTTCATGTTAACCTCTCAGCCCCCATCTTCAAGGGCAACTAGGTAGGAACGCCAACTCCCCTCAATGCGAGTCAACTTAGGCGCGAAGGGAAGCCAGATCATCCTCAAATGCACAGGAACAAGCCTCAACCTGAACCAACTCAATGGCCATTCGATCTTTCTCAGCACGAGCAACGAAGACAGTGTTGTGGGCTTGACAAGAAGGACATCATGGACTAGTTCTCCTCCTCTAATTGCAAACGGTCTTCAACCAAGTCAGCAGCCAGGCGATCAACTCTCTACGAGAAAGTAAATAAGAAAAAAAATTACCGGTGGATACTTCGAAGATGTTGAACAGTGGAGTGAAAGGCCTCCTCACGACGAGTATGTGGGGACTGTGAAAAGCTAGATGGGTGAGAACTAGAAGAACCTCATAGATCAGGAACTCTGAAGGAAACATTAGCAAAACCCCCTTAGGTGGGAACATCTTCAACTGACCTTGGAGAAACTAGTGGAGAACGCTCATAAGCACCTTTGTTTGCGGACCCGAGAGCACCTCTGCATCATCACCTAGAGAAGGTGATACCTGATCAACCAAAGGGTTTTCCTTAGGAAAGGTTAAGGAAGGCTCGCCACCCCTAATGGGAGAGATGCTAAAGGACAAAGAGGGGATTGATACCCTACTCCCACTTGCAAGGGATATGGCAAGAAAAATGAAGGGTAAGTCGAGAGTGACCCCACCAGAAACAATCGAAGCAAGAGAGCAAACCAGGCACAACTAATGTTTCTTCAACATGTTTAACTCTAGAGACATCAAAAGAAGGAAAGCTCTCAAGTGCAGGTGAAGGCCCAGCAAGTAGATCAGGATTTAACAAGACAATGTCATCGCCTTCATCAAAATGAGCACCGTCACCTTCCAAATGCACAACACTAGTTGGTACAATAGGGGATTGAGTGGTATTGCTAGTAATCCCCTCAGTAATGACTCTAGCAGTAGCTTCTTCAGCTGCAGCCTTGACAATTATAACAGCCTCGAGGTCCTCATCAGCCATAGCCATGACTTCGTCGAGAGAAGTGGTTGGTGGAACTGGGGAAACAATTGATTTCATATGACTGCTTGCCTGAGGGGGGCAGCAAGGAATCACACCTCGCCGAACTGGACTCATCTAAGTGTGAAGCAATACGAGCCTTCTTCTTCTTCTTTTCCCCACCAACAGTGGTTCATGATTTCCTTTTCAAGTCACGTCGGTGAAAGGGCACCCAAAAATTCACGACTAAGGATATGCACCCGATTAGGCACCATTATAAATCTTTCAATATTACTAGAGGTCAAAATGATATCCAAAAAACACGATTTAGGGTAATTTTCGTTTTTACCAACTATATGCGAGCCTCTTCACGAGGGGAAAGAAAGATCTCGAATTCACCCTCATCAGGAACAGGAGACCAACAAGGCCTAGGAGGGAACTCCCGATTTGGAACTTCATCCACAGGAAATTCCCAACCGATACTAGAAACAAAGAAAAATTTATTTTGCCAGTCCTTAGCATGAGAATATTTGCGTTCTAATTCAACTATTTTGTTATGGGAACTAAAACTAGAAAGGTTCCCCTCCAAATGCCTAAATCCGTAAAGTGACAAGAATTCACGAGTTGTGAGATTGGGATATTCATCACTCGTATGCTCCAATACCCGCCGTCACAAAACACAACATGCCATCAAAATCCTCCAAGCATTGGGCACCAATTGGGCCGGAGTAAGTTCCAAGACGTCCAATACGTCATGGACTGGCCGAACAAAGGGCAAACGGGGCCCCATTATAAACATTGCAAGATAAAGAGCGACAAAAACGGCCATACATCTTGCATCGATGGCCCTCTAATTTTGAGAATGTGCCCTCAGAGTTATTGAGTCAAGGATGTTGAAGTTGTTCCTTGCATTCGTGAAGAGAAACATTCAAAGACCATCAATGGCCCAGAAATATTGATGGCGGAGCATTCTCCCCTTCTCTATTAGGGTTTATGGGGATTTCTTCAGTGATGATGGGAGAGTTGCAGGGTTGTGAAGAACCAACCCCGCAAGAAGAGGCTGGGGTTTTGCCCTTGGAAGAATCCATCGAAGCGAACCGAGAGTTGAAAAGGAAGGTACGACATCGATAAAATGGTTGACAAGAAAATAAAAACCCAAGAACAGCAAGACACTCGAGAAAATAAAGGACAAGAAGTCGAAGGTGAAATGAGAAAGAGGGAGTTTAGAAATCTTAAATATGAGCGACGGTTGGAATACAAAAAAGCACAAAGATGAAACAACACTCTAATGGCAGAACACAAATGGAGAGGGCTCGATACTTTAGGAGGCCGATAAGAGTTGGTCAACAAATTCGAGACACCAGTCGGGCTCTTGGCCTGCGGCCCTCTAAGAATTTGGCCCTCCTCCAGGGCCCTAATCTGCTCCCAATACCAATGAGACAATTACTTGAGAGTTCGTGGGATGAGAGCGGTTATCATTTGAATTGAATATCAAATGAACCCTCATCATAGGTTTTGAATTTTGAATAACAGATAAGTCTGCTATCACATATAGAGAACTCAAGTACATGAAAAACTAACTGATTCATTGGTATTAAGGGGATTACCACATTGTGATATCTAACTTAGGCATCAGAGGCGATCTTGTGACCCCCCAAGCCACTCTACTCTTTAGTTATAAGTGATTGTACATGAGTGATAGTGAAATACGTTCACAACATATATATTCTAAGTCTTTTTTGGCATGAGGCCAATCTCGTAGCTTTTAAAAAAGTCCCTGCTCGTCTATGCTCACAAGAAATTAAACTCCTTCAACTAGGTGCAAGGCTGTGAAATGGCTGAACTTTCCTTCCATTTCAGTCTTATATTTTAGTTGTAAAGTCATAGCTCAATGAACTTCACAAGCCACTTCCATTAAGATATGGAAGTGATGTTCTGTTCCAAAAATATATCTAGACTTCTTAGATCATTATTAAATTGAATGTTAATCATTATGGTGGACATTCTAAAGGTTTAGCTCATCTTTGAATGCTAGTTAAAGTCATCTTCAAGTGGCCGACGGTAGCTACCCTTATGTGGCCGACTGTAGCAATTAACTATTTAAAATTGATGGCAACATTTTTTCCTTAATATTTAAAATTGATACAATTATTTATCTCGGAAAACTTGAAACTTCTTGGCACATTATATATCTAAAACATTTTAACTATTATTATTTAATCATCGCTTAAAATAATATGAAATAATTAATAAATAAGTAAATAATAATACAATCATTAAATATTAAGTAGGGATTATAAAAATATGATGATTATAAAATTAAAATAACATTTTCTTATATAATATTCCCAAAACTTTTTATAAATAAATATTCACATAATATTAAGAAATACTTTTTGAAATTCAACGTCACTTCATAAAAAAATAGGATAACGATATACGGCTGTGCACAATTTTTTTAAAGTCTTTTATATAATTATATTTTAAATGAATGGTATTTATAAAATAATTTATAAAAATAATATTTTTTATAAAGCATCAAGTCGTTGCTATGAAAAATATGTGCCACTTGTTAATGGCCATATCGAGGCAGTGCTCCTACGTTCCTTACTTCAACGACTGCAGTCTCTTGGTACTCCTGTTTCGATCTATGACATCCCACCACGTGGCTTCCTCGCTCCCCCACCCTTCCTTCCTGTCGTTGCAAAAATAATCACCATAACTAGAATAATCCCAAGATCCCCCGGAAAATATCCAGCCTCAACTACCCATTTCGATTTCAAGAAGCTCCAAAAGAACAGAGGACAGAGGGTTTCTTTTTTCAGTTTATTGAGCTTTGTTTGCTTTAAAGAAATCATTTTCACCGACGATCCGTTTTGGTTTCAAGAAGCTGCAAGAGCGCTGAGGACAGAGAGTTTCTTTTTTCAGTTTGAAAAGGTTTTGTATGCATTAAAGAAATCGTTTTTCTTTGTTTTAGTCAAGTTCGACTACAATGATTTTCTTTGTATTCTTGTTCTGGGCAAGTCTAGTTTCAACTGTATTTGTGTTCAATTGGCTACTTTGGCATACAGTTTCATTGATTCGAAAGAATATGTTGGTTGAAGTTATGTGAATTTTCTCTACTCGCTTACTTCGTCTCTTATGGGATAAAAATTTCACTGGATGTCAGTTAGTTCTTCTTCTCTGTTTTCTTTTTTGTGTTTTTGTGGATGGGTAGGTTTTAGGAATGTGCATCTTGAGAACTTTGTTGAATATTGATAGTTTTATGGACCAGAATGTGAGTTTTGGTATTGTCTTAGACGTCTTCCGAACGAGGTATGATAGTGTTTTGTTTACTTCATTAATTGATTTGACACCTGGTGAAAACATCCATTGCAAGATTCAATTTCATCTTGATTAATTCAAGATGATTAAAGAAATGTATCTTTTCAATTCGCAAGTCCCATCTCTTTCTTTATAATGTTGTTGTGTTTCTTAATGTATGTGTTTCCTTGGACCTGCAATCTAGTGGTGAAGGTTGCATTTTCTAATCCCAGCCGACTAGGTCTAGAAGAACTCTGACGCACCGATACAGGAAACAGGATGAAAATCCCAATAGTATTCATACTAGTCTATGGTGCATGTGGAAGCTTCATGCTCCCTACATACTCATGCACTCTGATAAGTATGCATCTCGATGTTCAATTTTGAACTTTTACGTCCTAGCCTTATATAATATTTCATTATAGTTTTGAGTTATGCCATCTCACTAATGGTTTGATTTTGTATGTTTAAACACATTTTACTTTTGACTGTTTTGTTATATGTACTTAATATTCTCTCTTCGAAAATATATTTTGGGTTTTAGATGGCTCAAGACCCTTCTTCTGGTGCTGAATCACCTCGGCGACGATCTGGTCTCTTGCGGGATCAGGTCCAGCTGGTTAAAAGAAAGGACTCTGATCGCCACGAAATTGTCCCAATCGAAGATCCACTGTCATTTGAGAAAGGATTCTTCATTGTAATTCGTGCATGCCAGTTGCTGGCTCAAAAGAATGAAGGCTTAATATTAGTAGGAGTTGCTGGTCCTTCTGGAGCTGGGAAGACTGTGTTCACTGAGAAGGTTCTCAACTTTATGCCCAGCATTGCTGTCATTACAATGGACAACTATAATGACTCTAGTCGGATTATTGATGGGAACTATGATGGTAAAGTTGAATCTCTTCAGATTTATTACTTGAACTTTTATAGTGGAGTGATCAGCATTTTTACTTCTGTGGACTTCGAGTGTGGTCTTGAAAATCCTTACAGGCATCAATTTTTCTTTAGTTTCTCAAGCAACTGCATTTTTCATTCTATCAGATTCCCTTTGAGAAGACGGGTGAGCGAGTGAGAACCAACGATATGCTTTACTGTTTCTACATATGGTTGGAGATCTCCTTAATGACTGGCAGAGTTGGCTGTTAGTTCTTCATAGTCAGTAACATTGACAAAGAATACTAGTACACATTACATAAAATTGAATTTTTGGGATATCTCTAAGCATACTATGGGCTATTCAGATTGGTATCTGCCTAACCAGTTAATCCTAAATCCTAAACATAACTTGCATTATTGATCTTAAATCCATCTTTATCATTCCTCCCTCCTCTCCACCTCCACTTAGTCAATCCCACTTTCTTGGGTGGCTTAGATATTGAGCATAATCATAGATACAACATTCTCATTCACCAAGTACCGTGGCTATCGTGTTCATCTTTGAAATTTTTTATAAATGGATTTTATTCTATTCTCTTCTTATGTCAGGAAAAAAAAATTGAGAATCATCTAAGTTGAAAAAAGTTTATTAAATACTTTTGGTGAAATATGCTGCAGACCAATGAAATTTTGATCACTTCTATCACAAAATGTTACACATTTTTGTGGCTGTTCTTAAAATATAAATTTGCTTCTTGTTTTCTCTCTGGAGGTTATTATTTGCTTATCATTAAAGATAATGATTCAAGATGAGAGAAGGATTCATGGAAGATTGATCTCTAATTATTGTCATGTTTTGTGACAGACCCACGCTTGACAGATTATGACACATTGCTTGAGAACATACATGATTTAAAAGCAGGGAAACCTACTCAGGTCCCAATATATGATTTCAAGACTAGCTCTCGCATAGGTTACAGGTTGTGTCTCGCTTAAATCTCTCTTTTCAATTGGACTATTGTCTAGGGTCAGTGACATCTCCACTTATTCTGCCTACACACAGAGGGAAATAAGACAGAAAGAGATACAAACTAAAACTGTTTTCACCATCAAGGTTTTTATTTAGAGTCTTACTTAAAATACCTAGTGCTTTCATAAATTTATAATTTAAACCTGCTCAATCAACATGCATGGCTCATTTCTCCTTGCTTGGTCACACTGATTCTTCTTATAGGACAGTTGAAGTCCCTAGCTCCTGCATTGTGATAATTGAAGGCATCTACGCCTTAAGTGAAAAACTGCGACCTTTGCTAGATCTTCGTGTCTCTGTCACTGGTGGAGTTCATTTTGACCTTGTCAAACGGGTTTTACGAGATATTCAACGTGCTGGCCAAGAGCCTGAAGAAATAATTCATCAAATCTCCGAAACGGTATTTTCACTGATTATGCATTAGATATTTTGCTTACAGACTTTGACAGAGTTTGGAACTAAGTATTGCACTTTTAACTCATCTATAATTATTTTCATCATTTGTTTTCTTTTACACAGGTATATCCCATGTACAAAGCTTTTATTGAGCCTGATCTCCAAACAGCACATATAAGAATCATCAATAAGTTTAATCCTTTCACTGGATTTCAGAACCCCACTTATATACTAAAGGTGAACCTTTTATTAACCAACCTGGAGTTTTTATGGTTATTTTGTTTTTAAGTGAATCATGATTTTGTTTGTTTTCATCTGACTCTTGCACTGAGTGCTTTGAATTTTTGTAGTCAACAAGGGCTGTGACGGTGGATCAAATCAAGGCCATTATTCCTGAAGAACATAAGGAAACTACAGAGGAAACATATGACATATATCTACTACCACCAGGTGAAGATCCTGAAGCATGTCAATCATATCTGAGGATGAGGAACAGGGATGGCAAGTACAATCTCATGTTCGAGGTTGGGATACTGTAAAATCAAGCTTCTTTATTGCAGGGATTATTTATTTATTTTATTACTTTTACGCTTTTCCTGTTTGGTCTCTCCTGCAATTAGTCAACTATTGTACAATGGATAAAATATTGCACTTCTTATAATACTAAATTATGAAAGGATATCAGACATCCAGGGGTTAGTTCATATTTTCTTCCACCTCCAATCAAGAAAAAGAAAAAATAATCTACTTGTACCGTCTTGATTTTAGGTTTTATTTTATCATACGATATTGGATGCTATCACCTGATTCATCTTTTTATTAAACTTCTTTGCTGCATTGGCTGTATCTTTTCCCCTTCACCTCTTGCTTGAGTGCATTGTTAAAGCCTCAGTACCAGATTTCCAGAGGTAATACATCACGTCATACTTTTGCTGATGAAGAGTGTAGTCATAGATATTACAAACATGGAAGCTTGTATGCAGCATAATATACGTTACATTATACCTGAAGGCTCCCCTCTTCCCCCGGTGCATGTACTTGTTTCATATGAATTTAATACAATTAAGTAGCTTATAGTGATTATATCTTGAAACTCTTTTCACTCTTCCTGCAAACAAGATTGTGTAAATTGGTGTTCTATAACGAGATTGTAACTTTAAGGAATTTTTGGATTTGTGGATATTTTGCGATTGTGAATACTTAATAAGAAATTATGTTGACTTTGTGGTTCCCTTTAATGCCATAGAACATGAACAAACAATATTGTAAAGGGATTATGTTCTTTAGTGGCTGATGGAGTTTTCTGAAATGTTCTCCCTTGATGATTTAAATTTTACAAAGGGACCTATGAAGACTGAAAAGTGCCAGAAACTTTAGATTTCTGACAAATCCTGCTTCTTGTTTCCAGGAATGGGTTACAGATAGTCCATTTATAATATCACCTAGAATCACTTTTGAGGTTAGTGTTCGCCTTCTTGGAGGGCTCATGGCCTTGGGGTATACAATTGCAACCATCCTGAAACGGAGTAGCCATATCTTCTCTAATGACAGGGTGAGCGTGAAAATTGATTGGCTAGAACAACTTAATCGGAAATATGTTCAGGTATTCTACCAATTACTTCATTCCTTTGTTTGAGTTGATTTGAAGCCTATTACACCAATTCACTTCTTTATTAGCATTGGGTTCTTTTGTTTTGTACCTAATGATTATGCACGAGTTTTCTGCTTCAAATGTTTCTTAGTTGAATTTCCAAAGCTAGCGTTAGTCTTTATTTTTCCCTTTTCTGGTGTTAAGGTGCAGGGAAGAGATCGTTTACATGTTAAGTATATTGCAGAGCAGTTGGGTTTGGATGGTTCATATGTTCCTCGAACTTACATTGAACAAATTCAGCTAGAGAAGCTTGTTAATGATGTCATGGTATGAATTCCAACTGAGCTTGCAGATATCTGATGTGTTCATGGTCCTGATCTGATGAGTTTGCAGGCATTGCCAGCTGATTTGAAGACAAAGCTTAGCATAGATGATGATTTTGCTTCAAGCCCTAAAGAAGCCCTTTCACGAGCCTCTGCAGATAGGAGAATGAAGTATCTCAATCGGTACTCTCTTGTTCTAGCAACAATTTTATGCTTCAGCAAACTTAGATGGGAAGAAACTCACATGTTCTCCCTTCATTCTATTTATATATTATCAGTTTTTGGCTTAAAAAAAGCCCGAAACTATTTAAAGTTTATGAACGTCTGCTCTCAAAATACTGTTACATTTTCGGCAGATCACTGTCATACTCAAATCAACGGGACAAGAACCTGCCCAAGCTGACAAAGCTTTCTGTTAACAACAGAAGGTTTGATGGGAGAACCCCAGAATCACCTGCAGCACTTGCAAATCAAGTGAGTATATGCCCGATTTTAGAGTTATCCAATGCTATTATATCGGTATTTTCTTTGACAACTTTGTGGGAGGTTACCATTCTGTTGTCTATGAGCTAGAAACTATAATAGAAAGGAGGAGGGGCAAGATTATATCAAATTTTCTCGTATGTCTTTTTTCCTTTTTAGTATAGAGGAGATGCAAGACATGGTATCACCGTCAACCAGTGCCATTGGTGAATATATATATATATATATATCTTTGCCATCAGATTGGTTTCTGTTTCCTTTATTACCCTTTCCTGGTTCTGTTCTCTGTATTGCCTTCATGCATCAGTTTACATGGCATTAGTTTCGCTCATCAATTTATTTTTGGTTTCATTTAGGGAGTTCTCACTCAACTCTCAGAACAAATTTCTACACTGAATGAGAGAATGGATGAGTTTACATCTCGTATTGAAGAATTGAATTCAAAGATCTCTATCAGGAGAGTTTCAGCTAGTCAACAAAACTTGCAGGCTGAAGCATCCAATGGACCCACTTCTCTTTTTGCGACTGGCTTGGCAAATGGTTCATTGACTGGGTCGTTAATGCCCAACTCTTCATCTTCTTCCCAATTGGCTAGGGAGTCCCCACTAATGGAAGAGGTAACCTAAAGAATATCATCTCCATCTTTTTACTTGGCGAGGGGCAGAGAGAGAGAGAGAGAGAGAGAAATGACTGTTGTGTCACATAGCACTTGTAAAGTTTCGTTAATTAGTTTTTTAGCTACCTAGGGTAAAATAGATTAGGAAATTATAAACAGAACTGTCCTGAAAAAAAAAAAAAAAAAAAAGAGAGATTATTTTATCAAAAATTAAAGAATACTTAATATAAGATCATCTTTTATTATGTAAATAAAATAATTATTTTTAAGTGAGTTAGTGGCTCTCTCAACCAAAAAATGTTGGAAGTTCTGGTTTTGAAGATATGATTTGTGCTACCCAAAGAAAAAATAGAGGAAGTAAAAGGATTAGGAAGAGGGGTTCGGATGATAAGATGTGGGAGATGAGTGTATCAAGGACAGACTTTGCAAAGTGGAGCAGTAAAGAACATTACCCTGCCAGTGTAGTGCTAAACTATACCTTTTTCATGTGGGTGCGAATAACATTTATGAGATTACATTGAATCTCCTTTCACAAATAGTAGGTGAAGCAGCCGTTTGGGTCAAATTATTTTCGATTCTTTCTGATCTCGATATATACTTGTTTGGAACACTAGTCAGTAGGAACGACATGTAAACTATCCCTAATAAGTGAAAGAATGGGTGTAAATAAATATGAGATTCAATTCATTTATACTGATAGAAGGAACACTTTTTTGGATGAAAGCTTTTTTCTTCTTCTAGTCATCTATGTGCAAACAAAACATGTAAGAATATCAGTGTCAGCCTAATGACCTTACTATGTCACCACAACGACTGTTGCTGCCAACCATGATGCATCAGAGGAATATGCATGATGAAGCGTGGCTTTTAGCATCTTGGGAGTTGGCTTTTCTTGTTCTTCTCTTCATCCTTATATGACTGAAAGTATGGGGAACTAAGATTGGATAAATTTGCTTTTGGTTAAATGTTAACCAAAGTGACACAGATCTATCCATTTCATTAAAATCATACATGTCCCAAATCACAGAGGGTCTTCCTTGTCATGTTGCAGTGGATGTCTGATCAAATACAAATTCAAGATGATTGTCCATAACTGTTTGTATCTATGCCACAATTCAAGTTTAATATTCCATTGCACACTTTTGATTATGGTACCTATTTCCTGAACAGATACTTCTTATTACCCGGGGACAACGGCAAATCATTCATCAACTGGACAATCTGACCACTTTTCTGCATGAGTACAGGGGAGAGAGATCACAACATGGAAGAACAGATCATACAAACAGAGCGATTGATGCTGATTCCATCAACTTCCCTCTTATTCTAACTTTGGCAATTGGTGGTTTAGGTGTCCTTTTATTCAGAGGTTTGGCATCTGAAAAATAATCTTCTTGCCAAGCTCCTCATTTTTCAGCATCCATTGAAATTTACACAATCAAACTTTAGCGTAGAGAGAGAGAGAGAGTGATTTGATCATTGATAGTTCCATAGTTTCGCAGTTGTAGCAAATCTTGAGTTGTAGTCAATATTATCTTCCTTGATACCTTGTTACTTGTAGGGTTTATGTTGTTAGTCACAGTTTCCTCACATGAAAAAAAAAATATATTTTTTTTAATGATAGACTCCACACACAGTTCCTCACTCAGGACTACAAATATAATTTCTCATTTTAGATATAGTACACGTTTAAAAACTAACACGCATTTCTTTCTTACTAAAAGTAATTTTTTAATTTAATTTGAATGCACTAATTTCTTAAATAGCTATAGAGGTGTATATACTGCATTTTCTTTTAGAAATGTCATGGTTGTTCGCTGCATTTTACCAAAACAGTATCCATAGAAGACAACATATTAGGAAATTTTTATTATTGATGTCATTTCATCCATGATATGTAGATTGGTTGCTATGAAGAACTGAACTCGATCCTTTGCTCCAAATATATTTGTCAGCAATGAAGTTTTGGGACAGAATAATTATAGAATCCAATAAGCTGATTATATATTAAAGAGTAAGAGAAAGGTTTCATCGTGTGTTAAGATTTGGCCCATTATTTTTCCTCCTAACCAAACAAGAGAAAATAACAAGTCTTTCATTCTCGATCGACTTCTTTCTTCTTAATTTTCTGCCATTAATGAAACTGAGACAATCTGGACCTTTGGTTTTATTTAATGATGGATTTTACTTTTTTTTTTTTAAATGGGTGTGTGTGGAGTTATTTTGCTCTTTATTCTAAATTTTATTATTCTGTATCACCTTTGATGATATAAAATATTTTAAGTAGGTTTTTTTCTTTTTTTTTCTTATTTATTTATTTATATCAAACACTTAAGTGGTTATGATCGAGCATTACTTTTTGGATACATCTTGGATCAACTACGTGGCTTTCTCATTTGTACGCCACTTTCATTAAAAAAATATATAAAAAATTACATGAATATGCAAGTTTTTTGTGAGTACATTTAACATTTTTATTACTTTTTAATCATAATAAGGCAAGGCATACAGAAAATGTGTAGAAGGCAGATAAAATGATTCCATATTTTTTTTTTCTCTCCATACGATTTGTCCTTTCTCAATGATTCTTGCTAGTGTTAGCAATTCTCTTATGAGTAAGGGGTGTCGATTTGTAGGGATGGGACTAACAAAGTTGATCTTCTTGGAAGCAAAACTTTATTATTTATCAGTGGAAGGTGGTCGATCGGTTCGCATTGTTGGGAAAGGCAGGAAGGTGGTGAAGGAACTTGCATTGGGTACCCTCACTGAGAAATGAGTAGTGAAGACAATAGGGGAGTGCTCCCGGTGAAGACAATAGAGGAATGCTCCCGGTCAGAAGAGTAGTTTATAAGAATCTCTCATGTTGGCAGCAGGGCCTTTATAGCACAATGCAATACTAATGTATATGGGAGGTATCTGGCAGTAATAGAATATAGTGTAGGTGAGAGATGAGGTATCCTTATAATCCTTAAAGAAGTGGAAGGGCAGGGATGGAGGAAGATGACCCCAGAGCTTAGGGAGCTACATGACAGAGCCCCAGACAACGCAATGAAAAATAGCATTTCAAGTGTGCCCAATATAAGAGAGCAAGAAATAGAAGGAAGAGCATTACAAAGAAGAGAAGATGATAAAATAAAGCTTCCAATAGCATAGGAGAGTATGGTGGCAAGAAGATTGTATAAGGTAGTGCAGGAAGGTCCGACAGAGGGTGCAACATCGTAACAAGGGCAGAAATGGAAATATGCAGGGTTAGTTTGTATACGTTGGAAAAAGTACACAAACCCACCAAACAAGGACATATTTTGAATCTGATGTGGTTCAAAGCTCCAAGACCTCTACCTCTACATAATATTACTACTCAACTATTAGCTATCTCCCTATTCAAACCACTCAAAAATCTAACCATCATGTCCTTCTGATCCTACATTAGCTCGAATCATAAATACCTTCATCTTCTTATAGTAATCATTTACACTCTTAGACCCCTGTATAATTTTATAGTTTTTTATAGAGGTTTACAGTAATGGCTAGGTACAAATCTTTGCCTCATGAGAACTTTTAACTCTCCCCATATTTCTACAGGCCTATCAAGATTTCTCCTTCTATTGGTCACTAATTGATCCCACCAAACAATCATGTAATCAGTAAACTTAATTACTACCAACTTTACTTTTTTCTCCTCAGAGAAATTATGACGGTCAAACATCAACTCTATTCTTTTCTCTCACTCTAAATATATTTCAGAATCATTTCTACCTTGGAAATTGGGTATTTTTATTTTGATACTCTCAATATCCTTATCTACCCCATCTCGATCATTGGGATTTCCCTTAACTCTCCTTCTATGCCTAACTCCTTTATGTCTACTCATCCCAATTTCATATATTAAATCATCATCATCATTATCATCTCCTTCATCTTTATACTCATATTCTATCCTAGGCTCACATCTCCTTCTATTTCTCTCACCATGCAAATTTCTAATTATTTTATCTTGTTGATCCATCTTATCTCTCACTTCCCCAAACACCAAATTCAATTGTTCAAATTGTTGTTGCATGGCCTGCAACACAAAGAATGAATTATCTGCAATCCCCTTTAGTAATGAGTCACTCTTATGAGACATTGTAATGTATTACACAAAAAGAATGTTAATGGTAAAAACCTCACACACTCTTTTACGTGTTTAAATTAAATAATGGCACTCCACTCGTATTTCACTCTTAATTAACTTTTTTTTCCGATGATGATCTCACACTCTCTTACCTTTTACCTCAAGAGTTTTCTCGCTCAAGTTCTTTAAGAACTAGTTAAACTAAATTAAGACAATATAACTTTATTTTATTCCAACTAGTAATAGATCCAAGAAATAATAACAAGAAACAAGAAGGAATAACATGACATGAGACTTAAGGAATTTATACAAGGGAAAGAATAATTACAAAACAAGATATCAACTATAATGATGTATTCAATCCCTTTGATGATAAGACTCAATCAACAATTTTTTTTTCTTTTTTTTTCAATTTTTTTCCTTTATTTTCTTTTCTTTTATCACTAATTTAATCACAAACATCAATATTCACTTGTGAAAATAAAAAAATTCAAACACAAAAATTGAAAAGGAAGTAAAAGAGAATCAATGAAATAGCACTCCAAGCAATTGACAATGAAGTAAAAGAGATTCAATAAAACAACACTTCAAGTAATTGACAAACTTAGAGATGCAAGAAACCATAAAATTTCGAAACCCTAGGATCAAGAAACACAAAACCCAAATATAAGCATTTTGGCCAACACAAACCCTAAGATTAAAAAGAAATTTCGGCAGCCCAAGATGATGAAACACAAAAAACCTTAATGAACAAGACAATTTCGGCAGCCCCAAGATGATGTAATATGGCCACCCCCACTTTTTTTTTTTTTTTTGGCAACTTTAGAACAATGATGCCCTAAAATAAAAAATGCAATAATTAAAAGAGAGAATCAGATTTGATTGAAAACCTGGCTCTAATACCAAATGATATGAACCTGTGAAAATGGAATCTCTTGAACCCACAGTCAATTTAAAAACTCACTCAAGAAAACCAAAATCAAGCCAATGAAAAATCTAAACCTATTGAGGAATTCGTTTTAAGAATCTAGATTATATGAAAATCTAGACCCGTTAAAAAACCTGTCTTAAGAACCTAAATTATAAGAAAGAACGTCACAAAAATTATGATTTGCTTTTGATAAGTTCAAAAGTTCATTTAAGAATAAGATGAGATAAAATCAACTCACAACAAATAAAATTCATCAAATTTCATAAAACTTTTTAAAATAAGGCTACAAAGAATATTTAAACCAAATCTCAATTAAAATCTTAAGCCAAAATAAAGTCCATTCTTTCAAAAATAGCTCTAGCTGAATTTCACCGCAAAGAAAACACTATAGCTGGTGCCTCCCTTAAAGCACTGGCATTGGTTTAGCTAAATGTCAGTGCTCTTCATATTATAGAGAATGTCTACTAAATTTAGTCTACATTGAATTGGCTAAACACATTCTATTTGAGTTTTAAGCTACAGTAAATTCATCCCACTTTCTATATTTGAAGTGAACTGTAGCACCTTTATATTAATATTTTATTATTTTATGTTGCACAACTATCTGGGTTTTCCTTTCGGCAACATCTCCTTCTTCACAAGGCTTCTCTTATCTCCTGCACATTCATTTCACAAGACCATCTCATTATTTTTCTTTTCCTTTTCCTTTTACTCTCCCTTCACATCTCCTTTTTGTTTTTCTTCCAATAAAATTGCCCACAGCTCTCTCAAATATACTCACAGTTGTTCATATTTGAATCCATACTTTGTATTTTGTAGGATATGAAAATGAAAATATGCAGTATATCTATATCCTTGATTTAAATTCAAACTCAGTATTTTTGAAGATATGGTTGTTGGAGGTTATTGAAGATTATGAAAATAAAATAAAAAATTAATTAAAACAAAAAATTAACTAAAGAAATATAAATTATAAAAAATAATAATATTTTATTATTATAGAGAATGTGATGACTAATTCAATGTAGAGTTTTAGTTTTGAATGATTAGTTAAAAGTAAAAAAGTTACATATTTTTCAAAATTTAAAAATTGAAATGGCTAATCCAATGCTAATGCTCTTAGTGCATAAACATAAAACCCTGTTCCTAAGAAGTAACTTTCCAAATAAGCCCATTGGCAAAAAATATAAGGCATTTCCAAAACCTTAATTTATAAAAAATAAGACATATGTGAGCCAAGTATCTTCAAACTCAATTATTCTAAACTAATAAAATAAATCATTTAAATGAATTAAACAAATTGAAAGTTTTCAAAAATAACAGGCCCAAACAATAATTTTAAGTCATGTCTTCCATAACTTGTATCACGTAGACCAAAACTAGATCATCTTCTCTCAAGCCTATATTGAATTTTGGCTCTTGCTAGTTTCATCCTAAATGAATTGCACACATTCTTACATAGCTTTATTGACCTTCCTAACTCTTGATCTTGTGATTACCTAATCTGAAACTTACAAAAAAATCTTTAAGATTAGATCTATCTTGTTGCCCATCAATAACTCAATTCGATTCATCTCAACGTCTGAACATAGCCTAAAGCCTTCTCTATTTAGTGCTTCATTCCCCTGATCCATTGCCTTGTTTGGAAAAAGTTTCCATCTCAAAATTTTAATCTCATATCATTTACTTCACAAATATTATTTAAATATAAATACTTTCAAACTAATGATTACAACTTTTCAAAATAATTATTATAATTTTTTCAAAATTTCAAACATAAAATAAAAAATAATTCAATTTTTTCAAATATTTAAACAAAAATAATATTAAAAACTATATTTTAATAATATTATAATTTAATAATATTTTTTATTTAATTTTTTTTCTCATCTCTTAAAATTCTATAAAACCTGGCTTCTACTAACCGACTATCTTATTATTTCTAAAAGAAAAAAAAAACTATCTATTATTTATTTTTTTTTGATTTTCTTATTATCTCATGATATGATATTAGATGATATATACGTAAATAAAATATAATAAATAGTTTTTAATTATCTAATATTATATAATGAAATGATGAGAAGATGATGACGAATAATATTTATTTTTATAAAATAAGTAATATTATTTATCATCTTAATTTTTATTATTTTATGAGATAATATTAAGTAATTAAAAATTATTTATTATATTTTATTTATAAATTTATCATTTAATATTATATCACGTGAGTTCTATATGAGATGAAAAATTGAATTTTTCTTATAAAATTAACGTCTCTCACTCTCCGAGCTTGTCTACCTCTGCTGTGTCCCTTTTGCTCATACGTCTGCCGCTGCCATCATCTGCGGCCCAACACTGCCAGTCTCGATTATCGGAGGCTAGCCCGCTGCCATCATCTGCGTCTGCTTCAACGATAGAGGTCCACTTTTCTCTCTCTCTCTCTCTCTCTCTCTCTCTCTCTCTGTCTACAACTAATTTGGTTTCACTAACCATCTTTCCCAATGGTTATGTTAATGTACTCGTTCTTCCTCGTGTAATATCAGAATATTGTAATAGTGTCCGACATCCGCTTCGTTTTATGGAGTCGGAAACGGAGCCGATTCTAAGGGTATCGAAGTTGGAGGCCCGATTCGGCCTCCTATTAAGTCAGAGTCGATGTCAGTGCACAATTCAACCTGGGCAAAAGGGATCCTAAACAAAAGCACAAAACCTGACCAACCCCTTAACCTTTTGGTGTTTTTGAAACGCATTCTTATCCCATTTTCTGCTTCAGTGTTAAGTTGCAGACTATCTTCCTGAGTTATCAACCATGCCTACTATCAGCGTGGGAAGGGATCGACTGTTTGCAGCCCTCGGAAAAACTTACAGTGAGATTGATGATTTTTTTACATGTATTTCCTTATATTTTTCTCTTTTCGAAGGAAATTTAATGAAATGGTTATGCTTTTTTTTTTTTGGAATATCACAGCGCAGGAAGAGTTCGAAGACCTTTGCTTCAGGTTCGGTATCGAGCTCGACGACGTCGTAAGCATTTCGTGCACTCTTTGTCCTCTCTCTCTCTCTCTCTCTCTCTCTCTCTCTCTCTCTCTTCTTGTTAATATTAATGATTTCGAGATTATTGGTACTTTTATTGAGAATATATTTCTTTTGGCTGTCCCAGACTACCGAGAAAGCCATTATTAGAAAGGAAAAGCATTTGGAAGACGAGGAAACCGGCGAAGATGAAGAAGTTATCTACAAGATTGAGATCCCTGCCAACAGGTAGTCTACTATTTCATACACAAAACGTAGTTGTTCTTTTTTATAAGTATTTTTATTGGCACCGAGTGCCCGAAACAAATCCCCGACTAATTTCGAATTTTTGAGGGTGGACAAGTACTTGGCAAGGAGTTTCTTGCGAGTGCGCTTTGGATAATTCAAGGGCAAACTTGAGTACACTGGAAAATATAAAACTTTATAAGTTTTAAATGATAGCGGAGAATTTACATTTACTTATTATTAGTTATAGGTTTATTAGAATATTAAATTTTCAAAAGTGGCTATAGAGTTGCTACAGAGTTTATCTTTATATTTGTTCAGTTTGATTGGTTTTTCTGCTTAAGTGCTACAAATTTCTTTTTGTTCTCATTAATTAGTTTTTTGGCTTTGCTTATTATATAATTGAGCCGATTTAGATTGGGTTCACATGTTACATTACAGTTTTTAATGATCTTTTATACTCTTACTTGAATTTTTTTTTTTAAGTTACTGTACTTTCTATTTCTTTTTTTCTAAGGTGTAGAGTCACTTTGCTTATTTATGATGAGTTTATTTTCTTATAATTTTTTTAATACAGGGATCTAGTAAAATTTTGAGTTTCTTAACTTGGTTTTATTGATTGACTTTTTTGATTGAATTGGTAAGCAAAATTTTATTGTGCATAAAGTAGACAAAGGCCCGAGCATATGGGACACATACAAGAGCATTACCTATATATGCTGGTTTAGCGGTACAAGGAAGTGTTCCTTAGGACTTATAATGTCCTTTGTTTTTTGTAAGTAATTAATCGTTATTGATAAGCAGAAAAGGTACAACTCAAGTACACAAACTTATAATTGCCTTTTCTAACATTCATTATTGTTTTTGCTTCTCGCATTCTATGCTTTACTTATCAACAAGAAAACTAGAAACAAAATTCAGGGATATGCTTAAAATTTGAGTTTCTCAAGTCAAATAATTTCACAATCTTACCTATAAAAAATAGAATAAAAATAAAATAATAACATTCTTTTTGCGTTGCCCACATTCCTTAACTCTTTCTTAAATCTAGCGCAGTTGAGGGAACTCAATTTAGGCCTCGTTTGGAAACCCATTTCATCTCCTTCTTAAACATCACGCAAATACAAACACTTTTTAATTTCAAATCTTCAACTTTTTCGTCTAATCATTATCTAATTATTACAACTTTTCCAAACAAAACACAAAAAATAATTCAATTTTTTCAAATTCCAAAACAAAAATAATATTAAAAAATAATATTCTAACAATATTTTAACTTTATAATATTTTTGTTCAATTTTTTTTTTTTTTCAAAATCCAATTCAAACTATTTCACTACCATTAACAGATTTCTCATCTCATCTCATTCCCCAAATGAGGCCTTAGAAAGACTCTATGAATTGAGAGTAACTTCCATTTATTATTTTTCAATACTCTATTCCTTTGGGAAGCCTTTATAGATTTTAATGGGCTGAATGTTCATGATTTTATCTTATCTTTTTCTATTTCTAGTTAGATGTTTCTCTTGTAATGTCCCATGTATTCAATTTTAAAAGGCCATATACCCTTTGTGTTTTACTTCATAGGTATTCCCTTTGTGTTTTTCTAATATAATATTCTATCACCTATCACTTATAAAAAAAAAATATTCTATCACCTATCAAAAAAATTTCTATTTGATTATTGCAAAAGCAAGCCCTGAATCTTACATTCTTAACTTTTGTTCAAGTTTTCAATCTAAATTTACTCCCTAGATTTCATAATTTTGTCAATTAGGTCCTTCCGTCATATTTGCATAAACTAAACTAATGGAAGTGCTTACATGGCTTGCCACATGTCCAATTGGATAGGTGGCTTATCACATTCTATAATAAGCAAAAATATAAAGTTGATTAGAAAGCTAAAAGTCATTTAAAATATTCTAAAATCATTGAACATATCCAAAAATTAAATAGGAATGTCAAAACTCATATGAAAACCTAGTTTTAAAAAATAAGTAAAAATAAATCAAAACAAAGAATGAAAGATAAATCAAAACCTCCCTTAGTTTCGTAGTTGATTGCCCAAGTAAGGTGCTTTAACTCCGTGCTCTTCTTAGATCTTGATTTTGTTCCAAGTAATCTGCCTCAATTGCAGTGAGTAGTGCTGTGAATTGGTCCTCAAATCCCTCATGTGTAATCCCCACACACTGCTATATCTTGTTAATCTTTTGCAAAACCCAATCCGATGATGAATCAGCCATATTGTTGATTGGTGGAAGAGATATCAGGGGGACAACATCTTCCATAGAGTTAGCTCCAAATTGTATACCAGGCCCTAAACATTCCTCCTCATAAGGCACCAATGACAACCCCATCATTTCCTCTGCACCATCTCCTGCATACAAATCCTGCGCCTCCCCAATAGTGCCATTGTTGCTGTCACTCCCTTGTTTAAAGCTATGTGTTGACCCACATGGTGCCTGAAGAGGTATCAAGAAATTGGTTCTCTTCGTCGTGGGTGTTGGGGCCATGGTCACCATTTGAAGTTCTGGGTTGGCGACAAACTTAGAATCACCCCCAAGTCTTGGCGTGGGTGCCATCATTTCATCGGAGACAACATTGACTGGGTGTGCACAACTCTCCGCCGATCCTTTTTGTGCCTCTCTGACAAACCCTATATTTCCCCCAAGCCTTAGTGTTGCACATTTTCCTTCAACTCCGGCATGGGTGTTGCTGTTTTTTCAAAGAGATCACTGATTAGGGATGTAGCACTCATCATCAAACTTTTCTTTGTCACTCGTGGTGGCGGGCAGCCTGTTTTGGCCGTCTCTACGCCGACCCACTTCAAATATAGATGACCCAATTTTCCTTTTGACCCATAACACTCTCTTGGATCTGGATACACTGGGCTAAACCCAACTTTCTTTATTCCTTTATCCGGTTTTATAGAATTGGGCCCATCTCTTATCACACCCAGCCCCACTCCTTTGTGTAAATGACTTATGATTCGGGCCTATCTTGGGCTCCCCCTTATTGGGCCTTACAGCCCCATTACTAGCTCTCGAAAATAAGTCAAGTTTTGTAGATAACAAGGCCACTGCTACCTTAAACTGGACAAGCAGGTTTGCATCTCTTTTAGTGTACCGTGCATCTCTCCTTCAGCCATATTGCCATTGCAAAGCCCCAAACCATCCCTTGTTGCGGTAGAAATGGTTCTTAAGCTTTCGGAAGAGTCAGACCTCTTCTGCCTTGTGTTCTGTTCATGTGTGACCTACATAGGTTTCAGATCACATGAAGTCATGTCAGTTTGTGGGTTTACTTTTGTGTAATCCCTTTGTGGCTAAATTGTTTCTCTTAAAAAAATGCAAGATAAATTCAAATTGTTTACTTCTTATTGCTTATAAAAAATCTAATTATTTTGTTTTGACATGCACAGATATGATTTGCTTTGCTTGGAAGGAATTGCTCAGGCTCTTCGAATCTTCAGTGGCCAGCAGGAGATGCCGAAATATAATGTGGCTAACATTAGTAGAGAATCAATGGTTAAAATGCGTGTGAAACCAGAGGTTGTTTATCCCCAAAATTCACAAGCCCATGATGAAATTTTTTTCATTAAATTTTTTATCGTGACCGCTGATTTTCTGGGGGTATGAACTCTTCCTTTTCTCCACTTGCAGACAGCTTCAATTCGTCCCTATGTTGTTTGTGCTGTTTTAAGAGGTATAACATTTGATGAAGGAAGTTATAACAGTTTTATTGATCTCCAAGATAAGCTCCATCAAAACATTTGCCGGTAATGAATCCTAACTCACAGTAATATGTAACGCGGCATAATTATTATCTCCAAGAGAATGCTTTAAACCCTTAAAAGTTGAAGATTTCTTTTTTGATTAACTTCCGATTGTGTTTGTCCATTAAATCTAGACAGAACAGGGTTTATTTATTTTGTTTTATATATGGTTGTTTGAACGATATGCAAATAACACAAGCATCAAAGAGTGCACGAAGTTATGAAAAATCTTATGAGTTTATACATTAAACCTTAATTTTGACCTGAAGTTTATAAAGTCTTTTTTGCTTATGTAGTTTTTAGTAGATCCACCCATCAGCCAAAACTAGCATATATTAGTTACATGGCCCAAAGATTTTATGTCTGGAGCTTTTATGTAAAGTTTCTTTGAAGATTTTATGTAATTTATCATTTCACTTGCTTGCATTTGATAATTTTTTAGCCGAAGAACCCTAGTTGCCATTGGAACTCACGACTTGGATACATTACGTGGCCCTTTCACATATGAGGTAGGTTTCTCCAATATTAATTCTTCTTGTTACAATATGTTATGTCTTGGATAATGTGTTATGGCTGAACGTATGTGGGCAGTTAGTTCTTTTGTTGATGATATCTCTTTGGAATGATTGGCTGGAGAGAAATGATAGAAGCTTCGAGGATTGCGAGAGAACAATGGATGAGCTTAAAGTTTTGTTTTTTAAAACTGTGTTTTTATGGGTGGGGCCATTGTTGTTAATGGGCATAATGTCTGTGATGTTCTACTTTCGGTTGTAAACCCTAGTTAGGTACTTCTCTTATATACTTCCCATGTACTTGGGCTTTACCTCCTTTTATGAATAAAACTTCTTGATTATCTATAAAAAAAAAAAAAAAAGTCTCTTTGGAACGAAGGGAGAAGTTTCTACCTTAAGTCAAAAGCTTTTGGAGACCTGTCATGCCTTTGGCCATTCAATACATATATTCTACTTGTAAAGATGACACAACCATCTAATTCTGGTTGGAAGTATTCTATGTGGCCTGTACTTTTTGAGTTGGTAACTCCTTATTGTCCCTAGGTGCACTTGCGATAAACTCCTTGCCGAGGGCCTATGCACCCTGGGATTAGTTGGGGCTTTGTTCTCAGACATCTAGTGCCAATAAAAAAAAAACTCCTTATTCTGGATGGTTAGATTACTTTGTTGATCACCTTTTTGACTTGTCCAATTCTATGTCAGGACATGCAGCTTTTATATTGTTTGTCTGATTGTTGAAGATCTCTCTCTCTCTCTCTCTCTCTCCCCCCCCCCCCCCCCCCCCCCCCCCCCCCCCCCCCCCCCCCCCCCCCCCCCCCCCCCCCCCCCCCCCCCCCCCCCCCCCCCCCCCCCCCCCCCCCCCCCCCCCCCCCCCCCCCCCCCCCCCCCCCCCTTTTTAAGTGTTTAGTGTGTGGAGCATATCCACAAACATATTTGCTTTGGGAAGTTATTTCTCTCTCATTTTTGTATGAGGTTATAGAGAAAAAATTGTACGAGGTTATTCCACATTAATTTGCTTAGTTTGAATAATACTTGAAGGTTGTACCAACTGAAGTAAGAACATCTACTGAATCAGTAACTTATAATTTCACTTTTTATTTTTATTTTTATTTGCAGGCTTTGCCTCCTTCAAGTATAAATTTTGTGCCACTGAAGCAGGTAACCTTATATTTTGATTCTATTCTTAAACACAGTCCAAATATATTGTTACTTTGTCAGAATCAGTGCTACCCAATAAAGTCATGAGAAACAGTATTATACAAAATGAGCACTAGGCTTGTGACTGAAAAATTTACAGAATGCTCGAAGGGCCTTCCCTAAAATCTCTGTTGAAGAAAGATGTCTTTTCCTGGGTAAAATAAATTGGATTCATGTAGCAAGCAATAGGTTTCCCTGTTGTTATTCAGAGTTTTAAACCAACCTTGTTCCCATTGGTTTATTGTACTTGATATATAAGCTATCATTTCTTCTGCTTTGGTGTCCCTTTCAAAGAAATTGAGTCATGTGGTTGACAACGTTTAAACAAAGAGAGTTTGTGTCTGAAATGAAAGTCCTTTTGTGTTTTTTTTTTCACTCTACATTTTGTTGTCTCTTGAACACTTATCATTTGTCCATGCAACTTCATTTTTTTAATCTAAATCTTCTTATTACAAAGTACTTTTCCCCTTCCCTGATTGACTAGAGAATCTGCTGATTCATCAGAACTTCCTATACTTACGTAGATGGCAGTGGTCTAAGAAAATTTGCCTTTATCATGCTTTATCTTCTTTTTTTGAATGATAAAATAGTGTGAAGTTGCAGTGTATAATGTTAGAACTGATTGCTTAAAGCTTTTTTCTTTTGGAATTTAGGTGAAGAATTTCAGAGCTGATGAGCTGATGGAGTTTTACAAAGTGAGTCTTGGCTAAAGATATTGGTGATTGCACCTACATTGCCTGTGCACGATTCGTAGGAGCTTCTATATTTTACTTTATGTTGGTTGTGGAGATATTAGAATATAATTTCTTGATCTATGTTTAATCTTGATTTGGCAGTCAGATTTGAAACTGAAGAAATTTTTGCACATAATTGAGAGCTCACCTGTGTTCCCTGTTATATATGACAGTAACAGGTATGATGATTTTTTTTCTTTTACGTTTATGCAATTTTAAGGACCTTGAGCTCCTTTACCTGCCATTTTAATTAATTGTTGCTATTTCTTTATTGTTCTATCACTTTCCCCTTACTTTCTTGTCTTAAATTGTTGAAGATATCTGCTCTGATGACATTGTGTTCATACTGTTCTTTTTACTGAGAGTACTGGAAATATAACTCTATTGTCTTTATTGAATTTTCATGTAACAAGAAAATCTTTTAGCCTATGTACATTCTCTTAATTCCTTTATATGCTGAATGAGTAGTTGTAGGTATTTATGTGCTCTTAATCTTTTAAAATTTGTCTTTTTCTTCCCCCTGAAAATTCTATTCTTGATGCAGAACTGTTGTATCTTTGCCCCCAATTATCAATAGTGCCCATTCAGCTATCACTCTTAAGACGAAGAATGTGTTCATTGAATGTACTGCCACTGATCTGACAAAAGCCAAGATTGTTTTGAACACAATGGTAACCTGGAAATTTTCGGCTGCTTTGGATTTTTTTTTATTGTTAAACAAAAATTTTATTGATCATGAAATAGACAAAAGCCCGAGTATACAGGACACATACTCGGCTGCTTTGGATTTTGATTATGGTTTAGAGTCGATGAATGAATGATTTTCTTCTATTGTCCTAGGTTACAACCTTTTCAGAACATTGTGAAAGGAAGTTTGAAATTGAGCCAGTTGAAGTGACATACTCAGATGGGAAGTCATATATTTGTCCTGATTTGTCTGTCTACAGCATGAAAGTCTCTCTGTCCTATATTACTGGTGCAATTGGTGTTCCCTTGGATGCTGTCAAGGTATTTCAATTTCTTTACATTATATGTCTATTTCTTGATTTATGAAACCTTAAATGTGCATTCAAGGCGGTGGCTGTTATTGATGTATGTGTGTATGGGAGTGCTTATTTCTTATATATTTAGTTTTTAATTTATAGTGGGGCTGGTTAGCTGTATTTTTTGGACTTTGAAAGTTCTTTATTTGTTTGGTCTTTATACATGTCACCAACCAACAACTTATATTTGTATATTTTTCGTTGATGTTTGTTTTCCACTATAGCTGGATGCAAACGAGTATCTAACATTCTCTCACTTGGAAAAAGATTGACATTGAAATCTCTCCCAATACAACATGGCAAATTCCACCAACTTGTTAACCCACTTTTGTTCGATGAAGAACTCAGCAACCCACCCTTAGGCATTTTACCTCTTTGTTTAATACGCGAAAGGCATTTCACTTTGCCTTTCGTGTTCTAAAATAGTATTTAGGTGTCATAAACAACTAAGAGAACCCCTTCCCTTCATTCTACCCTAACTAGAAGTTTACAAATACTGAACCTAGTTACAAGTCGGTTATTTTAATTCCTTACAATTTTTTAGTATCTGGTGTATTTCTACTCGCCAAGTCTTGGACACCTATTAGTTTTGATGGCAATGGATCATTCATATGCTCCTTGTCAAAACCATCACATGAGATTCCCGCTAAGTGTATGAAGGATTTAACTTCCTGTGAAACCCAATTCGAAGATGTTGCATTCCCATCCTCAGTAGCAAATAGATATTCAAGGGTTTGCAACTCAAGGGCTCATCTTGAGTATAGTGATTCACTACAAGGCCAGACTCACAGTGTTGAAGCGTGTTTAAGCGCAAAGTGCCAAGGCCAAAGTATTTCACTTACCAAAAGCTAAGCACATTTATAAAGGCTCACATTAAGCGTGCTTTTTGGCACTTAGTGAGCTTAAATCTCAACAAGTGCGCTGTTGTAGTTTTTTGAAAAAATATCAAATAATGGATTTAACTTTTTAGGATTGCGTTTTATTGCTTATGTTAGTGCCAATGTCAATACCTACAATATTCATGTGTTTTTGGTTATTGACTTTTGGGTTATTTTGATTCAACCATGTACTTCGATTGTGGCTATCAAATGTCAAGGCTGTGTATATTTTGTAAAGTAAGAGAAAAGTATATAGAATGCTATGTTAGTAAGTTGATCACTTGAGTGTCATGTTGCATATGCTTTAACAATTTGAGTTAATAGGCTAATTATATTCCTATAATTTAATTTTTTAAAAATATTTTATCATACATATATATCTTTTAATTTTATGAAGGAGTGCTTTACTTCAATTAAGGCACAAGCTTGCACTTTTTTAGGCTACAAGCAATGTTTACGCTTATATGCGCCCAATGCTTTCACCAATACCAGGCCAAGACAAATATTGCACTGATACACTGCTTTTCTGAGGTACCTAAAGCACTTCTAACCACTTGAGAGAATTCAGCATCCTCTCCCTTGCTTGGGCAATCTGTACCTTTTGGCCTTGCCATAGAGGAACCAAAATTTGGAAAGATGTTCTCCTGAATTGTGATCAACATCCAATTTGTTCCTTTTGGCTTTGCTGCAGCATCCAGTAACCCTAAATCATCCTGTAACCTTGAATGGCATGGTAACACCCCGAGGGAGGCCCAAGCCTCATCTGAGCCCTAATCCCAAAAGGACTAGTCAATAGTACAATTAGAGTCCCATTGGAATCATTATAGAAAGCAATAACTTCTCCCTCCCAAGCAACGTGGGATCCCATACATGACCTACAAATCAGTCAGTATGGGGCATTATAATCTATCCCCATACTTCTAAATTCCCAACGTCCTCATTAGGACCATAACCCACAGGTCCCAGGATCGGAACCTGGCTCTGATACCATGTCAAAAGGTTTGAATACCCTGTTCCCTTGGGTTTCTTTCATTATTTATAGAGTTACATATATGTTGCTAAGTATTTCGGCGCTAATTGCTGCCAAATTTTCTGTACACGTAAAGTATTTCCCCCGTTAACTACAGCCCATACGTTAAGTATTCCCACGTTATCTACTGCTTAATTGTCTGCTATATACAGTCTAGATACATATATATATATATACCTAAATTATCCTCTTAACAATTCCATCATAGGTGGCACTGTTCAAGTTTCACATTTTTGTTTGGGATAGGCTCTGATACAAATTGAAACGCCTTAAGGGAGGGCCAAGCCACATTTGGATCCTACTCCTAAATGACTAGTCAATGGTACAATTGGAACACTATTGGAATCATTATAAAGAGTAAGAACTTCTTCCTGTGGCGCCCCCAAAATCCCCACGTACGGAAAACGGGGAATTCGAGGCGCCCGGATGGTGACATCACGGGTCACCACCCTAACGACGAGTGCCAAGTGTGTGCAAGCGACAAATGTGCACAAGAAGATACGCAGCGGATAGCAAAGTCAAATACTAAGTACCAGAATTTTTCTTAAATAAAATACAAACGGTTCAAAGGTACAGAATAAAATATTACATGATATAAATATTGTTTTAAAACTAAGTACAAAGCATAACTTCAAATCAGAACTCCGGCGGAGCCGTATCCTCGGGCTCAGCCTCCTCCTCCTCCTCGAACGCTGCATCAAAATCTACGGTACCAAAAATGGTGCCGCAGGTAAGTAAAATCCAAACACCACTAGATAAAAGCATATTAAACTCAAACAATATGCATGAATGAATGTCAATGCTCCAAAACTCATAAATCATAATTTTCCACGCACGCCAAAAACCCATTTGGCTTAAAAACATAACCTTAAAAACCAAGCCTCGCCATTATCCCAGATAATGGCCCAAACCACCATTTTCCCCGAAAATGGATCACAAGACCATCGCCATTTTCCCAGAAAATGGCCCATATCCGAAAACCATGAAAACCAACCAATTATGCATGCACCATGATCTCCCCTAGGGATCATCCGCACACTCTGGCTCTGTGCCACACCGCAGGTAACGTCTACGCGTGTGACACCTACACGAGCGATGCCCAGACTCGCGCCTCCAACTCGCGCGTACCTGGCCAGGCCATCCTCTAGTCCCCGCCACTAAAAGGACCACGGAGTCGACACGACAGCGTTACCGTATCGTGCGATCCGGTCGTCGCCCGGCGACAACCCAGGGGATGTCACTCAGTATTATCCACTCCCGAGTGACCAGAGGAGCTCCACCGAGATAATAACCCATCCCGGCTTGGGCTCGTGATACGCACACTCCCAAAAATCATTTACGCCAATAAAACATGATTTTTCCAATAAAATAAAATACAAGTGCATGCATCATGTAAATGCCAATTTCAATGCTCGACAAATAAATTCAACCATAGCACAACAAATCAAGCAACTCCGTCCTCCATCCATCCGACCCCCGAACTCCTCGGACTCAGTCCGGAATCAGCGAACCAACCAAATAATTTATTGAAAGAGTAAAATACATTTAAATCTAAAAGTAGCGTTTGGAAAATACTTACAGCGCTATATAGGATTTTTAGAAGGTTCGGCGCGAAGCGAACGGCGATGCGAAAGCAACGTAACAGTGCAAATGCACTGTTCCCGTGGGTCGCAAAATACCCACTTTTGACCGGGGACAAACCAAGACACCAAATTGATAGGGAATGGTCTAGAGATGTTTATGAAGCTAGTGGAAGTGAGTTTTGGCCGTGGGTGGCGGCGAAAACGCCGGTAGGGGCGGAAAAAGGGCAAATCGGAGTTGAGCTCGTGGGAGCCGCTCCGGTGACCGTTTGAGGCCGGGGATGGGTGGGTTAGGTCGGCAAGGAGTAGGGGAAGAAGTGGTGAAGAGGTGGTGGCCGGAGGTGGAGCGACGGCGGCGGATCGGGCCTCAAGCCGTGCGGCTTGTTGGGCTTTTTCCGGCCAAACGGCCGGCCGGTTGGGGCTGGGAGTCGGAGGGGATGATCACCGGCCGGAGGGGAGTCGACCGGCAGGGGTGGCGTCGGGCACGACGCCGGCGAACGGCGGGCCTGGGCGGGAAGGCTTTCCGGCGTGGGTGAGGAGAGAGAGAGAAAGAGAGGGACGCGGGGAGAGAGAGAGAGAGCCGAACGGGAGAGGGAAAAAAAGGAAAAAGAAAAAAGAAAAAGAGAAAAAAGAAAAAGAAGAGGAAAAGAAAAGAAAAAAGAAAAAGATGAAGGAAATTAATGAGGTCCAGTCCTCACGTCGGAAGTCCAAAGACTGATCAGCCGAAAACGGTAAAAAAACATAAAACGATTAAAATAAATTAACACTACATCAAATAAATAAATAAACACCACTAAAAATATTTTAAACACATCAATAAACTAAAATAAAATAAATAACTAGTAAAAACCAATTATTTAAATTTTTAAAACAAAAAACAAGCCAAAATAAATTAAATCACAATTTAAATCCGACAGCCTATAAAATCCATTTAAAACTCGATAATTTAAAATAAAAGCACTATAAAATATTTAATTAAATTAAAATATTCCTTCAGTGAAAATACACATAAAAGCGGGTCATCACATCCTCCTAAGCAATGTGGGATCGCATACATCACCCATACTCATCAATTAGTATGGGGTATCACAATCATTTGTAACGCCCCAAGGGAGCCCCAAAGCACGTTTGGGCCCTACTCCAAAAGGATTAGTCAATAGTAGTACAATTGGAATTATTATAAAGAGTAATCACTTCTCCCTCCCAAGCAATGTGATATCTCATACACTACCTACACTCATAGTTAGTAAAGGGTTTCACAATCTCCCCCTTTAAATTCTCGGCGTCCTTGTTAGGCCATTTGATCATGGTGGCATGACTCAAGTCCTACACTTTTGGTTGGGATAGGTTGTGATACCATTTGTATTGCCTCAAGGGAGGCTTGAGCCACATTTGGGTCCTACTCCAAAAGGATTAGTCAATGGTATAATTGGAGTTCCATTGTAATCATTATAAAGAGCAAAAACTTCTCTCTCTCAAGCAATGTGAGATCTCATATACCACCTACAGATTAGTCAATATGGTGTATCATAGACTTTCAATTGCAATATTCGATCATTGATTAATGTTTAATTTTTGTAGAATCACCTCTCTCTAAGAGCCTTGAGTTAAGAACCACCCTCAGAATCAGATCAAACTGATGTCATGTTTTGAACTCATTATTAGTGACGCCTAAATGTAAAGATATGAATAATATCATCCACTTTGTTCTCGTCAATGTCCTTGTCTCCATTCTCTATATCAGGCATATTATTGACGCTACATTTTGTTACAAACTTGTTTGTTCGTTGCCCAAAGATTGCCGCATGTTTTGATGGTTTCACTGAAGAAAAGATACTCTCTTGCACATTGATTAAAAGTACTCTAGCTAACCTTCCCACCTATTTTATGTCTTTGTTCCCGCTTCCAGCGAAGATCGCCAATCATCTTGAGAAACTACAACGTGATTTCTTGTGAAGTGGTTGGGGGGAGGAGTTTAAATTCCATCTGGTTAATTGGTCAAAGGTGTGTACCCCGTTCTCTGGGTGTGGATTGGGGATTTGAAACTTGACGAAGTTCGACCAAGCCCTATTGGGTAAATGGTTGTGGCGGTACCAACAAGAAAGTGAGGCTTTGTGGAAGTCGGTCATGGCTGAGTGTGTTGGGGAAGCATGGGGTGGTTGTTCAAATGAGGTTCATGGTTCACATGGGGTGGGTTTGTGGAAAAACATTAGGAACGGTTGGGAGACCTTCAGGAGACATACTCATATTGTAGTGGGGGATGGCTCGAGAGTTAGATTTTGGCATGACAAATGGTGTGGTGAACGGAGTCTCAAAGACAATTTTCCGGCCATATTTGAGCTAGCACGAGTCAAGGATGCAGCGATAGCGAACTTGTTGGCTTTTTCCAATGGCTTCCCTCAATGGAATGTGGAATTTACTAGGGCAGCACAAGACTGGGAGTTGGAGGTTATCACAGAATTCTATGTAACATTGTATTCCGTATGTATGACCGAGGGTACTATGGATAGGATATTGTGGAGTCCCTCAAAGAAACGTAAATTCACGGTCAGATCATTTCACAAAGTTTTATCCAGCCCAGGCATGCTCACTTTCCCTTGGAAGAGCATTTGGCAGACGAAAGCTCCTTCAAAAGCAGCGTTATTTGTGTGGACAGCAGCATTGGGTAAAATTCTCACTACAGATAACCTAAGAAGATGTCGGGTAATGGTAGTGGATTGATGTTGTATGTGTAAGAAAGATGGGGAATCAGTTAACCATCTGTGTCTACATTGTGAGGTGGCTAGGACCATGTGGGCGGATGTTTTTACAGGTCTTGGAGTAGCATGGGTCGTGCCTCGTAGATTGGTGGATTTTCTAGCATGCTGGAGAGGCCTTCGAGGAGATTTACGGGTGACAGCAATATGGAAAATGGTTCCCATATGCGTATGTTGGTGTATATGGCAAGAGAGAAATGATAGAAGTTTTGAAGACCATGAGAGAACAATGGGAGAGCTGAAAGTTTTTTTCTTCAAAACATTGTTTTCTTGGGTGGGGGCCATTGTATGTAATGGACTAAATGTCCATGACTTTCTTACTTCGGTTGTAAACTCTAGTTAGGTATTTTTCAAGTATACGCCCTGTGTACTTGGGATTTGCCAATTATTTTGAATAAAACTACTTGATTACTGATTAAAAAAAGATACTCTCTTGCTAGAGGGAGCATACCACCAAGACTATGGCCCTCACTTCTTGAGCCAACCCCTAGGGGTTAAGACTTGCCTAGCATTACACTCTTGGAATGGTAAGACCAAGGCTTTTACTACTTGGGCGTGAAATGGAAATGGAGGGGGGCTGAGAGGTTTGCATGAGATATTGGAGAAGGGGTTTAGGTGTGTGACTTTTATAAAGCGGTGGTGGTGGTCTTCAGAGTCCTCTGTTCCGTGGGCAAGAGAAGTCAAGAAGGAGAGGATTGTGGAGTTTGAACTGAATAGGGAGTGTAGTGGATTGACCTTAAAAAGTTGGTGATTTCCCAAATTGGCCAGGTCTGGCATCACAGGTGGGCTAACTTATCAAATAATAAGATAGGCCTGTGGCCTACCATGTGCTACTCAATAAATTTCAAAGAGGACTTGGAGAAGTTCATGGGCTTGTGGGCCCAAATTAATTTTCAGTCATAATTTCAAAATTTAAGGGCCCAGGTGTTACAAAAGGTGTATGCTAAGTGCTAAGAAAAAATAGAGAAGCAAACTATAGGGGCCATAATAACTATAATGTATTTTAGTGGCCATATTGCCAAAAAAAAAAAAAAAAGAAGAAGAAAAGAAAGGAAAGTAGTAGTTTAAAGGAGGAAAATCTAATTTTCTTATAAATAAAAGCGGACTCCCACGATTTTTCTAACAAAAGAATAGTCTTCGTTCTTCAAATCAAATTTGGATGGATCCGTGGATCTCCTCCCTACCATACATATTATAAAAGGGGTACGTTACTCTTTTGGTTTTTCACAATTTCAACTAGAAACAGACAGGAAAAGTTTGGTTTTGAAAACTTCTCAGATTTTATTTTTCAAATTTCAACTTTAATCCAAATACAACTCTAGACTTCATCAAAACAACTTTTCAATTCTATATACCCACTTTCACAAACCGAATACAAAACAAATCTCAACAAATTTTTATCCCAACAACTTCTCATTCTACCTAGGATAAAGTTTTCCTCCAAACTGGGTTGGAGGAAACTTCCTCCAAACCATTTAAGAAATTGCCATGGGTCCCTTGGTCATGTGAGAAGCACATGTTTTTAAAATGAAAGGACATGAAATTTTTTAAAAACGTGTGTGGCACATGCCCAATAGACATTTGTCATTTTTATAGATGATTAGGAGGAAGTTTCCTTCAACCCATTTTGGAGGAAAATTCTGTCCTACCTACTCACTTTCATAAAACCAAATCACAACACATCTCAATTTTTTTTTTCAATAATTCTAAAAAATTACAGCAAATTTTACTTACTAAACATGCCCATCAAATTTTTGTTACCCATTGTCAATTTTTTTATATTTTTCAAAGATCAGTCTTCTCATTTTTTTAGTATCATAAAAACATGTTTATAGACATTGAACTCCTTCCTATTCTGTTTGAATTGCGACATTTAATGAGGGTACTAACATATGTAAGAAAGTGGGACTAACAATAAACATACTAGATCCATGATCTCTGATTCTTTTCATGTTATATTATTGTTAGGAATTTGTTGTGTAATGGCATACTTTATTTGAAATCTTAAAAAATGTTCTGTTGGAGGGATGGAAAGTAGGAGGTTGGAGAGGGAGAGAAGGGATAGAAGGTAAGACAGCGGATTCTACCTCCACTTCATTTTGTTTGGTTGGCAGGATAAGGGGGAGGGAATGATTATAGTTAAATGCGGGGTGAGGGTAACATTGAATTTTATTCCCTTCTATTTTTTTAGAAGTAACTTTATTCACTTTTGTCACACCCTCTTTTAGTGAAAAAGTAAAACAAAAGATTAAAACAAAGAACTCTCCCCACTCTCTGCCCTCCGATCTTTCTGATTATGATTGGATTGTAAACAGTGGGGCAGGTGGAATTATCCTCTGGATTTTCTTTCCCCCTAACCAAATGGTGTGACTTTTGTGCCCCCTCATCTTCTTCAGAACCCTTTCCTTATTTATTACTTCCGTAAAACCTAACATTAGCAATCTGAGTGGTAGCTGTAATGTTATGATGTGGATACTTTATATTTCTATATGTTCAGTGACAGTAACTACTCATATGCAAGGGCTTAGCTTGTTTTTGTTTTGTCTGCTCACTGTCTTTCCTATCATGCAGGTCACTAGTTTGTTGAATCGGATGCAATTGAGTGCTGTGCAGTCTGTATCAGGTGATAATAGCTCTGATATTACTGTATCTGTACCCCCAACTAGAAGTGATGTTCTTCATCCATGTGATGTTATGGAGGTAGTAATAGTACTAAAACCTGGTCATTTAACTAATGCGCCTTTTCTTCACCAAACATGTTTTTTCATGTATTTGTATTGACATGACATGTTTTTCGTTTCCAAGGATGTTGCCATTGCTTATGGGTACAATAATATTAAGGATATTGCGATTGCTAAGGGTTACAATATTTCAAAGGGCAGGGCTGTGTCTTTGAGGCCACTGCCCCTGGAAGAGTTTAGTCATCTTGTCAGATTGGAGGTACAGAGCCAAAAAAGATACAAATAAGATTGCAGCTTTTTCTTGATTAGTGATACCGTTCCTTGTATACTTTTATTTATTTTTTATTGCATTCTATTTGTTTAATAATTTTTTTTTTTGGTTTGATTTTCCTATTAGATGGCAATGTGTGGGTTTACTGAGGTCTTGTCATTTATTTTGTGCTCACACAATGATAATTTTGCAATGTTAAATCATGAAGATGACGGTTCCACTGCTGTGATTATTGAAAATCCTCGTTCTTCTGAAAATGAGGTTTGTATTCTCAATCTTATGTGCTTAATTATACTCTGATAATGTGGATTTTGCTAGTATAATTTTTGGAAGGGTATGAATGTTGTATATGATTGTTGTAACTTCTACTGATATGATATCCTTTAATTCTCATTTTAGGTGCATTTTTTTTTAAAGTCCTCTTTTGCTGTCCTTACACTTGCTATTTTTATTCTCTTTTTGTTTCAAATCAAGACTTTTTTTTTTTTTTTGGAACAAAACCAAGGCTTAATGCATTTCATGAACTCCTCCATTTCTTTCGAAGGCAGTTATATCTTTTTTAAGTCATTTGCCTTCGCTTTCTGCTTCTGTTTGTTACTTTTCTTTACACTAGTTGTCTTGTGTGGATTAAAGATTTTCTTGAAAACTTATAAAATCTTTTTGAGAAATTGATTTTCTTTTGGGTTTTGTAAAAATGGTGTGATCTATAGAAAAAATGGAGGACTTGAAACCAAAAAAAAAAAAAGTGGACTTATAAAAAAGAAAAAAGAAAAAAGTGGTGGCGTCCACTGAATAGATGCTTGTTGAGAAAATTTTCCAATGTATTTTGGGGGGTTTTGTTGTGTTGTGTTCTTTTTAGGTTATGCCAAGGCAAAGGATTAAATGAAAAAGAGTTTGGATTGATAGAAAAAAAGTTCTGTTATAATCTAAAAGACAGTTGTAGATTTCTTAGCTGGTTAGGTGTTCCCTTTTCAGTTCCACCTCTGACCTTTCTTTACCAGTAATATGTATTATTGATGCACAAAGCTCATATAAGATTGATAATATTACTCATATTTATTATGTACTTATCTTTACCGTTGTTGTTTTACTGATTAAAAAAAATATTTATATATACTTATATCTAAGGTGATACTTTTTCACCTTTACATCATTCTCAATTTTTTATTAGTTCCATATTTCGTCAAACTCACCGATGTGAACCTTCTGTGCTAAGATTTGTTCCATATCAACAAGGTCATTGGGGTTGGTAGCCAACCCTTGCACGCAAACTCTCCAAATTATTTTTTTATTTTTTATTTTTGAAAATCAGATTATATTTTTATTAGCATTTGTTTGGAAACGTGTTGATGTATTGCATACCTATCCTGTCCATGCCCAATAAGTATGAGATTAGGATGCATCACTGCATGATATGCATGTTATAACCAGAATTGTGTGGATTGTTTCACAAGATTGTCTGTATCACAATTTTAAGTTGCTATCAAAGTGGCTCTCCTATTTGGACTTCTATTTTTTCATTAAGGTGCATGCATTTTTCGTTTTAACCAAATTAACTACAGGATCTTAGAGTGTGTCTATGCTTAATAATTAATTGGGAAAAATACACAAATCCCCTCAAACTACCATTGCATTGCAATTACCCTTAAAAATATCAATTTTGGTGATCACCAACTCAAACTACTCAAAATTTGCAATGTATCAACAACCACCCCCCCCCCCCCCCCCCCNCCCAAAAAAAAAGAACTTTGACATAAATGCCCTTTGTAGAAAGTTAGAAAAAGAAATCTCAAAACCCATAGAAGATATAAAAATACAAAATAATTATAGCAAAGTAAAAATTAAAATTAAGTTTCAAAAATATTTTAATATAATATTAAAAACGTAAAAAATGAAATCATTTTCAAAATAAAGTTTTGAAATTTAACTTTTTTTCAATCTTTATGAAAATTTTAATTTTTAATCTAACATGGGATTTGGTCATTTTTCAGAATTTTTGGGTGTAATTTTGTCCTTTAAAGTGGAAAGGAGGCACATTGTAATTAGTTATTAGTTTGGGGGTGATTGCTAATTGGGTGATAATTTGAGGTGGGTTTTTATGTTTTCCAACTAATTAGTATATTGTTACCAACAACAGTAAACTCTAGGTTTGCTTCTTGGTTTTCACTGTCATTTATTTCTTTTATCTTCATTTGTTTTCTCCACTTTCTTTATTGATTTGAAGTTTGACACATTGTTTCATTTCCAGACTGCTCGTACCAGTCTTATGTCTGGTCTATTGAAAACTGTTGGACAGAACAAAGCCCATCCAAAGCCCATAAAGGTACATTGTGGTTTCTCAATAGACCATTGATTTTTCCGTGGGTGAGTCTGACTGTGCCCATGTTATTATGTAGTCACATTTAGTTTGTATTATGTTAGCCGAGTTGTGAGCATGTAAGGTTAATAATTTCTGAATGGAAAATGCTTGGGTGCCCGAAGGTGGTGACCGAAGCATGTGACCAAACAGTGCATTTGCCTTTTTTTTTAAATATTAAAACACAGGCTAATGTAATGTTTGGGCACATGCATCGGTCTCCACCTTTGGGCATAGTAGCAGGACCTTTCTGAATTGTACATAGCATTCAATTTAGTTTGGCCATTATTCTTAGTTCTAGTTTTCTCTTTATGGAATCTTATGTTGTTTCATTGTCATTAATAAATACAACATTTGTGGATATAAAATTTACAATCTTTTGTGTAATTTTTCTGTTCATTTAGTCGCACTGTTTAATCATGTCATAAATAAATATGAAAATTTTAAAACTATTGAATTAAATATGACATCCTTATATGTAATCTTCATACTCTTATGGACAGCCTAGCATTTCTTAAAAGCCATGCAAGTGAGTTGCTTATAGCAGTACTTGTAAAATGATTATTGTTATTTTGTTATCTGTGGCTTCTAGGATATTGTGCATTATTATGAGACCTTTCTCACAGAAACGGCTTGCTGGAGGCCGAAGCTTGATGCCTTGTCCTTTGAGACAATTGACTCTTAGAGTGTGAGTGTTTTCGAGAGACCTTTTGAGAAAGATGAGATCTTTAAGGTCATCTCTGGTATGGCAAAGGATAAAGAACCAAGTTTGGATGGTTTTTCAAACTTGTTGGGACATCATGAAAGGTGATGTTATGCAGCTTTTTGGTGAATTTCACTCTTTTCAAAAGTTTGAAAAATCCCTTAATGCGACGTTCATTGCTCTCATTCCCAAGAAACACGGGGCTTCGTTTATTGAGGATTTTCGTCTTATAAGTCTAGTTAGTAGTGTATACAAGATTATTTCGAAGGTTCTTGCCAACTGGTTAAGTCTTGTGTTGGGACATATTATTTCCAAGCCTTAGAACGCATTTATTCGTGAGTGACAAATTCTTGACTTGGTGCTCATTGCAAATGAGTGTTTGGATCATAGATTGCAGGAGGGAGGTTTAGGCATTCTCTGAAAACTTGACATGGAGAAGGCTTATGATCATGTGAATTGGGAATTCCTCTTATACTTGCTTGGGAGGTGTGGTTTTGGTGATAGGTAAATTGCCTGGATGCGTCATTGTATTTCTACTGCCTGGTTTTCAGTTCTAGTTAATGGCACTCCGGCTGGTTTTTTTTTATTTTTTTTATTTTTTATTTTTTATTTTATAGTTCTCGGGGTTTGCGGCAAGGAGATCCTCTATCCCCCCTCTTGTTTTTTAAGAGTTATGGAGGCTCTAAGCCGGATGGTGCAGGCTGTTGTTGATGGAGGTTTCTTATTTGGCTTCCAGGTGGGCAATGACACTAGTGGCTCGATTAACATCTTTCACCTTTTATTTGCAGATGATACCTTACTTTTTTTGTGAAGTGGATATTAGCCAGATCCAAACTCTCCGAGCTCTGTTACTTTGCTTTGAAACAATGTTCGGGTTGAAGGTGAATCTTGGTTAGTCCGAGATGGTTCCGGTGGGTGTGGTCTCAAATATCCTCAGTTTAGCAAACCTCTTGGATTGTAAGGTGTCCTCTTTGCCAATGAAATATTTGGGCCTTCCGTTGGGAGCAACTTTTAAGGCTAGAGCTATATGGAATGGGATGGTGGAGAAGATAGAGAAAATGTTGGTTGGTTGGAAACGGGTGTATTTATCGAAAGAGGGTCGTCTCACCCTTATTAAGAGCACCCTTTCTAACCTCCCGACATATTATTTTTTTTATATCTTTGTTTCCTATGCCTGCAGGGGTGGTGAACAGGATTGAGAAACTCTTTAGGGCATTCTTTTTTTTTTTTTTGGTTTTTTTTTTTTTTTGGGGGGGGGGGGGGAAGAAGTTCCATCTGGTTAGATGGAAGACAGTATGTGCTCCAGTTGTGGATGGGGGGTTGGGAGTGTGTGACTTGAGAATGTTTAATAAAGCTTTATTAGGGAAATGACTATGGAGATATTACTTTGAGAGGGGATCATTGTGGAAGGAAATTATCGATGCTAGATATGGAGCTGCTTGGGGTGGGTGGTGCTCCAACAAAGTGAGAAGGGGGTATGGTGTGGGTTTATGGAAGTTTATAAGGAGGGGGTGGTCATGCTTTGAAAAATAGATTCGATTTGTAGTCAGTGAGGCCAATCGAATCAGTTTTTGGCTAGACATGTGGTGTGGAGGTCATGCCTTGGAAAGGGCTTTCCTGGCTCTATATCATATTGCAGCTAATATAGGGAGGCTTCAGTGGTAGATATGCAGATTTTTTCTCATGGTTCTTATCAGTGGAATATTCTTTTTAATAGGGATTTTCATGATTGGGAATTATCGATTGTATCAGATTTTTTCAGCCGTCTATACTCCATGGGGATTCCTATGGCTCAGCGTGATAGACTGAAGTGGAGGTCTAATAATCACAAGAAATGTACTGTTAAGGCGTACTATAAAAGTTTGTTAACACAAGATTATCCCTCGTTCCCTTGGAAGAGCATTTGGAGGTCTTGTATGCCTTCTAAAGTAACTTCTTCTTTTTTATTTTTTTTTAATGGAATGCTGCTTTAGGGAAAATCTTTGACCACGGACAATCTGAGGAAGAGGGGATGTATAGTGTTGGATTGGTGTTATATGTGTAAAAAGAATGGAGAATCTATGGATCACCTCTTACTACATTGTGAGGCAACAAGGGAGTTGTGGGATGAGATCTTTCAAAGGGTTGATGTGGCTTGGGTTATGCCTATGAGGGTGGTGGATTTGTTGAGTTGCTGGAGGATGATGCAAGGCTGTCAGCAAGTGGTTGCAGCATGGAAAATGACCCCGTTGTGTATCATGTAGTGTATTTGGTCAGAAAGGAATGCGCGTTATTTTGAAGATAAGGAACGCACAATGGTGGAGCTGAAGAATTTTTTTCTCCAGACTTTACTGCTTTGGTTTTCTGCTATTGTACTAAACGGGGACAATGTTCTTGATTTCTTGTCTTTAATTCATCGCTCTTAGAATGTATTTAGGTGTTCTTTTATATATTTCCTGTATACACGGGCTATGCCTATTACATCCAGTTCAATAAGATTTATCTCTTACTTATATATAAAAAAAAAGATATTTGTGAAGGCAAAACCCACTCAATCTGAAAGTGCCAAATATCATGCCCACAAGTCCTCAGCCAATCCACAATGTAGTAGAAGATGATCAACACTTGCCTCATCCTGTTTGCACAAACATCACCACTCCATTACTTTGATATGCCTCTTTTGTCAAATTACCCGATGTTAAGATCTTTCCCAAGACGTCCATCCAAACAAAACCTTTGAATGTGCCATACTTCTCTAAATAGACTTCCAAGGAAATGAAGAACCAACTTGAGTGACGAGCACGTTGAAGAAGATTTCACCTCGGAGATCCATCCAAAATATTTTATCCTCACCATCTATTCTCCACCTAAAGAAATACAGCCGGCCTGAAGAATGAAGAGAACAAGTTCATCACTCAAATCTTTTGTTGATCTAACAAAATTAAGATTCCATTGGGGCAAGCGTTATTCAACTGAAGCCTTCCTACAATGGAATGAATGAAATATCTCCCGAAAGTCTTCTTAACTTAGCCTTGAAAGTGGCCTTCGATTGGAAGCCCATGTACTTTTTTGGTAAAGATGACACTTTACACCCCATAATGCCTTAACTTGAACTCATCGGCATTCCTCCCCACAAGAAAGCAATCTAAAACGTCTCAAAAGCATTTGGCTACACCAAGGATAGGGAAGAAAGACTAGAAAAGTTGGTAGGTTAGAGTATTCTTGATCAGAGTAACTTGCTCGCTTTAGTCACTTTCACCTAAGTGATGTTCCATCTATTTTATAGCACCATCCCAAATAGATGGTGCCTTCAACGGCACCCCTAGTGGGAGACTTGGATGCTTCATGGGTAGATATGACACTCTTGCAGCCTAACAAACATGTCAAACCGCCAATATTATCCACCACTCTAACTGATACTAAATCTGACTTGGTCCCATTGATTTCTAGCTTTAAGTTTGCTTCGAAGCATAGGAATAAAAGACGCAAATGATTGATATGATCCTATATTGTCTCACAAAAGATTAAAGTCTCATTACTGAACAAGAGAGGAGACAGGATAAGCTCTTCGTTTGTCTAATCTACCAAGAGACTTGATAGGAGCCCCTGTTCACAGCAGCTGACAGAATTCACTAGGCGACTCCATTACCACCCAAAGAGTAAAGCTGTCTCAATTTGTGAGAGCTGTTAAAGAAGCATGAGGGAGTGTTGTTTATCGAAGCTGAAACAATCGCCTTAGAAATATAATTTTCTATCCACTCACCATCTCTCACTTGATCATATGCATTCTTCATATCATTTCTGTAGAGCACACCTAGAAACCCCGATCTAGTTACGGTATCGGACATTCTTTAGCTATTATAACTGAGTCTAAGGTCTTTTTACCCTTACTGAAAGCATTATGTGATCTGGGTGTGATTTTCACCAGCGCTGTTGTATTAGCTAGAACTTTCGAGATGATTTATATAAAGTGATCTCTTATCACTATTTATATACATTGGCTTAATTTTTGTATCTTCATCAGGCAAAGTAATATTCTTCCGTCATTTTATCTATTGTGCATCTAACAACAAAGTTCTCCCATTTCTAATTTTGTCTCTAGATTTTTGAAGTTGGTGACGTAGTGCGGTTGGATGAGACTGAAGATGTAGGTGCAACAAATCGTCGCCAACTTGCTGCACTATATTGTGGTGCTACTGCTGGATATGAGGTGCATTGATATCTTACTTGGTTTAATTATTTTATATTACTAATCATAGTTATTTTGAATGGCCAATCTCAGTTTGTTTTATGGTATTGGAATTTTTTAAAACGTTGGCTCAATCCATCCACATTCATTTCCGTCTTTGAAAAAAATGGATGTTTTATTCTGGTTCATTATTGTTTGTGACTCGCATTTCTGGAAATTCAAGTTTCTATATTTAGATTTTCACCTGTAAAAAAAATCTGTATTTTCAAGCTGGCTTTGTCTGAACAAGAGTTGTGAGCATTCAAACTGTGTTGGCATTGAATTTGAGGGCTCGTTTGGATACTTAGAATATCTTAGTATATTATGGGAATAATAGTGAAATAGTTTGAGTTAAAATGTTTTATTGTTTTGGGAAAGGAGAGAAAAGGTTGAATAAAAATATTATAAATTAAAAAATTGGTTGAGTATAATTTTTGTTTTGAAATTTGAAAAAGTAGTATTGTTTTTTGTGTTCTTTTTGGGAAAGTTGTAATGATTAGTTACAAAAAGTTGAAAATTTGAAATTGAAAGTGTTTTGTGTTTGAATAATGTTTGGAAAGGAAATATCTGAGAATATCTGTTTTTTTTATAGGTGAATGATTATATTATTTTAATGAGAATAGGCTTAGCCCAGGTACACGGGGTATTCAAGAGTTAAACCTATCTAAGAAAAAGGGAGGGAAACTAGAAAATCTTGAAAATCTAGGCCATTAAAATCTACAGCATTGGCCTAGAGAAACAGAGTTCTAACAAACAATAATTTAATCTCCTCCAGTGATCTCTCTCCTCTCTGAGAATACTTGAGAACAATTGTGTTCCCAAATGGACCCTTAGTTATCACAAAGCAATGTTCCAAAATTGAGACTTGGTGTACAATTCTGATGCTGCGTCAGTATCTCATGGGAAGAAGGTTTTTCCCTTTTGGACTGCTGCTTTAGGAGGCTTTTAACTATGGATAATCCAAAGGATGTTTTTGTGATGAATAGTTGGCATGTTTCTTATGAAAAAAAAAAATAGTTTGCATGTGTAAATGTAGTACTTCTAAAAAAAATTAGTTGGCAGGTTTAAATGTAGCAAGTTCATTGATCTCCTGCTGCATCATTATTCCCTTGTTAAGAGAGCTATGATCTCTTAGTGTTTCCTTTGGGCCATAGGGGATGCCTTGAGAGTGGTTGATGGGTACTGGCCAAAGAGGATTGTTTGGACGGCATGAAAGCAGTTTCATTTGAAGCGCTTTTCTTCTTTGCTTTATGTGGATGGTAGGGATAGAGGAATAATTGAGCAGTTTCATTTGGAAGACAGGATGGAGAGAGGATCATAAATTTAATCGTGTCAAACTGTTTACTTGAAACTTTGAATCCTTATGCTCGCACTCCTTGTTCTGAGTGGTCTACTGCTTGTAGCAGTCTCTTTTCTTGATTTTGTAGATTGTGGATAATTTAAACCTCATTATCTGATTATTTGGGGGAATTTTTGTATACATTATGTATGTGTGGGGTCTCTCCAGTTTTCAATATAAGTCACCTAATTTATATGTAAATTTTTTGGATGGATAAACTCAACCTATGTAATTAAACATATCATTTATGTGTGTATGTAAATGATGTCCTCTGAAGAGAATTATCTTAAAAAAATGTCTTCATAAAAACTGTACATTTATGTGTTACATGCGAAGCATTTCAACAGCGTGCCTAAATGTTAACTTAAGATTTGCAGATAATTCATGGGCTGGTGGAAAGAATCATGCAAGTGATTGGGCTTGTTCCACCTAATGATAATACAACCTACTATCTGAAGCCTTCTAATGTAAGGGCTTGTCTCCCCTCCTGCCCATTGCAGTTCTTTTTTTTTTTATCTTTGGGTATTAGTGCTTGGTGATGATGTACCTCTGTCTTGCTGTCTTCTGAAGGAGCCTGAGTTTCTTCGGGGTACACAAGCTAGCATCATTTATAAAGGGAAGCAAATTGGAACTTCTGGAATAGTGCACCCTGAGGTAATTATTTACTCCGTAAATAGAAACTCGCTGATTGGTGTGGAAAGCATATATAACCAGATGTCAAACCTATATGACTGATTTTCCTTTCTGCCCAACCATTCCAAACTGAGATGTTAGAAGGAACTTAGACTGACCTTTGTCTGTTGTGGTCAGTTTACTTCTAATCAGTTTTGTGAAGATAATTAGAAATCTTTACAGGAAGCAAATCATGTTAAATGAGCTTTGTATCATTCTGCATTTCCGTCAGAGCATTCTTTTTTGCCACTTTAACTAACGGTTTCTGGCATTTGTTTAATTGAGTCAGTTCGGAGACAGCTTTAAACTCTTTTTCATGGTTATTTGCAATGACAGTCAACTTACTTGAGAATATGCTGTGGCTTTAGGTCTTGAACAAGTGTGACATCCCTGATCCTTGCTCCTACTTTGAACTCAACATCCAATGCTTTTTGTAGGATTTATTTTGTAACAGCAGAGGTAAGTTTCTTGATCATTTTGTTCCTTCTAACCTTTCTTGGGTTCGTAATAAAACTGAATATATAACAGCTCTGACTCTCAGTTCTTTAGTAAGTATAATGGTTGCTTTAAGTGGTTTGTGTTATATAATAACTACAGGAACATTGGCTTCACTTCGATTACTCCATCGTTTAGTGGCTCTAGTGCCAGAAAATTACCATATCAAGGGCATCCATTTACAAAATACTCTTCTGGTTGTTTCCATTTTGGAACCATTTATCATTTCAATTGCTCGTTATTTGGGGGGGGGCTTTTTATTTAAGTTGATTTAATATATATTTATATAGATCGTGTCCATATTGGGAATATTTGATGTGTATTGTTGCCTAACTTTTATGATTGATGAAGGAAAGATTTTGTATCCTGCTTTACATTCTACCGAAGCTTCTATTTCCCAGATTCCAGTTTGATGTCATTACCCCTTATATTTGCCTTTAAATATATATTTATATATTTATATTAAAGGGGCTTTAGGGTGGACTCTTTTTTAAGTTTTTGTCAGTTTGCAATAAATTCATACTTTGTCATAATATATCTAAACGCCCCATATCATGTAAAACGTCAGCTTGAGAATGTCATCCAATCCAGCTTTAAAGTAGTTGGAAGTTGATGTCTGAGATCTGAAGGAAATCATTTAAGTCTTGGAAACTAAACGATGTTGAGCACAATCTGAGAAATCATTCAGAGCAACAAAACCAGGAGCACTTCTTCCATCAGCACAACAATTTCCTGATTTTGGTTTTGGGACTTTTGAAAGTGATCGTGAAAGCTTATAATCACTCATAGCGCCGCCGTTAAGGGAAAGTCAAGTCCATAAAAAGAAAGCACTCGAAGCTTCAACTTTCAATGATCATTTTGTCGTGCAAAAAATGAAAAAGAAATTTACAGTCGTGAAGTGAATTACATAAGCATCGTTTAATCTTTTTTTAAAAAAGTGAGTAAATACGAAATTTATATATAAAAAAAAAATTAACTATTTAGTATTTAATAGTAAATTTTACTTTTTTTTAAAATGATTGTGTCGTTTGCGTACTTCACATTATATGTAGTATTATCAAAAAATGAATCTCAAACATACAAAGAGTGAAAAAATAAATAAATAAAGAGGGGAGCAGATGGTATTACCCTCTTCTCTCCCTTCGCTTCTGATAGTCTGTCTTGCTCTTGCCGATGGCGATAAACATGGACCCAAATTAATATTTCAGTTTTAATGTCTTTTTTTAAAAATAAAAATAAAAAAGAGAATCTTTGTTGTAGTGATTGTGACGAGGTGTTTCCTTTTGTATCAATTAATAAACTTATTCAAAAGGGAAAAAGTAGGGTAATCATATCTTACACCTCCACCTCCTTTACTACTAATTTATTATTCAGTTTTTTTTTTTTTCTTTTTGCTTTACCTTTTTGCATAATTTAGCATAAAATAAATTCAATCAACCCATATAATCATGTAATTTAATTAAAAATAAATTTAATTTTATAAAAATTGACCTTCTTTTACTATGAGTCAATTTTTATAAAATGATTTATTTTTAATTAAATTACATGATTACATTAGTTGATCAAATTTATTTTCTTCTAAATTATGCAAGAATGTCATGTTCAGTAATTTTTAATCTAGATTCAAATAGCAAAACGCGAAAAAGAAAAAAAAAAGAGAGTAGTAAATTAGTAAAAGGAGGTATAAATGTATCATTACCCAAAAGGTAATAATAAGCTTTTTGGTTTTAATGTGCTTCAAGATGTAATGGTTGTCAAAATTAATTTTTGGGATTTAAGCATTTTTTTCCATAGTTTTTGAAGGCACTCCGCCCTAGTGAATATCTGTGTTATCTCTGTTGGTGATTCTTGGTTCTTTCTCCATTGTCGAACGAACAACCTCTTTTCCTTCACCTACGTTAAGCCTGCTTCTGAGTCATTCTTGTTACCAGTCATCAGTATCCTTTTTGAGCATCTCTTTGATATTTTCAGTCTTGATCTATTGATCATTTGATTCCGCTTCATCACTTTATCATCTTTCATCATTTTCAGTTTGTGTTTTTTACCCTCTCTAATTGGTTGTGAGGCATTCAAAGCCCCACAGCCAACTAGTAAGTATGAATTATTAGGCCACCCTCTTCTTTTTGTCTTTGTAAATTTCTGGAGAAAGATACATTTGGTCATCATCTTGTATAGAGAGCTGCTTGGTCTACCTACCTCTTCTTGTTTTGCAAAGATTCCGTCAAGGAAAATGTTATTCTACTCAGTTGATTACGCCATTCAAACTAGAATCTAAGCCCAAAGTATTGACATGGTCTCCGACTTCACACTGGTAGGGAAAACCATTTCTCTCAAACCCTTACATAAGGACTGGTAAAAGGTACCGTATCATTCATTTGGAACTTCATATACTGACTTTACCGTTGAGGCGGTGGACAACAATGTTGATAAGATAAGCAAATAAGATAAGCAACATGTTCTGAATCTTAGGCCCTTGAATATATGCTGAGGTAGCAACTGGTCCTCAGAAGGACTTGGCCGCCGGGACCATTTGGGAATAGGAATGGGAAGATTGCTGCTTAATCACTCTGGAAGTACAATCTTGTCTTAAACTTTTTCACAACAGTAACAACAAAGGTATTTGGATTTGAGCAGAGGTTGTTGTGAACTAAGTGGTTTCTCAAGAACCAAATACAATCTAGGGACACTGGGACATTATGATGCCAAATACTTACAACTGACGAGACTCCTCTGTATGAATCCCAAAATATATTGATGGATTTCGACCTTTTTTTTTCCAACTAGCTGATCACTGATTATCATCGAATGTTTTTTTTTTTTTTTTTTTTTTTTTTTTTTTTTTTTTCTGTAAGTAAGAAATTTTATTGAAATGAATAAAACTAGGCAAAGCCCATACACACAGGAAGTATATAAAATGAGACAACTAATTACATTCTAGAAAGCCGAAAAGAAGACAAAAACTCATGAATATTCCCTCCCTTTAGTACAATAGCAGAAAACCACTGAACAAGAGAAAACACAGAAATTCCAGATTTATCATCAAAACTAGGCAAAGAAATCCACTTACCTTTCTGAAGCCCCATATTAAGCTTCTAAAGTAATTCAAATTAAAAATAGAATATGATAAAGATAGTAATCATAGATATATTACCAATTGGGTTTTTTGTAAACGGAGCCTAGATACTTCATTTTATTGGTCCAATCGAGACAACTATAAAGTATTCTAAACCATAAATTATTCTAATTGATAATATTAATCTGGATACCCCCCAAAAAAAAAAAAATATATAATTGCATTTCACGCTCCAAAATCTCATGTACTGATTCTTGAATATCCACTATGGTCGAATATTCATGTGGTATTTTCTCAAATTTTGTGCGTGTGATACACGTTCCTTCTATTTCTCCAAGCAAAGCTCTTCGCATTGCAATGTCTATTGTATCTGCTTGACCTTTAATAAGTGGAGAAATCCTAATAGCCTAAATTTCAGATAATTCGTTCAATGATTTCTCTTCATAATCTAAGGAGTTCATAACTCCATGTAAACAAATAGCCTAAATTTCTGTAGGTGTGTAACTGTAACAGAACGTTTCTTTGGTCACGAGTCTCATTTACGCGATATTGAAATTGTGTTTTTAAATATAGCGGATGATTTTAAATGGAGCCAAGTGTTTTAAAGTTTTTAAAATATTTTAAAAGTCCAAACTTAAATTAAAAATAGTATTTTTTTTTTGTATTATTGAACCAAATTAAAAATAAGTCTATATTGCGCAGCCCCGAAAATGTTATAGTTTAGAAAAGTATTTTATTTTATGTTATTTATTAATTTATTTTATGATGAAGATTATTAATTTGATAAAGAAAAAGTTTTAATTTTATTTATTTCAAGTGTATTAATTAGTTAATTATTTTTAAATAATTAATTTATCATGAGTAGATCTAAAAGCCCAACTCAAGCTCGGAATCACCCAAATGTTCTCTGTTTTGCAAACCCAAAACCAGAGTTTCTCATGCCCGTAAGCCCCTCCAAGCCGCAGCACCATGAACTGCAGACCACCACAACAGTTTTCGCTCAGTCCGCTTCCAGCAACCATCTCTCTTTAAGCCACCTCGCTGTGTAAGCCGCCATCACCACCACAGAAAACAACCATTAGGCATGGCAACCACCTACACATAGGAACAACAAACTCTGCCAACCGTGAACCACCCGAACCGCATCGAAACAGAGCAGCCCTCAAGCCGCGCGACTGCCGCCACCTCCTTCGCATCATACCGTATCACCATCTAGATGTTTTCCTTTCACGGCAAGACCATCTCCTTTCAAGACAAGCAAACCATGGAAAAGACCTCTGTTTTCTTACTTCAAAATAGAGCATTTACGACCGTAGACCACCTTTGGAAGATGGATTTCTTGAGTGTCATAGAAATTATTCCGATCTGTCAATAAATCTCGCGTCTCCGTGCTCCACCGTTGTGTGCTCGGTTTCGCACTTCTCTAGCTTTGAGCCACCGAAGAACCAACCCAGCTCTATGTTTTCTTCCAGTTCCGTCGAGCCAAGCTTCTACTCCATGATGACGATGTTTCTGGTCTGTCAATCATCTGGGTAAGCCTTAGCCGCAAATTCTTTTTTTTCTTCTCTGTTATCTGCCGCACGGTTTCGGTTCTCTTCTAATTAAATTCCTACGAGTTGGTTTTTATAAAAATGGGCTTTGTTTAAATCAAGTTGGCTTTATTTTAAATAATGATGGGTTTGAATTTATGCGATCTCAGAAAAAATTGTAAGAGCATTCTAACGGCTTTCTGTATTTTTCAGAACTTTGTTAGTAACTTTTAATGGACTTTATTTTATTATAATTATTTAGTAAGTTGTATTTTTTTTTTGATACAATATAAGTTGTGAATTTAAAATATAAAGATATGTTAAGAATATATAAATGATTTGAGTATGATTAAGTCTATTTTATAAATCGAACGTTTCATCGATTATTTTTATAAGCACGAGTACGCGATGTTACGCCTCAAGTATGAGTAGAATTTAGATGTGAAATTAGGTTGGTCTAAGTTATGCACTTGATAAAAAGAATAATTTGAGGGTATATATATATAGATTACCATCTAGCACGCATGTGAACGGGAATACAAGGAGTCCAAGTAAGTATTATATTCATATTCTTCTAAAATTTTCTAAATGATATGAAATGAAAATGAAAACTTTTTATGAAAAATATTTTTTTATGTAGTGAAGAAAATGAAAGGATGTTTTATGAAAATATGAAAAAAAAAAAAATTAATGTTCATAAGTATATGTATGTACGACCTTCTTTGGTAGATGGATGATATATGTAATATTTATTGTATTTATGTTCTGTTAAATAAAATGACGTTTATGATTTATGCTATGAAATGATGTTTTATGAAATAAATGGATTTATGAATACAAGAAATGAAAAGAAAATATTTATTGTTTTTATTTTCATGAAAAGAAGTGTTGAGGTTTGTGCTTAATGTTTAAATGATTTTTATGAAATGAATGGACTGATATCTGAAAGGAAAATAAGATGACTGAAAAGAAATTAATGTTTTAATGTATGAAGATACGTAATGACCGATGACTGAATGAAAGGATACTAAAGGAAAGGGCCAGATTGCAATGCCAGATCGGTCCCATTGGTAGTGCACCCAAAGGCGCCATCTTGACTGAAAGGATTCTTAACCCGTGGTCACAAGTAAAGTTAGATCTAAAAGATTGCTAATCCTAATACACGAGACGTAACGGTATGTAAAAAAAGAAAGAAAATGATGCTAGTAAATGAATGTTATGAAGTCATTTGGTTCTTTAAAAATGAATATACTAGGTATTAGAAATGTTTTATGAAAGGAAAATCTTTGTAAAGGAAAACCCTACTTTGTAAAGTTTTCAACTGAACTGTACAATTATGTAAAATATGTATCTAATTGTTAATGCATAATTGAAAACTTATGTGAGTATATTTTTACCATATAAATTAATGCTTACGAGTATTTGATTGATTTTAATTTTTTTTTTTCTTTTATGTATGCCTCACCCATGGACAGTGACAAAGACGCATCAAGACAAACATGGCTCCAAAAGAAGAGCAACAGTAGCCTAGGCGGATTTTTCATTAAAACGTGTAAGAGTAAAGTTTTGTAAGATTCATAAAATGAACTTTATTTTAATTTAATGGATTCCACTGCAAGTTTTAGAATAGGCTTTTATTTAAATAAGAATTTTTCATATCTTGGGAAGGAAAGCAAAAGTTTTAAAAGATCAGTAAATCCTGTCATATTTTCTAAAATCATTTTATAAAAAGGCGGTCTTTAGAGTAATCGGTTCAGTTTTGAACAAATTTTAGAACCGAACCACTGCCATACCGGTTACCAGCACTTCCAGTTTTGCATTTTCCGATTTGGTTTTCCAGTTTTAATCAAGTACCAATATGTCATAAAAAATCTGTTATAAAAAAACTGCTATAAAAATTCTATTGAATAAAAAAATCTGTTATAAAAAAAAACTGCTATAAAAATTCTATTGAATAAAAAAATCTGTTATAAAAATATATGCTATTAAAAAATTGCTATAAAAAAAAAACTGAAAATCTGTTGTAAACAAAAAATCTGCTATAAAAACAGAAAATGAAGACGGAAATACGGAGATGACCACTTCTGTAGTATGAACTATATATTACAATCTAACGTAACCTATACAAAAAGGCCCACAAAATTCTTCCCTCAGCATTCCGAGTTCAAAAAGGTGAATAGGGAGACAGACCAAGCAGCAAACCTCATTCGCAGGATTCTAACCTATCAGGGACTGTAACAGCATCAACTGGACATAGGTACTTTAGTAATATTTGTTGCTCTTCATTCGTCGAGTGTCTCATAAACTCATAGTTTAATACATTCTACACCAAACATGAACTGTAGTTATGATATTTAAAGGCCATGGAGATTGCCTCCACAAGATGCAGGAGTTTATCTTAGAAAAAGGTGGACAAGGGATCCCTCTTCCACATAAGGGACAGACACAACAGTCTTTTTGAATGACAGGGGAACCACCCCACGGCAGAGATCTTAGGGACATATACAATATTCATTACAGCAGTGATCTTGAAAGAATGCTAGAAACAACTTTTCATATGAAGAAATTCAGTCGGGTTTGCGTCGTAAGTTTAAGTTTTTTCTTTTCCAGACCTCACTCGGCAAAGAATGATTGGGGAGAACTTGAATTGGAAACTAGAGCTGCACCGGCAGATTTGACAGAATACTGACCAGAAGCATGGTGAAACCATTTATGCTGGTCTCCAATCGTTGATAAATTATAATTGGGAAATATGAATCTCCAGAATTTTAGACTTGAGTGAGAGAATGCAATTAGATGTTCTATCTTCAAGGTTGTTCTGTCTTCAGTTCTGAAACCTTGTTGGGGTCTAAAGGGTAAAGTTGGAGGGTAGTTAGAGAGATGGTAATGAAGGAATTCATAGATCAAGCTAAATTCTAATAGACGGTTCATTGTTACAAGTGTTGGGGTGAAGAAGTGTATTTTCTTGAAATCAAAACTCCACAAAGTGGTTAGTAAACAGATAAAATGACTCGGACATTAGAGCATCCGTAACTCTAACCCATATTGTAGTTACCTATACAGAGTTTGTCCATATCATCCACGGGACTATATTCACATATTTGAATTTCAAGCACCAAATTTGTCAAGCCAAAACTTGAGGAACTAAAGTATATTTTAGCGAAAGGAAAATTAGTAAGATTAATTGATGAAGCTATGATATGAATATGCTAGCGAACTTGATATAGGCTCTAATTAGACCTTTGGTAGTAATTTTTCTTTCTTGCGGATTCTTGGGTCATTAGTCTAAAAATTGCTTTATCCTTACGAATCAGGGAAAAATGCATGTGTTCATAGCATAGGTGATTACGCTTACAACCGTATTGATTTATTTAGAACAATCACAGAAAGATAAAACTAATAGAATCGGAAAATACATACTAACGATTACCATCTGCAGTCCATGAGTGAGGGAATACAGATGCTTACAATTTCTTCATTTCAGCTAAAAATTGTTGGAGTTCTTCCAACTTTTCAGTTGATGAGCCTGCCAAAAAAATAAAGGTGTCTCAGCACAAACATGAAAATATTCTGTTCCTAGAGGTAATATTACTTGCAGTATTAGGACCAAAACAAAATCAACTTGATGTAATTGATACCTTTGCTATCTATCTTAGACAAATCTCGGTTTGGATTATAAAACATCTCTGCTTTAGTCTGTTCGGTCCCTACTGATTTGCCCATCTTCAACTTTAACATTCGTGTCCGGAGTTCTGAAGCAGTTCTCACCATCTCTGCGTGAAGGAATAATATATAAGAATGTGTCTTCAAAAATGTTTGGGAAATGTTTAACAAATAAGTCTTGAAAACAATTAATCAACAAGAATTTAAAACCTAAATGTAGAAAATCTTCCATTCCACTATGACCAAAATGCTAACAGCAAGATTAAAAGGAAAGACCTTCCAATTGAGAACCAATAGAGGGTGCTGACAAGGAGGTATTTCTTCACTTTGTAAGTTCTGAACCCAAGCTCTACCCCAAATTGACCCATCCCTTCGTAACCCCAGTGAAGGTCCAAGGGGGAAAAACAGCACACTCGTAGGGGAAAAAAACACAGAAAAAGGACAACCTCAAACTGCAGTATCTCAGAGAGCACCATCAAATTTTTACTTAGGGATGCTTACAACAGGTATTTCTGCAATTGGAGGAATGTTCACAAGTATTTGATGGACATCAATAAAATATTTTTTCTTGAAGGGGAAAGAAGATTATAGATTGAAGCAGCAATAGTGCCCCATTGCACATAGGCACAAGTTTTCTATAACCCACCTGGTTGGCAATTGGGACTTTCATACAAGTCTTCAAATGGCCCCAACAATTATGCCACTAAAAGAAATAACATAATAATACTAAAATATTCCCCCTAACTCCTGGCTACTTAGACACGAGTGCATTTTAAAAAATTTCTGGAAGTTGTAATAATGTGATAATAAAAAGAAATCTTCAGAGTGCAGCAGTTGCTGCAGGATCTCTCTGAGTAAAAGGAGATGGTCCAAGTGATTCTTGTCGATCATCAAGTACTTGGATTTTCATGTAATTGACTTCAGAAGATGATCAAACGTGGAGATGATAATTCAGAATCAGGGATTCATTGAATAACTAAACTCAAGTCTCATATTACCAAAAGAATTTACTGTCTTGTTACTCTTTCATATGAGAAATAATCCCCAATGTTGTAAGATTAACTTCATAACACTAACCGTTATTGTGCATGAATAAAATTAAAGTGGATGTCACAGCAATCTTAAATAAAGAAAATTTAGATTTGGAAAGCTTATCTAATTTATTTATTTATTTTTTATAAGTAATCTGGAAAGTTGATCTAATTACCTTGGAAGAAGTCATGTGCAGAATTTGTCTCGTATAGTTGTAATGCCTCATTGACAATTCCAGCACTCCGATTGCTAGAAGCACACAGCTTTTCTAATGATTGGAACTCACGTTCGAGCACGGCAGACTCCCTCCCAACCTGTACATTGTATACCCATCAAAAGCGAAAATATGAGTTTTTTTCTTTTTTTTGGGGGGGGGGGGGGGGGGTGTTGATAATAAAAAAAAGCACAATTGCATGCAAACTAGCAGCATGCTGGATAGCTTTTACCACAGTAAGTTTGTTCCTCAAGGATTCCAGCTGTGCTTCAAGATCTGTATCACAGAGTGGTTCTTCACACATCAAAATGTCACTATTTGGCTCATCCTGGGAAAATATTTAATTTGATGTTTGAGGAGGCTTGATATAAATAAACAAAGTTTATAGCACAGAAAATAATAATTAACTAAAATTAGGTGCAAAGAATATGATTATTCGAGCTTAGAATCACTCCTTTGATACCTGTCTACTGACCAATTGTCCAAAAAGCTTAAACTGATCAAAAGAGGATAACTTAGCTATTGGATTAATATTTCAAAAAGGTAAAAACAGTGAAGTGGTCTTTTATCCGGAGCCAAAAATCCATGGGATTCTGAAGGTTTTATTTGGCAGGCTAAGCTACGAAAAAGCTCAAGTATTCCAACATCCAAAGAAAACGTTACGAGAAAGAAGAATCTTAACAGCTGTCAATGGTGGTGAATGATAACAAAAGTAGTAGTTAGGGAAAAACGAAGGAAAAAGGAAAGAAAAAGAGAGAGATTCATGTTAGAAATGCATGCTTTTCATTAACCAAAACACTCAAAACTTTTTGAGTTTTGACTTGATTTCCCTACAGAATTATGACCTTAAAACCCAGCTCCTAATTTGACTAACTGATTCAAAAGCTAAAATAAAAAGCATAGATAATAACACCTAAAATCTATCACTGGAATTCCTCTCCCTCTCCTCTCTCTCCCCTTCTCCAAAAACACAGTTTACACACCCAAACCCACTTTAAAATATGGTAGGCAAATTACCACTTTTGAACAATGTACCCTCAGACTACCAAAAAGTTATAATGTTCATAATCTTGATGATCAGATCTTAAAGGGGGGTGTCCATTGCAACATTTTCGTAGTTTGATGGTTCAATGTATTAAAAGTGGTAGGTTGGCCAAATTGTATCCGCCCTCCCCCCAGCAGACACCACGTATTGATAAATATCTGCTAACAAGGCTTCATTCTAGACCAAAAAGCCTTCTTAAAACTAATTGAACACATAGCTTTACTTTCTTATTTTCAAAAAGAATATATCTTCTCTGGCCATGAAATATCTGCGGCATCACTTTTAGAGCAGAAAAGAATAATAAATTACATGAGGATGGTTTACTGAAGAAAGTTGATGATAGCACAAACTATGCAACCGGATCAGATCTCTCTCTCTCTCTTTTTGATCTGTTAACCGGATCAGATTTCTTGTACAAAGAATATCATGTAAATTACAAAATTGTCCCAAAAGTTTAAGCTGGCAGGAAGACGTGTATTTTCTCACCAATTATTTCTTTGTTTTGTGGACTTATATAACCAAAAAACCTGATAGTAAATTCAAATCCAGTAGTACCAAATAAAATTCTGCCATTGCTTTGGAAAACATATGCTTATTCAATTTCAGTACAAAATATCATAGTAATGCAACAAGGAAAGTACATTTTGGACCTCAATGCATGCTGCACGGCTTGCATGGATGTTTACGAATGTCAGTAACAAAAATAAGGGTGATTGCAAAACTCTATAGGTATATGAAACAGACAAGTGCTACTCCTCGGTAAAGAAAATTATAAACTTTTCAGGTTGCCCTGAATTTTTGTTTATTATCATCAGAACCCAAAGTACATTATACTGCCCAAACTTTATCCACACAACTAAAGCCCAAACTTGACATGAAGCATGTTCTAACCAAACTGCAGTATAATATAACAAGTTGTGAGCATCAGAAGAGAGAAGTCAAATCGTCAACATCTATGTATTATGGTGTTCAAAGGGGGCCTATATTTGATCACCACCATACCCTGTCAACCCTAAATTAGGGGAATTAAAATATTTATGTACATCATTTTAATTGTTGCATAATTCAACCCAATATCCCAGAGACACAGTGTGGGCAAAAACTTTGATCTTTTCCTTTCCTTCAGGGGAAAAAAAATCAAAAAGAGAGATTATGGAATGCCCATTAAATCAATACAGTTGTGAAAATAAGATGGTACAGGTCAAGATCTAGTTTATCTAAGCCATCTGATACTACCAACTTTAGTTTAGACAAGCTGCTTTTGTAAGCCACCCTTTGATCCCAACAATATCTATCTGAACCATCCAATTTTAGTACTTCTTTTAAGTGATTCAAGTGCCATCCGGCCCATCCCTTTAAATTAATGGTTAAATATCTTGTTAGAAGTTCATGGAGGTGACAACAACAAAAATATTATGGTTGACCAATGCCCAAGCGCACCAATTAGCAGACAGAACATACAGCTTTTGGTAAGGAAAACCCTTGAGGAAGAGCAAAGCAGTGCCGAAGACAGTACTTCTCCCACATAGCCAGCCGCTTATCCAAAACCGACTGAACCATGCTGCGTACCGTATCAATACCCTACAGTCATCCAAAGAGGCAAAACAAATCAAACACTTTACGCGCGAGAACAAGCAATTACAACCACATTGAAGTTTTATTTATTTATTGATCGGCAGCCACATTGAAGTTTTATTAGCAGTTGGCATTAACTATTAAAAAAGAACTATCATTTTTCGTAGTAGTGCTTCAAAAGTTTCCGTACGGTACAAATGGGTAAACTCCAGCCTTTTTTCTAAATTTAATCGGGCATGCTTCACCTTACACAGCTAACCATTCAATTCACTAGCACTGACAATGAAATCGAAAAAGAAAGCGACTAGAAAACCAAATTAAATTATGTTGGCTTTACAGAAAGAGCAACTACGGAAATATTAGTAAAACTTAAAAAGAAAAACTGAAAAATAGAAAATAACCTTGGTTAGATCTTCGGATCTATCGGTGGCGTGGGTGTTCAAAAGGGTCGAAGCTTGTCTGCAGGGCCATTAAGAATACATATTCAGATTATCAAATACTATAACGACAGAGAACATTGCTAATCTAGAGAGAGAGAGAGAGAGAGAGAGAGAGAGAGGCATACTGGCGAAAGAAATGGAAAGCGTCATCGACCAAATCGTCGACGGTGTTTAGGGTTTCGTTGATGAAGAGTTGGGGGTTCAGATTCAGCGACTCGAATATTGCCTCGCTTTCGCTGCCTTCCATTCTCCCTTACTTCCACGCACACATTCTAGTTTACACCACACAGAGAGAGAGAGGCACAGACCACCTCGGAGAACTTTCCCGCCAAAAAGGAGACAAGAGAGGAGCTTCTGGCACAGGACAAAGACAGGAGATTTTCAAATTTTAAAAAAATAATAGTAAAAAAAAAAAAAGGGCCAATCCTAATCCGGGCAAAACCGACTTGACCCGGTTCGGACTATTTTCGGGCCGGGTTGTGCTCCTTCTGGTGAGTGGTGACTGGCTGTCTTTCTCTCCCTTTGTCCGTCTATTCATGTTTTTTTTCGTCCAACTCTCAAATCTCAATAGAGGCCAAAATGTTTTCAAAATTCCAAAAAGCATCCGATAAGGTGACGATCTTTTTGCAAATCAAAGACAGTTGCTCCATGTTTCTGAGGCACCTAAGCATGACCAAGAAGACCTCCAAAGTCCAGGCTCTCTACGACCTCTGCAGCAAGACCTTCACGCCCTCACCGACACCACTTCCCTCTTCTCAAGCTGTCCAGAGGCTCTCTTCTCTTCTGGGTTTGTCCCAATTTCATCAACTCCATGAATAAACATGGTTATTACATGTAATTTTCCAAGGTTTTGTTGCAGTTTGCAAAGTTCGGCTCAATTATCTATAGAGGTCTTGCAATTTGGTGAATTTGTTTTTAGTTTGCGCCTTGTTTTGTTGAGGATTTACACGCTGTTTGATCACTGGAATCGATTTCTGCATTGGGATTCTTTTGGTAGTGAATACTTTTCATGGGTACATTCTAATTTGAGTGCTACGAGGATTTCAGAACTACAATCTAAAGTTATTATTAAAATTAAGTCAATCATAGAATGGAAACGTTGAAGATAAAGGCGTGATAAGAAATATTTCGTTTGCTTTAAATAATAAATTTGGTAATAATGTTGTAGGTTCATTTTGGAGTTAATCTTTGGAATTTCAATTTACATGAGAATGAAATTAGCACAGAATCAGAACCTGATGTCGAATTTGTATTTGGGGAATCATTTAATCGATTGGTGGCGCAATGTACTGTAGCCATTTCTAACCAAAGATTTACTAAATGCATTGGCAAATTTTATGACATTAGATTTTTATTGTGGATTCTGACCTCATTCATACTCATTACTTAATAGACACAATAGGACCTGCTGATCTTGGGCTTAAAGAGGAACAGTCAGATGATGATCGAGGACATGGAATTTTCGGACTTAGCCAGCTAAACAGGGTAGCACGATGGGCACAACCAATAACTTATCTGGATATATATGAATGCAATGATTTTACGGTATGCTCTAGCATTTGCTTAATCTTCTGGATGAAAAGTTGTTCAAGCTTGTAATGTCTTGTTCTCCCGTTAGAAGTTCCTAATACTGAGTTTCCAATAACAAAACTTGAAGTATGGCTGTGAATCATTTTACCATTTTTTATAATATATTTTTTCATTCATTGGAAAAAGAAGTTCTTTGAGGAATTTTGTTTGCAGATCGATTCTTAAGATCATCTGACAGCTGATTTTGGAACTGCCTGTTTGCATGCATTTGCCTGGGGTTTATGTGTGGCCGCTGTGTGTGTTTGTAAGCCGCTGTTTCAAATATATTGAGTGTGATGTTTTTATTTCATCTGTAGATGTGTGTATTTTGCTTTCCTACTTCCGCAGTTATTCCACTACATGACCATCCCGGGATGACTGTTTTTAGCAAAGTTCTCTATGGCTCTTTGCATGTGAAAGCTTATGATTGGGTTGAGCCTGCCCAGATCCAGGAAAGCAAGGGACCAAGTTCCTTTCCAGGTCTGTGTTCTCAATTATTTCAGCTTGTGAGGAAATACAGTTACCAAAAAGCAATTCTTGCTTGATTATTATGGATATCCCATCTAGAAGTTGTTTTTATGAAGTCTCTATTCTACTTTGAGAAATTATCTGAAAAGGCTCCTTTGTGTAACGCCCTTTTACACAAAGGGTCTTTAATCTCAGAAGTTACTGCATAATTAACCACTTTTATGGTCATGTTGAAATGATTGGGGAGCAGAATAAGCTCAGCATGTTATCTTACTTATCATTAACTGATTTAATTGGTCATGTTGAAATGATTTGGGATCAGGATAAGCTCAATGTGTTATCTTACTTATTGAAAAGGAACAAAAGCATAAGCTCCTTGTGTAAAAGCATTTAATTTCTTTTCAAATACCATTTTCCAGCCAGATAAACCTGATGGACATATATGACACCAAAAGTAGACCTAGTATATTGTTGCTAAAGGTTAACCTGATTTGTTAGTTTTTTCTCTTTTTTGCCTTTTACCTCCTCAACTCAGAGCTGACAGTAGGAGGTATGCAATTCTTGGCATGCAATTTTCTGCTTGAGTAGCACAAGCACTGACAGAGACATTATCTTATTAGGAATTTTGTTAGAAACAGTGAAGACGGGATTTCGTTTTTAGTAGATATGATTGAAGATTTCTCTTTTTTTTTTTGTATGTATTCTACTCATAATGTCTCAGCTCAAATTGTCGGCTCATTGCAAAATTGATTTGTGCCAAGCAGCCATTAATAAATCAATCAATGGGCGAAATTTTATGCCATCAGTTTGAGCTGTCTTTTTTATTTAGATAGCTGGTTAGATGACTGTCGCAGTCAAATAATGAACTTCTGTTAACTGTACTGAACACCTCGTGGTGAAATTTGGGCTTGACTCATCGACAATCCCTATTGCATGGCCCTACTGTACACCTCATGGTGAAATGAGGGCTTGACTCATCTACAATCTCCCTCAATTATTGTAATCACCAGCCCATGGTCAATCTTTGGTCTGCATTTCAGATTTTGCGTGTCGACCATTTACTGAAATGGAGAGTGATTCCACTCCTACAAGATGGCTTTTTCTTTTTATCATGAATTAGCCAAATTTCATGAGATGGACATGTTCTTTTTACTTAGGAACCAAAAAACTTGTTACATGTGAACTTCTTGAAGGCAAGATATTCCTATCCCATGTCTTGATTTCCAGATGTTAAGGGTCAATAATTTGAAGTTTTGATGAAAACTTCTTTCATTTGCAGTTAGATTGGCAAAGTTGGCAGTTGATAAAGTTTTAGCAGCACCATGTGATACAACTGTTCTGTACCCAATGAGTGGGGGTAATTTGCATTGTTTTACTGCACTCACCCCTTGTGCTGTGCTTGACATCCTCTCACCTCCCTACAGAGAGGCAGCTGGCAGAAAATGTACTTACTACCAGGACTACCCATACTCAACCTTCTGTAAGTAACTTGAAGTAACTATCTTATTTTTTTTCTTTTGTTCCTTTTGTTGTGCCCTTCTACAATATGCACATATAACTCAGTAATTCATACTTATTTTTCTTCTTATTTTATTACATGAAAATGGCAACTAACTTGAGTGAGCTGTTAAACATATTACTGCAGCAGCAAGAAATGGAGCTGGTATAATTAATGGAAAAGAAGAGGACTATGCATGGCTTGCAGAGATAGAAACACCAGATGATCTCTATATGCGCCAGGGAAAATATGCTGGCCCAGCTATTCGGGCATAGCCCTTACCACATCCATTTGGTAGGTAGCCCAAGTTTCTCATTGCTTTCAGTTCGAGTTTTGGACTGCAGAAAATGTTATTGCCATGGTTACTGCCATAGTCTTACAAAAGAGGCACTAAAATGCTGATGAAGCGTGCTTTATAGATGATTCTCCCCTCTATTTTCTTGAAGAAATTTACTTGAGATGTAGAATTTTGTTTATAGAACCTTAACATGAATTGAATGAGTAATCTCTAAGCTAGTATGCCATTTTTTGCAAGAGTTTTAGCTAATCAAGATGTTATGTTTATCATTGGCATTTCTTTATCACTCAGTTTTATATATTATGCTCTTTATATATATACATATAAACAGATGTAATTATTTTAGTCCACCCTTATATCTGCTAACAAATCTGGGCTTGCCCCCAAATCTTTCTTACAGTTTTGAACCCCACCTATTAGAGCAGGTGTGGTTCCCGGTAAATTTACAACGGAGAGAGGACTCACTGGGACCCACTAATTATAATTCCAAGTCTATCTCAAAGGAGATTTATAAATAATTTTTAGCCTTTTAGGTGGGATCTGTGAGGAATTATCGTAAGCATACTTCACAAGGAGTATTATAAAAAAGCCTTGTCCATACTCTTTATCAATAATCTTTCTTCTTCTTCTTCTCCTATTTTTTTGAGTGAATTTAAAATAGTTGATGATGTGGTCTAGTAGGTAGAATCCCAAACCTATAAGCCTTTAGATAGAACTTGAAAGTTAAATTTGACCCCATCCCACACGTCTCATGTTGCATATCCACCAACGCAATTATGCTAGAAATGTCGGGGTGGTTGTGCCTCCAAAGGTTCCGAAAGACTGAAACGCTAGAAGGGAAGTTCAAATCCAAGGCATTGCCTTGGATGTTTATGCTATGGAGGAATGGATAAGGATAAGGAGGGAACAAAGTGAAGGAAATGAAATGAGGTAACCACGGGAAGCTTTGACGTAGTGTTCAGAAGAAGAACAAATGTTGTGCGTGTGGAAGTAGTTGGAGGGCCTGGTTTTATATAGAGAAATGCTTGAAGTGCTGTGAACATTACTGTAAACAGGTAACAAATTCAAATCATAGTTATCTGATGGATTGGTCTGTAGGGAAGCGGCCAACTGACGGATGATCAAGTCAGTTTTAACTAAATGATAGTCAAGTTTCTTTACCATTCTTGGGTTTTTTGGTAACAAGGAAAGTGTGGTTAGTGTTGTGTGCAGAACTTGTTTGATAAATTTACGAATACCTGCGGATCATGAAGGTGCATGGTTAATTTGAACATTTGATAATTTGATCTCTCACTTTTGTGTACTCCTTGCACATTTCATGGATGTGATTAGTCAAAGTAATTATTTTATATTAAAGCGACTGTACCAAAGTAATCACTTTAAGTCGACTGTACAAAAATAGTAGATGCCTCACTTAAAAGTGAGGGATTTACTATTAAAAAATTAATTTATTTTCATGTAAATCTCGTATTTATTTATTTTTTTCAAAGTGATTGTACATCACTTGTACATTCACGATTACAACCATCATTTCTCTTCAAGCTAATATGAAACTTCATATTACTCAAAATTTATATGGTAATGAGAAAGATCATGTCACAATTCAATACGTCACGGTAGTGGACCAATGCGAGAAATGATATTTGGCATTTGCAATTCTCTTGTGTGCAAGTTTTGTGCACTTTTTTTTTTTAAAATAGTGAGGTTTACTATTAAAAAATGTATCTAACATTACCTATATAAAAAAATATATCTAGCATTAATCGACCAAGGCTTTGGTTTGAATAATAAAGGTTTAGCCTTCGGGCTCAGTCCCTTACTTGCGTGTGGCCTGTAGTCATTTCTTTTATCTATGTGTTATTTTCTAGTCGAGCTAAGACCCCTTTCTTGTTTATTAAAGTTGTTTGAACTATCTTTATTTTATTGTCTTGTTAAGTTGGCCTCTGTCCCACTAATTAGGACAGGGGGTCTTTATTTGTAGTGGGGAGAACGCACTTGTAAGGCATGCATAAACTTAATGAAACTTATTTTTTCTCATTCCTCAATTTCTTCTTCTTCTTTCTTCTGGAGGTGCTCCCGTCGAAGTGAGCTTCCCTTTGTGTAATTTTGTCAAATACTTGAGGTGTGTTACATATCAACCCTCAGCTTACCAAAATTATTTGATATTATATGGAGGAAGAAGATGTTTCTAGCAATGGGGAGATGGTTGTGACAATTTTGGGATGAAATGGGTTCTGCAAAGTGGCCTAAAACTTGGAACAAGTGAAGTGATATTAGGGAGGACTTCGGAATGATGAAATGGTGCTGGGGTATGGGGCAAGATTAAATTGGGGAAGGTTACTATGAAATATGAGAATTCAAAAGTATATCATTATATTGAATTAAAATATAATATTTTTTTAAGGTCGCCTTGATGATGTGACAGTGCCACGTCAATGTGTAAGAACATAGCATAAAGCATGAGTACATATGAAAGTGTAAATGGATTGATTAACAATTATGTGCGTTGTGAAATATGGATAATCAAGCTATGGTCAACGTTTAATTTCTATTCGAATATAAGTTGAAGTTGAGTTTATCACCAAGTTATATTTTATATTGATTAACAATTTAGTTAATTTTTTTTTAAAAAGAGTTTGAATTTATTCACTTAATTTTGAAAAAATAAATTATTTATATGATTTCTTATAGCTTTATATACAAAGCCAACTCCAAGTTTTTGTAGATATCTATATAAAACATAATATTATGTGCGTTGTGAGAGGATAAAATATTCAGGCCTAGGCCATCACTAGAGGACGAGGGGAAACATGGATGTAAGGGAGAAGGGGGGTTAGAAGGCAGGAAGATGTGTCAGGAAATAAATGAGGGTGTTAGGAGAAAGTGAGAAAGGGAGAGACGATCGGACACGTAAAGCAGACCCTCCCTTATCATTGCAAGGGGCACTCGGAAAGATAGATCAACTTAAAAGAGGACTTCCAAACAACTAGCAAGGGGGTTCTTGTTCAACTTCTCCTTCAATCTCTGGAAAAGAAGATCTAGCGAAGATGTCTTCTCTTGCAAATATATCTTAGATCACTATTGTACAATGAGAAATGAAAGGTTATGAGAGACTATAAATAAGAATATTATAGTGGATTTCTCCTTCTCAAATGTCTGTGGACGTAGGCATTATGCCGAACCATATAAATTTTTATGTTTTTACTTTTTCTGCTCTTATTTTCTTTTCATTGACGTGGATGTACGCACCGACACCGTACAATTGCACCAGACCACTGCCAGGGGTACCAGACCACACCGATCAAGGCTCGAATCGTCGTAGCAGGCCAGAAATAACTATTTCTCTCATTCCGGCCTGAGGTGTGATTTTTCATGAATCAACATGTGCATTTCAATGGTTATATGCATAAACATCTCAACAACATGATATATCATCCTAAAAACATGACGTTGTAGTCTTTTCAAATATTTTAGACATTTTGAGCTTAAAGTTAAAAATAATACTAAAGAACAATAAAAACAAAGTTATATGATTTCATACAAGTCGAGAATTTTATTAGTTGGTTTAGTAATAATCATAATTTTGTATTAATAAACGTCTAATTTAATAGACAAAACGAGTACTTGTATTTGAGTTTGATTAAATCAATTTCAAAATACTTAAATGAGTAGTCATAATTATTAATAATTCGAAGTACATATATTATTACTCTTCTTCTATTCTATTCTTCAGCATCAGTGAACTCATCCACTCTCATTTCTTAAGCACAAAAAGTGGACAAAAAACTCACCATAAAATCTTTACCCATTCATACAAGATACATGAATGCATCCAAAAGAAATCATCAATTCATATAATATTCTTTTTTTTAAAAAAAAAAAGAAGTAAAAAAGAAGTGTCAGATCACGCATGATAAATGATATGCATGGAAACAAAGAAGCGTAATGCTAGATAAAGTTTTAGAGTGTGCAAGCTTTGTGCACGCCCTTTGAAAAAATAGGGTCTATTATGAAAAAGTTAGTTTTTTCATGTGTTCCAGATTTATCATATTTTATTAAAAAAAAAGTGTACTAAAACTGTATAAATTATTTTCCAACAAAGAGTTCACAACCTTCTATGTAAAGCCCTTAAATGACATAACTAACTTTAATCTAACCATTTACTTATAGATTAAAAGAAAAAAATATCAGTTACAATGCAAAAAAAAAAAAATAGCAGTTGACAGATAAACCCTAAATCTTAAACCCTAAACTCTAAGGTGGAGAATTCTTTATAGGGAAATTATATTCCCACCGACAGTGGCTCCCAAGAAATGCCACCGATTGTGGTGTTTTTTAGCTTAATGGTTAAGGGAGTGTTTTTTAATGAGTTTGTAATTTTTTAAAATAAAAATTTTTAAGGAATTTAAAAAGATGTTCGAAAAAAAAAAATTTGATGGCTTTTCCCATAACCTATACAAAATAATAAATATTACTATTTTGTGGATCCTATTAAAATAAGTTTTAACTCTTTTAGTATGAGATAACTTTAACTTTTTAGGTTGAAATGTATGAAATAAGTTGAGAATAGTTTAATTTTTTTATTTTTATTTTATAAAAAGTTAAAAAAGTAGTAGATCCCATCAATGATATATTTAAGACCAAACACAACCTTTGCAGCACCCTTCTTGAAATATAATGTCTTTCATTTCAAGGGAGTTGGCCCAACTAGTCACACTGCGTGCGAAATAATTGACATTTTTATAGATTTTGTTGATAAATTATGAGGAGAATTTATTCAAAGATGTAATTATAAATTGCATGATATTTTTCAACTTGCAGTGGAAAGTTGTATCCCAAATAGTCAAAAATGGAAAAGTGTCTCTGCAAGATGAAAACTATCTTCTTCCTTGTAGCAAGATTCTGAAATGTTTATGTCTTTTTAAGAAAAAAGAACCAAAATACCAGTTCCTATAATATTCACAGTAGCTGAATACTCAAGGTATTACAGCCAGCTAAAGCTGGATTTCGTTTCTTTTCTTAATAGCTACATATCGTTTTGCTGTATTAAGAATGTCCAGAACATTCTGTTTGTATTCTTCCATTCTTTGTTGAGTAGTGCATAGCTGTATAGGTTTGTTATTATGTTGTTTCTCATTTTGGCAAGTAGTGTACAGGATATATAGTGGAAAGGGTGTACAGAACATTCATCCGTGAAATTGACAACATACAGAGACTATTTTCCTTCTCTGCTCATTCTTGGTGTAATCACCTTTTCTCCTTCTTCTTAACTTTCTTGCACAAAGAACTGTAACCCAAACCAAAGGAAAGCCATGGCAGCATACATAGGAGTGAAAGAAGCACGTTACAAACAATTGAAAAACATTAGAGTGGAAGGAGACTCTCAAAGAACTATATAACAGCTTTAAAGGGATCAACAGGAACTCAACTTTGAATCTTGGGAGCTGTGAAAATACGTCGATCTCATAATCGATACGCGCATGCAATTGTGCAATGAGCAGCATCCAACAATGTAACTGCATACCCTTAATCAAGATTCCACCATGCTTACTAGATTTTAACAGTGGCAAAGATCCACCATCATTTGTATAATTAATGCCAGTATTATCAATCTTACTTTCTTTTCTTCAAGTATTGATTGGTAGAAACACTGCCACCCTATATCCAGTACTGCCAGATCAATTCTATGCCTAAAACTGAAAAAGGTGGAGTCCTACAAATTGTGCTAAAGTTATAAGATAAAATATAAATAATTTATTTTGTTAAAATAAGTAACTCATAAATAATCTTGAACTCAATCAATAAATAAATGAGCATTTTGTAACTGTAAGATGTAATTCGGTAATAAACTCAAGATCAATTTGTGTTGGAATAAAAATTAGCAAACAAGACCTGATCACTCACAACTTGCTCGAACTTGACTCGACTAAATGCAGGAGTTCTTTGACCAAGAGAATATGGGATCAAGATTACTCTGGTGGCCCCTTTTCTCCTTGCCTGCCAGAAATCTGATTCCTACACTTGTTTAATTATTTGTTCTAAGGTGATTGAAAACATTACTTGCCAAGAAAAGAAAAAGGCAATAACATGGGGACAAAACCAAAACATTGGTAAAGCTAAGATACATATGACTCAAGGCTAGCAAAGACGTTTTCCTCAAACTGGAAGTGTATGCTCAATTCTATACCAGTTTTCACCCTGACGCTCTTGAACCTTCGTTTCCATATCAAAAGGCAAATATCCCAATCTTAAAATGCAAAGACTAGTTACTGGCCATAGTCCTCTGGGAACAATCTTCAACCGCTTGCATTCAACAATCTCTAATTCTCTCAGATTGCTCATTGCTTTTTCTGCTATTCGCCACGTCTCTACTGAGAAAAGAAAAGAAAGTTTCAAGATCTGCAGTTGTGGAAAACCCCCACTACTGCAAATCATTTCTTTTCCAATATATGATGACTGCTTCAATTTCAGAACTCTCAGGTTTGGCAGCTCCTCCAGCTTTTCCATGGCGTCTTCAGTCAAAAAGGAGTTTTGTAAGGACAGCTCGGTAAGGTTTGGCGGAAAAGCTTGTGTTTTAGTCAGAATCCCTACCAAGTGCAGCTTGTGGAGATGAGTGTGAGATGAAAAGTCCAGCATTGGGATGGCAGCAGCAGGAGCAAATCCTATTGCGTGCAACTTCAAACAATGGAGACCCTTCAGGTTCAAAATCCACATGCCTAAAGCTTTTTCTTGCAACTCTAGTTCTCCGTACAATTCTAGTTCTCTTAGGTTGGTTAGCTTGTTTAAAACATTCTCTACACTTTCAGTCCCATTAATGCACAATCCATGTAAGGTTTGGAGATTTGCAAGAAATGTCCTAGAGGGTGGTGGGCTTGGCACCATCTCCCCAAGTTCATTGAAAAATAGGTGTCTTAGTTGCTGCAGCTTGATAACCACAGCAGGAATAGGACTGACTAAAGTTGATCTCAGATCTAAAGTCTGCAATTTCACAAGATAGCAAACTGATGAAGGGAGCGTTTTTAGCCATGTTCCTCTTAACCCCAAGTACCTCAAATGAACAAGTTTTCCAATTGCTGAGTCAAGCCTAGCTATATGAATGCCTTCTAAGTCAAGAACTCGCAGGAGTTTGAATTTCTTCATTTCTCTCAAAACGGGTTCATTAAGGTCAAAGCACAGTAAGGAGCGGACCTTTGAAGTATTTTCTAATGCAGGGGGAACTCTGCAGTGTGCAGAAAGATGACGACCTCTTGTAAAGGACTTAACTTTGACATCCTGATGAATGACTTCAAGAAATCGATCCTCCGTAGCTTTTGATATTGCAAATTCCCTTAAGAGGTCATGTATAATGCATGCTTTAATTCTTCCATTTGATTTCCTAGCTGCAACCTGAATCACACTCCTTCCTATTAGTTCCTCCAAGTAATCCTCTGCAACATCTTCCAATGGTTCTTGGCCTCTTGGCTGTACAAATCCCTCGGCAACCCATAACAAGATCAACCTCCGGGCCGAAATCTCAAAGTCTTCAGGAAAAAGACCCAAGTAGAGAAAACATGGTTTCAAGTAGTATGGTAAGTCGTGATAGCTTAATGCTAAGATATCAGCACATAGAGTTGGGTCTTGTGTTAGATGCCAATGCACACTCTGCAACACTTTGAGCCACTCACTGTAGGATGCTTCTTTTCTGGACAGGAGACCTCCCAATACTACAATAGCAAGAGGTAAGCCCCCACACTTTTTCACAATCTGCCTGCCAAGCCCTTCAGACCATGGAGGTAAAGTTCTTGTGGAGTTCCATTCTAGGCACACCTTTTTGGACAACAATTTCCAGCTATCCTCATCACTAAGAAGGCATAGCTCGTGTGGCGGGCTTCTTGGATCAGCATGTAAAGCAATATCTTTGAAACGGGTAGTTAACACTATCCTACTCCCATTCTCTGCATCTGGAAAGGCTGCTTTGAGATCATCCCACACTTCTATTTTCCAAATATCATCAAGCACTATGATATACCTCCTCTCCTCCAAGAATTTTGACAAGAATTCCTTCAAATCCTCATTACTCATTGTGTCAAAGTCCGCTTTTCCAAGCCCCAATATTGTTTTGCCTAAATATTGCAAGATCTCCTTGACTCTATATTCTTGAGAAACATAAACCCAGGCACAACAATCAAAATGCTTCCTGATAAAGCTAGAATGATAAATTTTCTTGGAAAGTGTAGTCTTACCAAGGCCTGCCATACCAATGATTGAAATTACTGATCGCCGCGGCTCCCCATGAATCACTCTTGCCTCCAACTTGTTCATGTCTTCCACCAAACCAACAGTGTCGTCTTCACAAGCATGAGCAGAGGATCGTCTCTTCTCCCGAAGCCTACCAACTGCAAGACCTGTCACTTCTCCCCCTCTCCCTAAATTTTCAATTCCATAAGTTCCTCTACTGTAATTGATATGTTGAATTTTAGTTTTGACCTTACTGATCTGCCTGTTGATCTTGTGGCGAGCAATGAACCTGCCCAACATAAAAGGGTGACAGTCAAAACACATGAATTTTCTCTGTTGTGCCATTTTGAGGATGTAGATGTCAATAACATCATCGCTGTCATAAGCAACATCTCGAATGTCTGCTATCCAGTTTCTAATTCTTTCATCACCATCTTGCTTTGCATCAGCATCTTTAAGAAAGCATTGGATTCGCCTCAATTCGTCTTGGATCCATTCAACTTGTCTACAGACTTCTGACAAGGAAACAGCTTCATCAATGAGTTGGGTTGCAATTTTATCTAGTACCAAGTAAACCATGTACTCTGCCATGTTTAGGCTAACTTGTCACTGAAAACACAAAGGCTTGGAGATTCTCACAGTTCACCAAAATGTTTTATGCTGGTACATGCTGCATTCTTTGAGACTTTCAGGCTGTCGACATCAGTTTATCATTTCTCGTGGCCGACGCCCGACCAGATATCTGCTATTTTGGATGATTACAAGTGGCAAAGCCGTGTGTAATAGCCTACTAGTCAATGGGTTGCCTTTGGCAAAAAAATTACAGGTAGCCTCGCGATCAAATAGAAAGTCTATAATTAAAAAATTAATTTTTTTTATATAAATTTTTTTTATATATATTTTTATATAAATTATATATATATATATATATATAAAATATTTTATAAATTTATATTTTTTTATCTGAATATAAATTAAATAATCAATTTCTTTCTTTCTATTAGCTAAATTTTTTGAAACGGTCTCATAGCTAAGGTCTTGATTGAATTATTCAAGTCTTGACTCGATCCTTCCTTTTCATTTAATTAAATAGCCTAGGTCGACTTAAAAAGTCTGGTCTAAGAATACTAAAATATAAATCTACTTCTTTGACCCTGAGTCAGTTCTATAGTTTCCCTTCACAAGCAGCCATCAACCTTGACATGTACTGGTCCAAATTGAAGAGGTGAAATTAAATCAGACCACTTTTTATTATATTGTATAATAACTACTATTCCAATGCCTACTTTGATTTAAAAATTTTGATTAAAAAAAAGAACAATGTTATATACAGTTGTGAAGTGTGCAAGCGTTATGCAATCGTTTTAAAAAAATATAGAATCTACCAATAAAAATTTTTTTTTTTTAATGTAAGTTCCGTATTTATTTAATTTTTTTAAAATAATTATAAAGTATTTACACACTTACGATTACAAATATTATTTCTCCTAAAATAAAAAAAGATAGATCGGGAGAAGTGTTCCATGATTTCCGGAGGAAAGATCAGTTTTTGGTTTCGATATAGACAATTTTATCTCATTTTATTTAATCATTATAATTTTTTCAAACTCTCAAATAAAATAAAAAAAGCAAGTCAATTTTTTCAAATTCTAAAAGAGAAATTATATTAAAAAATTATATTTTAACAACATTTTATTTATCTTATCTATATAATTAAACGAGATTAGTATTCTTTGTAATCAGTTTCTCACGTTTCTAGTTCTTCTACATGGTAAATGTGTGCTGTTCGCTTTTTTATTTTTTATTTTTGATTTTTTTTCCTTACATATGTTTTATTTCATTTCATCTTATTTGTTTTATTTTCTTTCACATAGAGAGAGGGAGAGAGAGAGTTCATTTCCCTATCTATCTCATTTCTTCAATTTGAAGCCATATCTCGTACTTTATATCTTATCTCACATTTTTAATTTGAGTTTTGTTACATGTAAGTTGTTGTGTTAATATATCATTTATAAAAAAAATCTATTATAACTTAAAAATATAAAATACAAGTATTTTTTTAACATAACTTACATAAAGGGCTTGTATATCAATAATATATTGGGTGTCTAAAACAATTAAGGGTACTGTTTTATCTATAAAAATAATTATATAAAATAATATCATAAATTAACATAATTTTATTTGACGTGTTAGGTTTATTTTATAATAAAAATAATTTTATAATCTGAAGAATTAAATTAAATTTTATTAGTTTGTGAGATTTTTTTTTATATAAAGTATTTCTCAAAATATAAAGCTCTCTTTTTAAGTTTTTAACAGAACTCTACATTGTTTATATATCTTTCAATTTGTCCGAAGGTTTTGTCATTTCCTTATTTGCTTTGTTAATGGGCCTTTTATTTACTGATGGGCCGAGCACTACCACATTTTATACCCAACATGTACAATCGTATTTCATATATATTAAAAAGTTTATTTTCTAATCACATGCCTCACAATATTAGTCCATGGTCCAAAATGTTTATTGCATGGGATCAACGTCTAGACACTCGTGTGGATTCCATTTAAGACCTAAACTTTTGAATAATCAACTCAAGTAATTAATTAAATATGAATCATATGATAAAAAAATAAAAAATTATTTATACAACTCTTAAATAGACAAATTTCGTGCAATTTTTTAAAATTCTAGTGCTGTCAGTCTCCCTCTCAAACTCTCTCTCTAAAAAATCCTCCAAATCAATTGAGGCCTCTTCCTCCTTCATCTTTCTCCTTCCCCCTCTCCTTCTCTCATTTCTCAATCCCCTATCTCCATCCCTCCTCATCTTCCTCTCATTCCCTCATTTCTCTTCTCTTCTTATTTTATTTGATTTTATTTCTTTCAAGGCTGAGAAGATGGATATATAGTTCTTTGGCATATCTTGTGATGTATGAGCAGTATAAGATACTTTCTAGAATGATGAATATGTGTAAATTGAAGCTGCATTGGATTAGTCAAATAAAATAATGGGGAGTTTTGAGCTACAATGAATCTACGGTTTCCTTCAAATTTGAAGGGTTATTATACACTCATCAACCAATTAACATTTTAATTCCCAACTGTTGTACTTTATTTTCTCTCTCTCATTTTTCCTCCCCGCGTTTTCTCTCCCAATTTCTCTCTTTTTCATTTCTCGCAATCCACCAAAACAACACTCAGATTCTTCACGTAGAACACTCTAATCTGGACCTCTAATTTTCACACGAGCTTCATCTCCAAAAGTAACCCGTATGTTTTCTCTCCCCCTTTCTCTCTTTCTCTCGTTTTCAAGCTCTGCATTGATTCTTCATTCCTTCGATTCTTGGAGTAGAATCATTCTTGGTCTTTGTCTAGGTTGGCTCAGATTAGATTCACACGTTGGCAAAGATTTCAGGTTCGTTGGATTTTTTTTTTCTCATGCAACCCTAGTTTCATTTCAGTTTTGGATTTATGGTTAGCCCCGATTGGGCATAGGACTGACTTTGGTTTAATTTATTTTGTGATTTTTTTACTGATTTTCTAAGGTGCACTCAGTCTTGCCTTCGGCTCAAGCAACCACACTGATTCTGGTATTGTATTTTTTGGATCCGTAATGTATTGTTGGCATATTTGTAGATTTTAGTGGCTGTGTTTGAGATAATTTATATGCTAACTGTTATATGGACTCGTTTCTTTGGTTGGTATATTGCTATTTTGGATCTATTTGTGTTCCAAGCAATCCCAGTGTTCATGGTTGTGGCTGGAATTCCTGTGAACATTCTGTGTATGGTGTTAATTCATTTGTGGTCTGCTGTCTATTGGTTGGTATTATGCTATTTTGCTAAATTTTGGTCGATATCATAGGTTTTTGGTTTTCATTGTCTGTGACTTTGTGTTCATGGAGTAGTGTTACTATTTTTGAAGCATAGGACTGAATGTAGTGACCACAATACATTCAGTCCTACGCAATGTAGTGGTATCATAGGTTTTTGGTTTTTGCTTAAACTATGTATCATGCTTAGGATTGAATATAGTGACCACTCGTTTAAGCATGAACCTATCATGAGTTTGCTAGAGCTAACTAGAAGAGAACACGTAAATGTTTATAAATAAAAAGCTCAGAAATCACATATATTGTAGTTAACATGAGAAAGGATGAAAGTGCAAGTCGATTCCTTACTTCTTTTCCTTGAGAAACCAACTTCTTGTGCAGTTCCTCTAGTACTATAATTCCTGAAGTGTCAACCTGCTCATCATGTCTATCATAAGGCTTATTTTCAACTTGGTCAGTGATGCCCTTAGAATGAAACTTATATTTGCAAGCTGGTATAAGGGGCATACTCTGCACTATTCAGACATTGCAAGTTTTGGAAATCTTTGGAAGTATTTGTGGTTGGAAAATCTGAATGGCATTTTGGAAGTGTTTGTGGTTTGAAAACTTGTCAAACCAGCTTCTATAATTGGAAGTGTTTGTGGGCTATTTATTAAACTTGTATTTTGGATATGTTTGTGGAAAGGAAAATCTAAATGGAAGTTGTTTATTGTGTCATTTATTAAGGCTGAATTGGTGTCTTTGTTATTCACTAGATTTATGACTTGAGGTTGAATTTAGGACTTAAGATTCTGGATTTATAACTTGAGGCTGAATTCACTGGATTTATGACTTGTGGCTGAATTTATTAACTTAAGATTTTGGATAGGTTCTCAACATTAAAACAATAAAAAGAAAATCATAAATATTGTTGAGGGAAAAATGAGTTGATTGACATATTCTTGTGAAAACATGTGTAAAATAGTGTTGTAACAAGTGTTGAAGCGAAAAGGCTTGAAGTGTCCTCATTATTGGTCAAAACAGATGGCTTCGCTCGACCCTCGCTCAACATGGCGCTCGAGTGAACTCAGTTAGAGTTGAACGCTCGACATGCTGCTTGAGCGAACTCAGGCAGAGTTGAACGCTCAACACTCGCTCGACACTGAGCTTGAGTGAAGTCAGGCAGATTGGAATGCTCGATATTCGCTCGACATTGAGCTCGAGCAAACTCAGACAGAATGTATCGCTCGACCTTCGCCTGACACTTCGCGCGAGCCACTGCTTTTTCAAATATAAAATTAAATTATTAATGTACATATAATTAGTTTAATTGCAAAAAATGAAAAAAAATTATATTATTATTAAAAAGTAATATTATATTATTAGCTTGATGAATCCAACGTGGGATTATGGATAGGAAAGTTTTAGATTTATAAAAAATTTATACTTTTCATCAAATTTTGAAGATGGCTTTGATGAAGCCAATGTGGATGCTTTTAGACGGTTTGTATGATTTCTTATAACTTTGATTTCATACAGGTTGAGAATTTTATTAGTTGGTTTAGTAATTAATCATAATTTTGAATTAATAAACGTCTAATGTAATATAAAAAACAAGTACTTGTATTTGAGTTTGATTAAGTCGATTTCAAAATACTTAAATGAGTAGTCTTAATTATTTATAATTCGAAGTACATATATCATTACTCTTCTTCTATTCTATTCTTCAGCATCAGTGAACTCTTCCACTCTCATTACCTCATTTCTTAAGCACAAAAAGTGGACAAAAGACTCTTCATAAAATCTTTACCCATTCATACAAGATACATGAATGCATCCAAAAGAAATCACCAATTCATACAATGTTCTTTTTTAAAAAAAAAAAAGTAAAAAAGAAGTGTCAAATCACGCATGGTAAATGATATGCATGGACACAAAGAAGAATAATACTGGATAAAGTTTTAGAGTGTACAAGCTCTGAGCATACCCTTTGAAAAAATAGGGTTTATTATAAAAAAGTTAGTTTTTTCACATGTGTTCCAGATTTTTCTTATTTTAATAAACAGAAACGCTACGCAGCGGTTGGGTTGCTTTCTACATATTAGCAACCCTCCTTTCACTACTTGATACGTAGGGCACAACACATTAATCCAGCTAGACCTCACCACACACAAGCCCTTCTTCTCCATCACAGACACAAACTCGAGCTGCGTTTTTTTCACTTCAGACTTCTTGACGTTGGATCGAGGCATTTGCGTTATTTGGGCGAGGCATTTCACTTCACAAAATCATCATCTTCATCATAATCAGACCTGTTGCTTGTTACGGGTAAGCCATTTGGGAACATTTTCAAACAATAAATCAGACCTATTCACGCCGAGTGAAGTACTTCTTAGTTTTAGGGTAGACTGGTTGGACTTTAGAACCAGCACAATTCTCGCACCACCCAGTTGACAAGAACACTATTTCCATGGCTGAGAAAGGTGATTTTGGTGTTGTTGAGGTAATTTTCACAATTTCCAATACTCAATCGAGATGCTAATATATTACCCTACATCTGTTTGATTAAATGTCAATGAGAAGACAAATATGCTTGAAAGTGATAGTCATCTACTGGTTTACATTCGGTTTGTTTTTATTTGAAATTGATATTCTGTTGAACCTAAGGTTTCAAGTTTTGTGTAATTATATATTTACACATGGATTTTGATGATAACAAATGAATTCATAGAATAAAGGAGTCTCAAGCTCAAGTTATCTACACAATGGAGTCAAGCACATCAAGAAACCAAGCATGAGCAAGAAGGGAGCAAGTTCACATTAAAGTCATAGAATAATGTTGTAAATCTCTTTAAAATTCGAAATTAGGATTAAGGCTCAAAAATTAATATTTTATCATAAAGCATTAAAATACATTTTCCACATGTGCATGAATATTTTGAAAATTAAATTTGAAAATTTTGAAAGATAATTGATTGTCATCTTTCACATGTGCATGCCATGATTAAAGGGTTGAACTTTGAAAATATTAAAGATGATTGATTGTCATCTTTCACATGTGCATGTTTTATTTGAATATTTTCAAAAGTGATTGATGCTTTTCTTGACTTATGCAAAAGGAAGATGCCTTTGTTTGAAAATTTTGAAAAGTAAAGTGTGCTCCTTTTGTCATATGCAAAAAGTAAAAGATTAGGTTTGAATTTTTTGAAAAGTAAAGTGTGCTCATTTTGTCACATGCAAAAAGTAAAAAGATTAGGTTTGAAATTTTTGAAAAATGAATGATGATGTCTTTGACATGTGAATCTTTTTAAATTTGAATATGAAGTCTCATATGCCTATAAATAGATCATTTGAGAGCTTCACATTCACAACACCAAGAGCATACAACTCTCATTCAAAGCTTTCATTCTCTCTTCTCTAAGCATTGAGCCTTAATCCTTTTTCATTTTGAGAGATATAGGTTGTGCTGTATTGTTCTTATTTCACTCATTGAGGAGTGTTTTCTGATATTCTACCCACTATCAATTCTTGTATCAGTAAAAGGGTGTGTACAACCCTTGTGCGTGTAGAAAGTGTTCTACACAGGGAATCGTTGAATCACCACGTGTAAGGTGATTGCAAGTGTAGAGGGTGTTCTACACGGATCCTTTGTAGCGGTGTTGTTCAAAGGTGTAATAGGTTTTTACCTCCACCTGAAGGAGGTTGAATAGTGAATTCGGGGATCCTCAAGGGGTAGCTTGAGGCGAGGACGTAGGCAGTGGGGCCGAACCTCGTTAACATACTGAGTTTGATTCTCTCTTACCCTTACTCTTTATATTTATTGCTATTTCGTATTTTGTTTATATTTGATATTGTATATTTGATTTATAATTTTTTTTTTTTTTTAAATACAACTCAATTCACCCCCCCTCTTGTGTTAGTCATCTGGGCAACAATTGGTATCAGAGCTAAAGCTCTGTTATAAGATTAACTATCTTTTGAGTTAAGATCTTATGGCTAACATTGCAGCTTCATTTGGTGAAGGTCAATCTAGCAGTCGGCCTCCACTCTTTTGTGGAGACAATTATTCATTCTGGAAAGTTAGAATGAGAATATTCCTTCAGGCTCAAGGTCGAGAGATCTGGAAATGCATTGTAAATGGACCTTATATTCCAACAAAAGTGGTTGGTGGAGTAAAGGTCAAAAAGGAAGAAGAAGAGTTTGATCGTGAAGACGATAGACTTTATACTTTGAATTTAACTGCTATGAATTTATTATATAATGCTCTCAATGGTAATGAGTTTAATAGAGTAATGACTTGTGCTACGGCAAAAGAAATTTGGGATAACTTGGAAGTTACTTATGAAGGAACTTCTCAAGTTAAGGAATCAAAAATTTATATTCTTACTCATGAATATGAAATGTTTAAGATGAATGATGATGAATCTATTTCTAGCATGCACACTCGTTTTACTAACATCATAAACAGTTTGACAGCTCTTGGTAAAGTTTATTCCAAAGTGGAAATGGTAAGAAAAATTCTCAACTCTCTACCAAAACGTTGGGAATCAAAAGTGACAGCGATTCTTGAAGCTAGAGACCTCAAGAAGCTCGAAGTGAATGAACTCATCGGGTCACTTATCACCCATGAGTACACATTGAAAAGAGGAGAAGAAGAAGGAAAGCCAAAGAAGAGCTTGGCACTTAAAGCTGTTCCTCATGAAAGTGAAAGTGATGAAGATGAGGAAAATGACGATAAAGATGAAGAAGTTGCGATGATAACAAGAAGAATTCAGAGATTCTTAAAGAAAAATAAAACTCCTCCGAGGAAATCATTCAAAAAGTTTTCCAAGAAAGATTCAGGTAAAAATGATACTTTAATTTGTTATAAATGCAATAAGCCTGGTCATATCAAGCCAGATTGTCCCCTGCTAAAGAAAGATCGAAACAAAGGCAAGAAAGCAATGAAAGCTACATGGGATGATGATTCAAGTAGCTCAGATAGTGAAGCAAGCAATGAAGAATCAGCAAATCTCTGTCTTATGGCTAAAGATGATATTGAGGTAACAAATTTTGATAATATTGAAAATCCTTCATATGAAGAATTGCAAAATGTTTTAGAAGAGGTATATGAAGAATTTGAAAAATTGGGTATCAAATATACTGCTTTGAAAAAGAAAAATTCTTCTTTAACAAACGAAATTGATATTTTAAGAAAAGAAAATATTGTTTTGAAAGACGAAAATCTTGAGTTGAAGAAAAAGAAAACTGATTTAGAAAATATTGTTGAAAACTTTACGAATGGAAAAAGAAATTTTGAAAAACTTCTTGGTAGTCAAAGATGTGTTTTTGACAAGGCAGGCTTGGGATATATGCCAAAACAAAAGTTCAAACCTTATAAAAACTTCTTTGATAATCCTTCTACATCAAAGTCTAATATTCAAAATTCTTTTCATAATAAGTTTGTCAAAAAAGGATACTATTATAATCATTCAAGATTTTCATATATGTCACATGCTATTTGTAATTTTTGTAATAGAAATGGTCATAATTATCATACTTGTCCTATTAGAAGAAAACATACAATGACTATTAGGGCCATATGGGTACCTAAAAATCTTGTTTCTTCTAATACTAATAAATAAAGGACCCAAAGAACTTGGGTACCAAGAAAAATCATTTTAATTGTTTTTATAGGTATGCATGAAGTCCTCTACAAGCAAAAACAAATGGTTTTTAGATAGTGGATGTTCAAGACACATGACGGGAGACAAGACTAAGTTCTTTGATCTTAGATCTAAAGAAGAAGGACACGTGACATTTGGAGACAACTCGAAAGGGAAGATCGTGGGAATAGGTAAAATTGGTAATAAATCTTCTCTCATAATTGAAGATGTTCTACTTGTTGAAGGTCTAAAACATAATCTTTTGAGTATAAGTCAATTATGTGATAAAGGATTTACAGTTACTTTCAAAATGGATAAGTGCATTATTTTGAATGATCATGATTATAACATTTGTTTTACTGCCTTTAGAAGTAATAATGTTTATACAATCGATTTTGAAGAAATTACCTCACAAGATGCTATTTGTTTTTCAGTACAAAATGAAACTAATTGGTTATGGCATAGAAGACTAGGTCATGCCAACATGGAACTTATTTCCAAACTTTCAAAAAATGATCTTGTGAGAGGTTTACCAAAGGCAAATTTTCTTAAAGACAAAATTTGTGATGCATGCCAATTTGGTAAACAAACAAAAACTTCTTTTAAAACCAAGAAATATATTTCCACTACTAGACCACTGCAACTGATACACATGGATCTTTTTGGACCAAATAGAGTTGCAAGTCTAGGAGGAAAATATTATGCTTTTGTTATTGTTGATGATTTCTCTAGATATACTTGGGTCATCTTTCTTGCTCATAAAGATGAGGCACATAATGCTTTTACCAAGTTATGCAAGAGAATTCAAAATGAAAAGGGCTATACTATTTCAAGTATCCGAAGTGATAGGGGAAAAGAGTTTGTTAATAAAAATATTGAAACATTTTGTGATGAAAATGGTTTTGTGCATAATTTTTCTGCTCCTCGAACTCCTCAACAAAATGGGGTAGTAGAGAGGAAAAATAGATCTCTTCAAGAGATGGCAAGAACAATTCTTAATGAGAACAACTTGCCTAGTTATTTTTGGGCCGAAGCGGTAAGTACTGCATGTTATGTTATAAATAGAGTTATGTTAAGGTCTAAATTAGATAAAACCCCCTATGAGCTTTGGAATGAGAAAAAGCCCAACATTGGTTACTTTCATGTATTTGGATGCAAATGTTTTATTTTGAATGACAGGGATAATTTAGGCAAATTTGATGCAAAATCGGATGAAGGTATTTTTCTCGGGTATTCTACAAATAGTAAAGCTTATAGAGTATTCAATAAAAAGACTTTAACTGTACAAGAATCTATGCATGTAGTATTTGATGAATCTAATTCTCTACTCTCCAAGAAATCCATTGATGAAGAAACAGGAGGTATAAATAATACAGAAAGTCTCAATCTCAACAAAGAGAACACAATAGAGGAAGTCCAACATGGAGACATCAGGAAAGATCATCAAAATTTAATACGAGATGCAACCAAACAGTGGAAATTTGTGAAAGATCATCCAGTGGAACAAATTCTGGGAGAACCTTCACAAGGTGTAAGCACTCGATCATCTCTTAGAAATATTTGCAATCATACTGCTTTTTTATCTCAGATTGAACCTAAAAATATTGATGAAGCACTTCTTGATGAATCTTGGATTCTAGCTATGCAAGAAGAGCTTAATCAATTTGAAAGAAATGATGTTTGGACACTTGTTCCTAAACCCAAAAATCATACTATTATTGGAACAAAATGGGTTTTTAGAAACAAGAAAGATGAGTCCGGAGTCATTACTAGAAATAAGGCTCGACTTGTAGCCCAAGGTTACAATCAAGAAGAAGGAATTGATTATGATGAGACATATGCACCAGTCGCAAGATTAGAAGCTATTCGAATGCTACTTGCATATGCTTGTTATAAAGATTTCAAACTTTTTCAAATGGATGTTAAAAGTGCTTTCTTAAATGGTTTTATAAATGAAGAGGTATATGTTGAGCAACCTCCAGGTTTTGAAAATCATATTTCTCCAAATCATGTTTTCAAACTCACAAAAGCACTATATGGACTCAAACAAGCTCCTAGAGCGTGGTACGAGAGACTCAGTGGTTTCTTGATTAAAAAAGGTTTCTCAAGAGGAAAAATCGACACAACTCTTTTCATTAAATACGAAAATGATGATATTCTTTTGGTTCAGATTTATGTTGATGATATAATATTCGGTGCTACTAATGAAAATATGTGTCAAGTTTTTGCTAAGACTATGCAGGATGAATTTGAAATGAGCATGATGGGAGAACTTACATTCTTTCTCGGATTGCAAATTAAGCAAGTAAAAAGTGGGACATTCATCAATCAATCAAAATATATTAAGGAATTGCTGAAGAAGTTTGGGATGGAAGGTGCTAAGGAAACTGGAACACCAATGAGCCCATCTACTAAACTTGATAAAGATGAATCCGGTAAGACAGTTGACTCGAAAGTATATCGAGGTATGATTGGTAGCTTATTATATTTGACAGCCAGTAGACCAGATATTATGTTCAGTGTGTGTTTATGTGCACGTTTTCAATCATCTCCAAAAGAATCTCATTTAATTGCAGTTAAGCGCATTCTTAGATATCTTAGTGGTACAATTAACCTAGGGTTATGGTACCCTAAACACACATCTTTCGATCTAATCAGCTACACAGATGCAGATTATGCTGGTTGTAAAATAGATCGAAAAAGCACTAGTGGAGCATGTCACTTCTTAGGTCATGCATTAGTTTCCTGGTTTAGTAAAAAACAAAATTCTGTTGCACTATCTACTGCTGAGGCAGAATATGTTGCTGCGGGTAGTTGTTGTGCTCAAGTTCTTTACATGAAGCAACAACTTGAAGATTTTAAACTCATGTATAATCACATTCCAATCAAATGTGATAATACAAGTGCTATAAATCTTTCAAAAAACCCAATACAACATTCTAGAACTAAGCATATTGAAATAAGATATCATTTTCTTCGAGATCATGTGCAGAAAGGCGATATAGTACTAGAGTTCACAAACACACACGATCAGTTAGCAGATATATTCACAAAACCTTTACCAGAAGATAGATTATCTATGATTAGAAGAGAAATAGGTATGATGCATATTATGAATATCTCTTAAAAGACAGATCAAAGTTCATAAAAATAGATAGATTTTTCTTAAATACTTTTACATAAACTTGAGGTTCTTAGCCTCATGTTTGAGACGCTCATTCTCTTCATACAATATCATGTCATCCCTATTCATGGGAACTGGCAAGCGGAATGAAGAATCCAATAGAGATTTCAACTTTTTATTCTTCTGCCGAAGGATTCCTTCCCTTGTGTGAGACTCTTGAACAATTCGTTGAAGTACAACAATTTGTTCCTTAAGCTTTTCAACCTCATGGTTTTTTGCTTGAACCCGCTGGGAAAAAGCAACAATAGAGGATGAGTAGCGAGTCCCGAGACTCACCAAGTCGTAGATAGCATCGGAGTCTGACTTATTTGCCATACTATTATTTTCTTGCTGCAACATAGCACCAATGGCAGCTGCAGAAAGGACAGGAGGTTGAGATGTAGAAGAATGAGCCATTGAGAAAGGAATTGAAAACTTAAAGCGAGAATGTTGAAGGAATGCAGATGAGTTATAGAGATAAGAAGAAAACTTGATGCGGATTGGATGAACTTTAAGACTGTTTTTATAGAGATAGTATAAAGAACAAGACGAGCTATCATCCAAGTCAAAGAGCAATGTGTTTTTTCCCGATCAGTGAAAAAGACATTTTTTTTAGAAACTCGGAGCCTTCAATCTCGTTTGTCAACAACATCAGGCGATTTGTTTCTATCTTCAACCGCACTAAATTCATAGAGTTAGGCCTCGAGGCTTTGCAGGACTTGTCGGGTCACGGACGGCTCTCTTTTTCAACTATCTACAGTGTATTTTAACGCACCGTTTTCTTCAGTCTATTTACTTGCTGTCGATCCTTTTTAATGATGCCAAAAGGGGGAGAAGTTTTAGACTAGAACATTAATATTGTTTAAATTGTTAAACTTGTTATATATGCTTGGAATTATTTTTTTTTTTTTGCTTGAAAAACTAACGCACATTCTCAGGGGGAGCTTAAGTATTAATACAGGCTTCAGGTTCTATCAAGTATTTGTCATCATCAAAAAGGGGGAGATTGTTAAACCTAAGGTTTCAAGTTTTGTGTAATTATATATTTACACATGGATTTTGATGATAACAAATGAATTCATAGAATAAAGGAGTCTCAAGCTCAAGTTATCTACACAATGGAGTCAAGCACATCAAGAAACCAAGCATGAGCAAGAAGGGAGCAAGTTCACATTAAAGTCATAGAATAATGTTGTAAATCTCTTTAAAATTCGAAATTAGGATTAAGGCTCAAAAATTAATATTTTATCATAAAGCATTAAAATACATTTTCCACATGTGCATGAATATTTTGAAAATTAAATTTGAAAATTTTGAAAGATAATTGATTGTCATCTTTCACATGTGCATGCCATGATTAAAGGGTTGAACTTTGAAAATATTAAAGATGATTGATTGTCATCTTTCACATGTGCATGTTTTATTTGAATATTTTCAAAAGTGATTGATGCTTTTCTTGACTTATGCAAAAGGAAGATGCCTTTGTTTGAAAATTTTGAAAAGTAAAGTGTGCTCCTTTTGTCATATGCAAAAAGTAAAAGATTAGGTTTGAATTTTTTGAAAAGTAAAGTGTGCTCATTTTGTCACATGCAAAAAGTAAAAAGATTAGGTTTGAAATTTTTGAAAAATGAATGATGATGTCTTTGACATGTGAATCTTTTTAAATTTGAATATGAAGTCTCATATGCCTATAAATAGATCATTTGAGAGCTTCACATTCACAACACCAAGAGCATACAACTCTCATTCAAAGCTTTCATTCTCTCTTCTCTAAGCATTGAGCCTTAATCCTTTTTCATTTTGAGAGATATAGGTTGTGCTGTATTGTTCTTATTTCACTCATTGAGGAGTGTTTTCTGATATTCTACCCACTATCAATTCTTGTATCAGTAAAAGGGTGTGTACAACCCTTGTGCGTGTAGAAAGTGTTCTACACAGGGAATCGTTGAATCACCACGTGTAAGGTGATTGCAAGTGTAGAGGGTGTTCTACACGGATCCTTTGTAGCGGTGTTGTTCAAAGGTGTAATAGGTTTTTACCTCCACCTGAAGGAGGTTGAATAGTGAATTCGGGGATCCTCAAGGGGTAGCTTGAGGCGAGGACGTAGGCAGTGGGGCCGAACCTCGTTAACATACTGAGTTTGATTCTCTCTTACCCTTACTCTTTATATTTATTGCTATTTCGTATTTTATTTATATTTGATATTGTATATTTGATTTATAATTGTTATTTTTTTTTAAATACAACTCAATTCACCCCCCCTCTTGTGTTAGTCATCTGGGCAACATATTCTATTACTAGTTTTCCTACATGGTTTACGTTCGGCTTGCTTTTATTTGAAAGTGATATTCTATTATTGGTTTTCCTACATGGTTAATGTTCGGCAATGATTTATTTGAAAGTGATATTCTACTATTTGAGGGATTCAAAATTTACTTAGGCAATAGTTTGAAAGTGATTTATTTGTTTGATTTACGTTCGGCAGTAGTTTATGTTCTGTAAATTTCTTAGGCTTTTGGTTGATTTTATTAAATTTTTCTAAGAGAGATGCAAATTTATATCTTATCCTCTTTTTTTGGTGAAAATTTATTTGAAAGTGATATTAACTCCCCTGTGTCAAAGGGGTTGATGAAAATTTATATCTTCGTGTGAAAATTTATATATGACGTTTCTTTTTGGTTGTTAAAAGTAGAAAGTAGAAACCCAGTTGAATTTATATATCTTCATGTGAAAATTTCGATAGCCTTTCCGTGAAGGACTAAATCGCTATTTTGGTTTTATCATATTTATTCATGAGCATTTAAATGTATTACTAAAAAAATTGAGACATGTTTTATGCATCTTGTACTTGTAAGTAAATGAATTCCCTTATACTTGTAATTAAATGTTAAAATTCATGAGTTTAATATAGTTATTGTGGTTTTTTTGAATAACTACTAAATTTATAATGTGGTGGTTTTGTACTGTAGGAACAATTTTTTTGGGCTAATAGTGATGAATTTGAGGCTGAAAGTGTATACATTCCAAATGATGTGAATGTTGAAGAAGAAGTAAATGTCGACGATGGAGTGAATGTCGACAATGGAGTAAATGTGGATGGAGGAATTTCTTCGAGGAGTGGTAGTTTGGAGCCATACATTGGTATGGAATTTGAGGATGTGGAAGACGCCAAAAACTTTATAAGGCATATGAAAAACGAAAAGGTTTTGCAATCCGGACGAATCATACTTGGTTGTTGAAAGATGATAAAACTCTTTGTGCAGTAGACTATATTTGCACAAGGGCAGGATTCCGGCATGTTAGTTGGAAAGAAAAAGATCGAACACTTTCTGAACCTGCCGAGACAAATATTGAATGTAAAGCAATAATGGAAATAAAAAAATGAGAAAAAGTGGATAGTCAACAAGTTTGTGGTTAGACATAATCATATTCTACTTACACAGAGAAGTAATAGCTTACTTCGTGGACATAGGGGAGTTACTAAAGTTAAAAAAAAAAAACTGATTATGATGTTGAATGAGTCAGGTGTACCGAAGAGAAAAATTATGTCGGTGTTGAGTAAAGAATCTGGTGGTGACTTTAATGTTGGTTGTATTAGCAAAGATGTTGGAAATTACTTGGGAACCAAAAGGAGAAAAATATTTGAAGATGGGGATGCACAAAAATTATATTCCTACTTTATTGATCAGCAACTCAAATAACTTGGGTTTGTGTATTCCGTGCAAGTTGATAAGAACGGGTGTATGAGAAGTTGTTTTTGGGCTGATGCGAGATCAAGAGCTGCATACTAATATTTTGGAAATGTTGTTACATATGATGCCACTTACTTGACTAGTATTTATAAAATGCACTTTGTGCCATTTTCTGGAGTTAACCATCATTATCATACCATAATGTTTGGTTGTGCTTTGTTAGTTAATGAAACGGCCGAATCATCTACATGGTTATTGAGAACAATGCAAGAGGCTATGCTTGGGCGTGCCCCGAAAACTATAATTACCGATGATGACAAGGTGATGGTTAAGGCCATTGCAGAGGTACTCTTGAATACAACTGATAGGTTGTACTTGTGGCACATTTTACAAAAGTTTCCCGAACACTTGGCCCATATGTATAACAAATTTCCAGATTTTCAGAAGGAATTTCGTCATTGCATCAATGAGACAATTACAACTGAAGAGTTTGAGCAAATATGGGCTTCGATAATCTTAAAGTATGAGCTAGGAGAAAATATTTAGCTACAAAATCTTTACAGCCGAAGGGAGAAGTGGGTACCGGCTTACTTGCGTTCGACATTCTGTGTCGGTATGTCAACAACTCAAAGAAGTGACAACATGAACAAATTCTTCAAAAATTCTTTTCGTTCAAGCACCATGGTTAGTGACTTCGTACACCAGTATGAAAAAGTTATATATGCACGTTATTTTAAAGAGAAAGAAAAGGATGTCAAGACTAAATCTATGCGGGCGATATTGAAGACACCTCTTAAAACTGAAGAGGAGGCGGCAACATTTTATACAAGAAAATCTTTCACGATCTTTCAAGCTGAGCTGTTTGATAGTCTACGATACCAGGCAAAAAAATTGTCGAAAGATGGTGAGAAAAGACATATGGAGTGACAGCTTATGGTAAAGAAACACCTGTTTATCATATAACATTGAAGGGTGATGAAGAACATGCAACATGTACATGCCATATTTGTAAGTTCGTGGGGATTCTTTGTAGGCATATCTTGTGTGTTTTTGGCAAGAAAGAGAAGTTAGATAAATTGAAACAGTATTATATTCTAGATAGATGGACTATGAATGCTAAGAGTCGACCCATTCTCGACATCCATGTTCTGAAGGGCAAGTTCCGCAAGAACAAGATGAGGCTACAATGAGAAAATTCAAGTCAATGATACAACTTTATGACATTGTAGAACTTGCATCACAGTGAACTAAAAAACACAATCACTTCACAAAAGCATTGGAGAAAGTTCAAATAGAATTGCTTGCAATGGAAGATCATGTAGAATGTTCATGCCCAGGGGAGGGAACCAATTATGATCATTTTGTAAGAAGTCAAGTTGTATTGAACTTTTCACAAACCGTGCAGGACCCACCACGAGTGCCCACGAAAGGGTGCCCAAAGTCTTTGAGAGCAAAGAAACCAAAAGAGAGTCAACCAACCAAGAAAAGATATTGTACCATTTGCAAAAATGAGAGACATACTAGGAACAACTGTCCTTCAGTAAGGTATTGTAGATTTCAATACCTTTTATTACTTTGTTTTAATTAAAGTTTTACTTTGAATAATTTGTATTTGTTGTTGTTTATGTAGGGATATTGAGCATACACTTGAGGTCGAGAGCACTAAATTGGACGACAAATGGAGTGAGGGATGGAGCTTTGCTTAAGTCATTTTTTAAAAATTTGAAATTGTTTTTAGTGTGTAAGTCAATGTGTAAGTTAGTTTGAACTTGTTTTAAGTATTTATGTAGTTCATTGTATAAGTCAGTGTGCACATGTATTGATGATGATAATATTATGTATTTAAGTAATTCAGTTTGAGATTGAACTTGGTTATTGCTTTTAAATTGAGGCTTTGTTGGTAAAAAAAAAAAAAAACTTTAAACATGTTTGTTTTTATGTAGAAATATTGTAAACTTAACATAAACGAGAGCACTATCAAATGAATATGATTTTCATTACAAAAATATATGTTGTCCAAAACTCTTATTTTAATGAGAGTATTGCTCAACATACATTAATATTTTTGGGATACATAAATATTACAGCAACAATCGCAAAAAACAAGAACCACGATGTCAACATCACTTTCAAAGTTCCCTTATACTTCTTCTCTATCGCTTTATATTTGGCTTGTTCGATCAACTGATATTCATGACGTAACCTCTCATTCCTTCGTTGAGCTAACTCCAATGTCATCTTGCAACATCAATCCATTAAAAAAAAACCACATTGCTTTCCTACTTTATAGTTTGAGCAGTTGTAAAATCTTCTCCCAAAACTACTATCCCATCCTGAGATTTGGCGTGCCGATGGAATGCCTCAGTAGCAAAGTGACCTGTCCAAACTTGACTCGGAATTAGAACTCTAACTCGCCATTTGCTGCAAATTATGAAAATAATAAGCATATATGGGACAAACAAACACAAAAACTATTTAAATAAAATGATTGTGACAAGTCACAAATCAAATCCTTGAATTAAGGCATTAAACCCTTTATCTTTATTTCATGTCTACCATGAGAAAGTGTGTGCATGGTTTGTGTTAGAGTCCATAAAGGTTGAATAATTTTTTTTGGAAGTCTTTTCAGAACAAGGGTTTTTGGACAGAAAAAGGTGCTGGACAGTTTTAATGGGTCACACCTACAACATGGGAGATGCCAATGGCAGATGGAAAATTATTAAATCAACCTTCAGTTCAAACATCAGAAACATCCTGTGAGAAAGTTTTGGACACAACAAATGCCACTGCAGTTCTAAGTGCCACTAGGGTAACTAAAGTTCAAGACCCGAATTTGTTTCTAAGAATAGGCCAGAATTCAGAACATCAAAGAAAGAAGCTACAAATAGCTTTCCCTTAGAATTGTAGTGGCATTTGTTCCGAATAACACAAATGGCAAATTAAATCAGTTCCAAGATGAAGATAGAAACGGGGTAGAAAAGAAAATAAAGTTGTTATTTGCCACAATATACGAATCCCAAGTTGGCAACAAAATAGAACTCTCAAATATAAGAAGAAACTACTCTTCACACACTAAAACAAGTTAAAAAAGAATTGAGTCAGAAAAATTACAAGCACCCATTATATAGTTATCACAAATTATGGAATTGAAAAACAATATAACTTCGTGATTATTCTTTTTCCTCAACAAAGCTTTCTGATTAATTAGTGTTATGAATTTGATGCCTTATATGTATAACAAATTCTTAGGTGCTAGTGCAATGACCTTAGATGCATACTGGGTTGGTTGCATGGACAAATAATTTTTGACACGCCTCTAATGTGTGTATCCTCGATTGGATGCTACGCCTTTGTTCAACTGCCTAAGCTGTAATATGTAGACTTTAGAAGTTAACATTATTTTGTTGCCCCTTACATAAAAAAGCGATAATTACATTCAAAATTTATGCTCGTAAAAGTCATACGACACCATAAGTCTATATATATATATATATATTTTTTGCATTTGTAAAGGATTGTTGTTGATGAAACATACTGTTAGAATAGTTTTCCTTGACACTATTTAAGTCATTGTTTGAGTGATGTTTGGCCAATGGATGCCTAATTATTAGTGATTCATTCATGGCCTATTATAATTTTGTCTAGAAACAAAACAAAATAGAACATAGTCAACACATTGTCAACACATTCACAAACTCACGAGTGCCCACAAATTAGTTTAGGGCTTCATGCTATTTAAGCTAACCATTGTCAACACATTCACAAACCCACAAGTGCCCACAATATTTGTTATGAAAAAACCCCATCTCAAATTAGGGCTTCATGCTAATCGGAGAGAGAGAGATTACTGAGAGAGAGATAACTGAGTTTGACTGGGAATAGTCGCCATCGTTCTTCATTGACTGGGTCTCTGTCACCGTCTGGGTCGAGCTCCGCAGCTGTCTGGGTCTCCCTCTTCAATTGTCGGGGATGGAAGAAGTGAGAGAAGAAAAGAAAAATAGATCAAAGAGGGAGGGCTGGTTTCGTAAGCGGATGAGAGGAGAAACACACTAAAGTCATGTAATTTCCTATGTGCCAAGTAGTGATAGGAGGGTTGCTAATATGCAGAAAGCAGCCCGACCGTTGCGCAACTTTTCTCTTTATTAAATTATTTTCCAACAAAGAATTCACAACCTTTTATGTAGAGCCCATAAATAACATAACTAACTTTAATCTAACCATTTACTTATATTAAAAAAAAAATCAATTACAATGCAAAACAAAAATAGTAGTTGATAGCTAAACCCTAAACTCTAAGCAGGAGAATTCTTTAAAGGGAAAGGATATTCCCACGGACAATGGATTCCAAGAAACGCCAACGATTGTCTTTTTTTTTTATAACTTAATGGTTAAGAAAATACGAGTTTGTGACGTTTTAAAATAAAAAATGTTTAAGGAATTTAAAAAATTTATAAAAAAAAAATTGCACTTATCGATGGCTTTTCTCAGAACATATCAAAATAGTAGTATTATGTAGGCTCATTTGAAATAGGTTTAAGTTGAGATGAATTTAACTTTTTATATTGAAATGTATGAAGTAGGTTGGGAAGAGCTTAAATTTTTAATGGAAAGTTGAAAACATAGTAAATCCCATCAATAATTTGTTTGAGATGAATTGAGTTTGATTTAACAACCAAACACAACCTTATTAGTGCCCTTCTTGAAATATAATGTCTTATAGTTTAAAGGGAGTTGGCCCAACTAGTGAGATTGCATGCAAAATAATTGACATTTTTATAAATTTTATTGATAAATTATGAGGAGAATTTATTCAAAGATGTAATTATAAATTGCATGATATTTTTCAACTTGCAATGAAAAATAAAGCATTACACCTAAATCTTGGAAGCAATTTGCAAACCTAAGTTTTTTGGAGGGCTACGAATAAGACTTGCTGCCAACTTCAATAAAGGATTACCTAGCAAACTTGTCTGACATCTAATCAGTAATGAAAAAAAGCACATGGAAAGAAATGTTTGGCCAAAAATACATGAGAAATACATCATGAAACATTGCCTCTTCAAAACCAAAAAGAGGAGAAATTAAGTTTGTAGTCACCAGATTCATATGGAGTACTGACCCTAATCAAGGTGAGGCAATGAAAGCCTACATAGGAGTACAAGAAGCATGCTAAAGACAGATAAAACAATATCATAGAAGGAGACTCCTCAAATGCCATCAACAGTATAAACCATCCCCATAAAGCTAAAGCAGGAAGCAGAAGGAGTAGCAAGGGATACTAGATTCTTATTAAAAGATCTTGAACAATTGAGAGTAGTCAAAATGCATCGATTCCAAAATCAATGCACGCATTCCATTCCGCAATAGGCATATTCCACTAACAAATTTGGAAAAGTCCTTCTGGTAGAAATCCCAACATGTTTGTTAGAATTTCATAGTGGGAAGGATCCTTCCCTAGACAATAGAAACTTGGCTTGTAATATATGTTAATTCCATGTATGAACTTTGTTTTACTAATGAAGTTCTAAAAAAAAAAAAAGGGAAAAGTTGTATCCCAAATGGTAAAAAATGGAAAAGTGTCTATGCAAGATGAAAACTATCTTCTTCCTTATAGCAAGATTCTGAAATGTTTAAGTTTTTTAAGTACAAAGAACCAAAATACCAGTGCCTATTAAATGTTAACAAGCAATGATATTATAAACAGATAAAAAAAAAAAAATAATTCTTGACATAGCATTACTCAAAACTGAAAAACGACTAAACGATGCATGCACATCCTACGACTATAACATTACTCAAATCTAAAGAAGCTGGAGTCCTACAAATTGTGCTGAAGTAGAAAAGTCCAGCTAAAGAAGATTTGCATGCTTGCAAATACTTGTTAATTAAAAAGCTCGTGAAATTTTGTAAATAAAGTAATAAGATACAATATAAATAATTTATTTTGTTAAAATTAAGTGTCTCATAAATAATCTTGAACTCAAATCAATAAATAAATGAGCATTTTGTAACTGTAAGATGTAATTCGGTAATAAACTCAAGATCAACTCGTGTTGGAATAAAAATTAGCAAACAAGACCTGATCACTCACAACTTGCTCGAACTTGACTCGACTAAATGCAGGAGTTCTTGGACCAAGAGAAAATGGGATCAAGATTACTCTGGTGGCCCCTTTTCTCCTTGCCTGCCAGAAATCTGATTCCTACACTTGTTTAATTATTTGTTCTAAGGTGATTGAAAACATTACTTGCCAAGAAAAGAAAAAGGCAATGACATGGGGATAAAACCAAAACATTGGTAAAGCTAAGATACATATGACTCAAGGCTAGAGAAGATGTTTTCCTCAAACTGGAAGTTTATGCTCAATTCTATACCAGTTTTCACCCTGACGCTCTTGAACCTTCCTTTCCATATCAAAAGGCATATATCCCAATCTTAAAATGCAACGACTAGTTACTGGCCATAGTCCTCTGGGAACAATCGTCAACCGCTTGCATTCAACAATCTCTAATTCTCTCAGATTGCTCATTGCTTTTTCTGCTATTCGCCACATCTCTACTGACGAAAGAAAAGAAAGTTTCAAGATCTGCAGCTGTGGAAAACCCCCGTTACTGCAAATCATTTCTTTTCCAACATATGATGACTGCTTCAATTTCAGAACTCTCAGGTTTGGCAGCTTCTCCAGCTTTTCCATGGGGTCTTCGGTCAAAAAGGAGTTTTGTAAGGACAGCTCGGTAAGGTTTGGCGGAAAAGTTTGTGTTTTATTCAGAAGCCCTACCAAGTGCAGCTTGTGGAGATGAGTGTGAGATGAAAAGTCCAGCATTGGAATGGCAAGAGAAGGACGCAATCCACTTGCGTGCAACTTCAAACAATGGAGACCCTTCAGGTTCAAAATCCACATGCCTAAAGCTTTTTCGTGCAACTCTAGTTCTCCGTACAATTCTAGTTCTCTTAGGTTGGTTAGCTTGTTTAAAACATTCTCTACACTTTCAGTCCCATTAATGCACAACCCATGTAAGGTTTGGAGATTTGCAAGAAATGTCCTAGAGGGTGGTGGGCTTGGCACCATCTCCCTAAGTTCATTGAAAAATAGGTGTCTTAGTTGCTGCAGCTTGATAACCACAGCAGGAATAGGACTGACTAAAGTTGATCTCAGATCTAAAGTCTGCAATTTCACAAGATAGCAAACTGATGAAGGGAGGGTTTTTAGCCATGTACCTCTTAACCCCAAGTACCTCAAATGAACAAGCTTTCCAATAGCTGAGTCAAGCCTAGCCATATGAATTCCTTCTAAGTCAAGAACTCGCAGGAGTTTGAATTTCTTCATTTCTCTGAAAACGGATTCATTAAGGTCAAAGCACAGTAAGGAGCGGACCTTTGAAGTGTTTTTTAATGCAGGGGGAACTCTGCAGTGTACAGAAAGATGACGACCTCTTGTAAAGGACTTAACTTTGTCATCCTGATGAATGACTTCAAGAAATCGATCCTCCTTAGCTTTTGATATTGCAAATTCCCTTAAAAGGTCATGTATAATGCATGCTTTAATTCTTCCATTTGATTTCCTAGCTGCAACCTGAATCATACTCCTTCCTATTAGTTCCTCCAAGTAATCCTCTGCAACATCTTCCAATGGTTCTTGGCCTCTTGGCTGTACAAATCCCTCGGCAACCCATAACAAGATCAATTTCCGGGCCGAAATCTCAAAGTCTTCAGGAAAAAGACCCAAGTAGAGAAAACATGGTTTCAAGTAGTATGGCAAGTCGTGATAGCTTAATGCTAAGATGTCAGCACATAGAGTTGGGTCTTGTGTTAGCAGCCAATGCACACTCTGCAACACTTTGAGCCACTCACTGTAGGATGCTTCTTTTCTGGACAGGAGACCTCCTAATACTACAATAGCAAGAGGTAAGCCCCCACACTTTTTCACAATCTGCCTGCCAAGCCCTTCAGACCATGGAGGTAAAGTTGTTGTAGAGTTCCATTCTAGGCACACCTTTTTGGACAACAATTTCCAGCTATCCTCATCTGTAAGAAGGCATAGCTCGTGTGGCGGGCTTCTTGGATCAGCATGTAAAGCAATATCTTTGAAACGGGTAGTTAACACTATCCTACTCCCATTCTCTGCATCTGGAAAGGCTGCTTTGAGATCATCCCACACTTCTATTTTCCAAATATCATCAAGCACTATGATATACCTCCTCTCCTCCAAGAATTTTGACAAGAATTCCTTCAAATCCTCATTACTCATTGTGTCAAAGTCCGCTTTTCCAAGCCCCAATATTGTTTTGCCTAAATATTGCAAGATCTCCTTGACTCTATATTCTTGAGAAACATAAACCCAGGCACAACAATCAAAATGCTTCCTGATAAAGCTAGAATGATAAATTTTCTTGGAAAGTGTAGTCTTACCAAGGCCTGCCATACCAATGATTGAAATTACTGATCGCCGCGGCTCCCCATGAATCACTCTTGCCTCCAACTTGTTCATGTCTTCCACCAAACCAACAGTGTCGTCTTCACAAGCATGAGCAGAGGATCGTCTCTTCTCCCGAAGCCTACCAACTGCAAGACCTGTCACTTCTCCCCCTCTCCCTAAATTTTCAATTCCATAAGTTCCTCTACTGTGATTGATATGTTGAATTTTAGTTTTGACCTTACTGATCTGCCTGTTGGTATTGTGCCGAGCAATGAACCTGCCCAACATAAAAGGGTGGCAGTCAAAACACATGAATTTTCTCTGTTGTGCCATTTTGAGGATGTAGATGTCAATAACATCATCACTATCATAAGCAACATCTCGAATGTCTGCTATCCAGTTTCTAATTCTTTCATCACCATCTTGCTTTGCATCAGCATCTTTAAGAAAGCATTGGATACGCCTCAATTCGTCTTGGATCCATTCAACTTGTCTACAGACTTCTGACAAGGAAACAACTTCATCAATGAGTTGGGTTGCAATTTTATCTAGTACTAAGGAAACCATGTACTCTGCCATGTTTAGGCTAACTTGTCACTGAAAACACAAAGGCTTGGAGATTCTCACAGCTCACCAAATGTTTTATGCAGGTTTATGCTGCATTCTTTGAGACTTTCATGGAGACTTTCAGGCCGTCGACGTCAGTTTATTATTTCTCGTGGCCGACGCCCGACCAGATATTTATGCTATTTTGGATATGAGGTCAGATATATTACAAGTGGCAAACCGTGTGAAATAGCCTACTAGTCAAATGGTTGCCTTTCGAAAAAAATTTACAAGTAGCCCCGCAATCCTTTTTTAAAAATACTAAATTCTATAATTAAAAAATTAATTTTTTTATATAAATTTTATATCTACTCGTTACTTTTAAAAGAATTAAATGATATTTATTCACTTCACGACTATAAATATTATTATTTTTATTTAAATATAAATGAAATAATCAATTTCTTTTTTTCTATTAGCTAAATTTTGTGAGACAGTCCAGCTAAGGTCTTGAGTAACAGATTCAAGTTTTGATTTGAATTTTTATTTTTTTTAATTAAATATTTCACGTATTTGATGGACTTAAAAGAGTCTTATCAAAAAATATTAGAAATCTACTTCTTCGACCCTGAGTCAGCTCTATAGTTTCCCTTCACAAGCAAGTAGCCATCAACCTTGACATGTACTAGTCCAAATTGGAGAAGTGAAATTGAATCAGACAACTGTTTATAATATTGTATGATAACTACTAATCCAATGCCTACTTTGAATTAAAAAATTTTGATTAAAAAAAGAGTATTACTATATACATTCGTGAACCGTGCAGTCATTTTAAAAGGTATAGAGTTCACTATTAAAAAATTAATTTTTTTTAATGTAAGTTTTGCATTTATTTTATTTTTTCAAAATGATTGTGCAGTGCTGACACACTCACGACTATGAATATCATTTCTCTAAAAAAAAAATTTAAGAGAAGCTGATCCATGATTTCACATATTTAATAATTAAATAAAGGAACAGTCTGTTCTAGTTATCTGCTCTTGGAAACGAACTCAACCCTCCTTGACCGCAAACCAATTCCGTCCATTTGGATGATCTTGCTAAGGTTTCAACTCAAGGTGCTAAAATTTCTCCTTTTCCCATTGAAAATCCTAAACATGATTTTTTCTAACTCCCATTATTGGTCTTCGATCGCATCCAAGTCCCCTCTCTGCCGCCACAAGGACTGGGTACTAACGTGGGTTTGGTTTTTTTGGGGGAAGAAATGCTTTACGAGGAAAGGTAATTTTTCGTCTTGTCTTATTTTATTTTATTTTATTTTATTTTATTTTATCTAATTATTATAATTTTTTCAAACTCTTACATAAAATATAAAAACAAATCAATTTTTTTAAATTCTAGAATAAAAATTATTTTAAAAAATTATATTATAATAATATTTTATTTATCTTATTTATATTATCAAACGATAGTAGTATTCTCTGTAGTTTGTTTTTAAAGTTTCCAGTTCTTCTACATGGTAAATATCTATTTTTTGCCTTTTTTTTTTTTTTTCTAACACATGTTTTATTTCATTTCATTTTATTTATTATATATTGTTTCGCCTAGAGAGAGAGGGAGAGAGAGTTCATTTTCCTCCATCTCATTTCTTCAACTTGAAGCCAGATCTCTTACTTTTTGTCTTATCTCACATTTTTAATTGAGTTTTGCTACATACAAGCACAGTTGCGTACTAATCTGTGTACCAATACTGATTTATTCATACTTAAAATTTAAATTAACACTGTTTTCAATAAAATCTACTTTTTGACCAATCACATCACATTGGTGCACAGATTAGTGCACAATTGTGCTTGCAACTATATTTTTCCTTTTTAATTTGAGTTTTGTTGCATATAAGTGGTTGTGTTAATATATCACTTACAGTAGAATCTATTATAACTTAAAAATTAAAATACAAGTATTTTGTAACATAACTTACATAAAAAGCATCCATATCAATAATACGTTAGCTGTAAAAAAAAGAAATAAGGGTAGTGCTACATCAATAAAAGAATTGTATAATATAATTCTATAAACTGATATGGTTTCATCTAATCTGTTATATTTATTTTATAATTCAACAAATTAAATCAACTCTCATCAGTTTGTGAAATTATTTTTGTATAGAGTATTTCCCAAATGAGCAATGTTAAGTACAGTCCCCATTTGATGACCGCAATGCAGGTTTAGGCAATTTTATCTTTAAATTTTTTTTAAAATTATAAAAATATCTATCTTAAAATGAAAATTTTTCTCTTTTAATAAAAGACCTACACATGCAGCCCAAAATAAGGACTGTAAATAGAACACCTCTTTTAAAAAATAAAGCTCTCTTTTAAGTTTTTAACAGAACTTTACATTTTTTATGTATCTTTCAACTGTTTATTTGTCCGAAGGTTTTGTCATTTCCTTATTTGCTTTGTTAATGGGCTTTCTAATAACTGATGGGCCTAGCGCTACCACATTTTATATCCAAACCGTACAATCGTATTTCATATATTAAAAAAAATCTAATCACATACCCTACAATATTAGTCTATACATTTCTCACAACAAAACAATTCAGTGGCCCAGAATGTTTATTGCATGGGATTAACGTCACGTGACTCATGTGGATTCCATTTAAGACTCAAATTTATGAATATTCAACTCAAGTAATTAATTAAATATGAATCATATGATAAAAAAAAATTATTTATACAGATCATAAATAGATAAGTTTCACGCAATTTTTTAAAATCCTAGTACCGTCACTCTTTCTTTCAAACTCTTTCTCAGAAATCATCAAAATCAATAGAGGCCTCCTACTCCTTCACCTTTCTCCTTTTTCCTCTCATTCCCTCATTTCTCTTCCTTTCTCCCTCTCATTCCCTCCTCTCCCAATCCCTCATTCCCTCTCCTTCTCTCATTTCTATTCTTTTCTTATTTTATTTTGTTTCCTTCAAGGCTGAAAAGATGGATCTACAGTTCTCTGGCACCTCTTGGGAGGCACAAGCATGATAAGATGCTTTCTAGGCCGATCGTTGAAAAGATAGTGACGGATCACTGGATCAGATCGTTGAGATCTTTATGGCTGATTTCAAAATCTACCAAAGTATATCTAAACTGTAATTCATCATTTTCACATCTATCTTTCTGCTTTCATTATTGTTTCCTTTTGTTTAATTAAAAAAAAAAAAAAGAGATTGTCTCTTGGACATTTTGTCTGTAGAAGTTAAGTCATCTCCTCTTATGGAGGGATAAGAGGAGGGAGGGGTATAAGTCTCTATTTTAGGCAGAATATTGTCTCTTAGACGGTTTGTCTATAGAGAGCTATAGTAGTAGTTAAGACCATACCAGTCACAAAGGAATCTGTGTACTAGTGGAGCTCCAAACGTAGTAATTTGCTTGTAATCTGAAAATTTCACTATATGTATCTAGTCATGAATATAACTTTTCTCTTATGAATAAATGAAATTAATTTCCCATAAAATAAAAGTTTATTGCAGGCCTTTGTAAAAAAATAAATCCCACTTTAAAAATATAAAAGAAATTACTATTTTTTAATGAGACTCAATCTTTTATAAATAAATAAATAAATCTATGCTAAACTTATTTATTTAGAATTTGTAACTACATTACTAAAAAAATAGGGATTAATTTCTGTCTGGTCGGTCTACTATACATCAAATAACAGCCCTCCAATAGATGAGTGCCAAGTAAGCCTCCCACATAAGCTTTCATGTGTCCGCACAGTAGATGACAAAAGAAACAAAAAGTCTTCCCCCTCTCCTCCCTCTCCAGAAATCTCAAGAGCCCTCCTCTCCCTTACACCGAAACAAAGACCCCACTCTCCCACAATATCCAGACAAGCCCATTGATCAAAAGGCCAAAATATTGATAATCCGACTTCTCTTATGGTTATTTTCTTCCTCAAAATATCTTCCCACTAATTGCTTGTATCACCCACTTCAATGGAGATTGTTGAGAATCATAAAAGGCGCCCCCACCAAGAAAAAAAATGCCCAGAAAAAAAATGGAGACATGTTCTTTCTCTTTCCCAGTCCACAACCACCATGAAAAATGGGTGAAAAGAGACTTCTATAGTTTGGCCACCACGATGTTGGCCTAAGATGCCGTCGAAGAAGATTACAGGAGTTTTCGGTCCCCACCCATGACCCAAGTTGGGAACCCATCTTTATACTCTGGCTCAGAATACGAAACATTATTGGAATATGAAATGTTAGCTTTTGCTGAGTTGATTGGAGGAAGGTTCATGATCTAGGCTAAATTTAGTGGACTGGGTTTCTTTTTCTTTATTTTATGTGTTTTTTTCATAGGAATCTTCAATTCTAGTAAGAAGGATGGAAACTTTTGCATCCATTTAATCATGCTTTTGATTTTGTGAAGCTTTGGCCTTTCTGAAATTGACAATCAAGATTGATGGGTTTATCTCTCTACTAAGAAATTTTATACCTACTATAAAATATTGAAGGTTTGAAGATGACCTTGAGGACAACAAAGTTACAAAACTCCTCACCGCAAAATCTCATTCCTTCAATGGGAGCAGATGGTAAATTACCATGAACAAAAAAAAGAAAAAATAATTGCCGGAGAAGGTGAAAAAACTAAAGATCATTGAGATGAGGAACAAATTTCACATTTCACAGAAACTCGTGTCGTGTGGCGGTCTAGAATTTGTGAGGGGTTCCAAATTTCACAGATGCTAGGTGAGGAAGAAAGACAAACTGTGGTAATCTTGATTTTATCATCACACTTTTCTTTTTCTTTCAACATGGGTGGATGATGGTGGGTAGGAGATGTGGGAAGATTGGTTGGTGGAAGATATTGGATGGTGGGGGTATAGAAAGGGATAAAGGTGGGTTAGGTGGGGATCATAAAGTAGAGACTACTACGAGGAGAATAAAACTCATCTTCAGAGAGAGGGCGTTTTGTCTTTATTACATATCTTAAGAGTGTTTTATCTTTGTTTTGAACAATAAATGCTCATTGACTCACTCAAAAATGAGTAGCACAAAGGGTATCCCAAGTGCAGGAGGATGTCATGTAAATAATTAGGAATAAAATTCCTAGATTGTCTCCTCGGAAAAAGTTATTTAAATTCAAACTCGTATAAAATGGTGACAAGTTTCATAAACAAAAGTGGTGGTATGTACAATGAATAGAAGAGTGCAACGGAAATAAAAAGGGTACTAGTCATAGACTAGATTCATATTTTTGAAATTTTGAGTGTCGAAATAGAATGTAAAGACTAACAAATTGAAATTCACAATTAAAGAATCAACTTAGCTAAACAATCATCATTAATTAACCTAAAAATTAAATAATAAAACTGAAATTATTTAAATCATAATTAACCTTTAATCAAACTAAAATGCAATGGAACTAAGAGATTAATAAAACTAAGTCAAGAATTGAACTAGATTAGAAAGTAATTGACAAAATACGAGCTGAAAATTGAAAAACTCTGAAATCAAGATTATGGGGTTTATCTTTATATTCAAATAATAAATTCTCAAAATCAATTCATAACAATTATAATGCATATTTAATGAAAATTTAAAGAAGCAAGAAAAATAACTAGCATCAAGTAAAATAAATAACAAATAAAATATTCAAACTTCCAAGCCAAAAATCTCAAAAATACATTATAAAATTCAAACTAAAATTAAATAAAAAGTAGGTAATGGAAAGAGCAGGCCAGATGGATGGTGATGGAGATGGAAAGCAGTGGATGAGGCTGGACAGTAGCAGACAATTACAAATATCATTTCTCTTACTTGAATATGAGTTAAATAATCAATTTCTTCCTTTCTATTAGCTAAAACTTTTAAGACATAGTTAGAGCAAAGATCTTGAGTAATGGATTCAAGTCCTGATTCTACCCTTCACTTCAATTAAATTAAATTAAATATTCTAAATATTGAGTGGACTTGAAAGAGTCTGGTCTACAGAAAATATTGAAATATAAATTTACTTCTGTGACCCTGAATCAGCTTTATAGTTTCCTTCACAAGCAAGAAGCCGTCAACCACTGTTTATAATATGGAAAGGTCTGAATGCAAGCAGTTTGGGGATTGCATTGGGGACCAATTGATAAAATAATCCATTTAATGAAACGATGTGTTTCAATCTGACAGAAGTGAATGTGTTGGGCGGGAAGGAAATTGAAATGGAAACACACCGTTTTGCATTTCTTCTTCATTCTAATTCATTCTATAGATTTTCCTCCATTTTCATTCCTTCTCTCTCTCCCTCACCCGTCGATTCATTCTCCATTCTAACACATTCTCTTCACTTCTCTCCCATTGATTCTCGTCTCTCCTTCATCAAAATCCATTTTTTTAGTCTTCTTTGTTATGAACCCTAACCCTAAGCCGATTTTCCCAAACAGCCGATTTTCTGGTTTCGAATCCTAATCCCTGCAAATCCCTCTTCTCTGTGAAAGCTCTTTAACATATAGGTATCTCTCTCTCTGCTTCTCTATCTTTGTTTTTCCTATTTCTTGATTGATCTCTCTCTTGAAATAGAGATGAGATTTTAAATTTGGGTATACTCTTTTCATTCAAAATTTCAATGATTTGTCATGTGGAAATAAAAAACCCATGCGAAGCTCGAAATCTGTTGGTCCATGATTTCCTTCAATTGTTCGAAACTGAGCCTAACAAGGCTGTACAGTTTTGGTGTCGAGGGCGAAGTATGAAGATGTTTTTGTGTCGATTTCGGTGTTGTAGCCCAAGGGGAGTGAGTCAAAGGGTTCTGGCCTTAGGGGATTGAAGACAGAGGTGAAGGGTGTGCCGACAGGTTTCGATGATTTGATACCTGAGTTTGGTGGTAATGTGTTTTGGATTTAATTTTGTGCGTGGGAAAACTTTGAAAACACATCTTCAAGCTACCATAAAGGCCTTGCAAATGAAGTGTCAGGATAGAACTATTAGGTACAATATACATGCCTGTATAGTTTGGATAGATGTGAATGAGTTTTTTCGTTGGCACAAAAGAGTCTTGCATTACATGTAATCTGTTATGAGTTGACTTTGGAAATGCAAAAGTTATGATATGATTTTAGACATGAATTGACCTTTACTTTGGCAAAATTGTATGTAAATACTTTGTTTGAACAATTGCCAAGTTTGGTGTGACATAACTTACGGTCTGATCTTAGTTGTCTTTCTTTCTTGTGAGGGACGTTCATGATTGTCAAAATAATAATACATGTAAATCAAACAATCTGATTGGTTACTAAGCATTTTGAAGATCGAAACCAAATCATTCACAATTGCTTGTTATTATGTTACTAAGAATTTTCAAGATTCATTTTAAAGTGCAAGAGGATGAAGTAACATTCCGAGAGAAACCATGCATGAGATTGAGATAATTGATCTGTTAGCCACAAGTATTGAACTTGGCACATTTCTTGGGTGGATATATTAGTCAACTTCTAATACCTTGGTAATCATAGATGTGATTTAGCTGTCATTTGTTTAGTTTCAAATACAATACTTTTTAATGCTTTATTCTAGCAGGCAGCAAGTGCTTAGCACTTACTTAGCAGTCTCTTGACTATAAAACACCATGCTTTTCAAATGATTCAAGTCATAGAGTGCCAGATTGAGATGTTTACATTCTTAACATGATTCCTTGTACATGCATGATTCCTTGTACATGTGAGAAACATACATCAGGATAGACACTTGAAAATTGACATCAGGTATTTCACTTTATTTGGTATTTCACTACAAACTCTTTGGCTAGACTTCTACTGCCTTGTTGTATTTGTTTCAATTTTTAGGAGCTAATTAATGAGCTGTTTGATCAGAGATTGTAACACAAAATTTTCTGAAATTTTGACATATAGGTTAAGTTTTTCTGAACTTGGGCCACTCATTAAAACTACTACCATCATATGCATTAAAAGTAATTTTAATTGGGTAATGATATACTTAGTTTTTATAGTTATTTGATAATTCATTCTATAAATAATTGTAAAAAGCAAACTGCTTGACATATATATTAGTGTGGAATATCACATTTATATGTCTTTTTTGCTTTGTTTTTTATTATCAAATTCGGCATCTATATGCTATTGTGTTCGATTGGTCAAGCATTCTTTATGTAATTGTTTTTAAAGAGAATTCTATTGGAATGGGAATGAATGAGGAGTAAATAACTTTGCTTGGGACTGTCAAAATGGACTGTGTACATATTTGTTCTAAGAAGATATTAAGGTCTGTATGCTGCTCCCTAAGACATATATGTAACTTGTGCTTCAAATAACACCATTGTCTTCTTGAAGTAACTTGATTGGCAAAGCATTTTTGCTTGAAGTAACCTGTGGATCAAAGTACAATGTCTTCTAGTTACGAGATAGTGATTGTTTATCCTTTTCCTTTTTCTTTTGAAAATTGACATCAGGTATTTCTCTTTTATCTGTTATTTCAATACAAATTCTTTGGCTAGACTTCTACTGCCTTGTTGTATTTGTTTAAGTTTTTAGGAGTTAATTAATGAGGTGTTTGATCAAAGATTGTAACCGCAAAATTTTCTGAAATCTGGACATATAGGTTAAGTTTTACTGAACTTGGGCCGATCATTAAAACTTGAAAAAGTAGTGGTTGTACACAACACTACACCTAGAGAGGGTGAATAGGTGTAATCCAATTTTTAAGGTCTTTTAAAAATCAATCAAACAAGCAGTTAATAAATTAATCAAATAACACCAATAATCAACACAAGATTTTGATCACGGAATGGAAACTCATTTGAAGAATATCTTCAAAATCTAAAATCACTCCGGGTGTAAAACACCACCTCAAATCCATTATGGAAATTTTAGTTCGTTACAACCAATTTAGAGACACTCACAAAACCTTTGTAGTAGCTAAACTTGGCTTGCAACACCATGAGTGACCCACTTGATCTCTACACACATGTAGTGTCGGAACTCCAACCTTTCTATAGCTTCCCACAAGAACCTCTCGATCTCTGTATCAACAGCAACTCCGGACTCTTCAATCCAACAAATATGTCCACTTCAATGGACTCATGTAAAAGTTGATTTTGAGTGTGGTGTGGTGGAGATGTGTTTATCCAAGAGAGAATCAACCAAGTGGGGGAGGAGAGGTTGCTCTAAAAAGTTCTTGGAGGCCCTTAGGGTTTTTGCTCTGATTCTCCACACTAGAACATAAGAGAAACTATTCTATTTATAGTCCCAATAAAAGGAGGCGCTTCAAAACCCTAAATTTTAAGTGATTTGGAACATTGGCTCGAGCGACACATTCTGTCTAAGTTAGCTCGAGCTCAGTGTCGAGCGAGTATCGAGCATTCCAATCTGACTGCGTTCGCTCGAGAGCCATGTCTAGTGAGGGTCGAGCGTTCAACTTTGCCTGAGTTCACTCAAGCGCCTTGTTGAGCGAGGGTCGAGTGAAGACATCTGTTTTGACCAATAATGAGCGCACTTCAAACCTTTTCACTTTGACACTTGTTACAACTCTATTTTACACAGGTTTTCACAAGAATATGCCAATCAACTCATTTTTCCCTCAACAAAACTACTACCATCATATGCATTAAAAGTAATTTTAATTAGGTAATGATATACTTAGTTTTTACAATTATTTTATAATTCATTCTATAAATAATTGTAAAAAGCAAACTGCTTGACATATATATTAGTGTGGAATATCATGTTTATATGTCTTTTTTTGTTTTTTATTATCAAATTCTACAACCATATGCTATTGTGTTCGATTGGCCAAGAATTCTTTATGTAATTGTTTTCAAAGAGAATTCTGTTGGAATGGGAATGAATGAGGAGTAAATAACTTTGCTTGGGATAGACAAAATGGACTGTGTACAGATTTTTTCTTTGAAGATATTAAGGTTTGTATGCTGCTCCCTAAGAAATATATGTAACTTGTGCTACAAATAACACCATTGTCTTCTTGAAGTAACTTGATTGGCCAAGCATTTTTGCTTGAAGTAACCTGTGGATCAAAGTATAATGTTTTCTACTTACGACATAGTGATTGTTTATCTTTTTCCTTTTTCTTTAGAAAATTGATCCTTTAGATTGGTGGAAAATATTGAGTAAAGAAAATGTATCATCGTCCATTTCATCATCTTCTATTGCTAATCATATTTTGGAAAATAATCCAATGTGCACCTATGGATCACCCGCTTCACTTAGAACTTCAAATACGCCAAGAAATCCGAGGCGAGCATTCTTTAGGTGTTCAAACTACAATATGAAGGTACAAAAATTATATTTCATTCACTTTAACTTGCATTTGGGTTTGGCTCAAATTTTTTATATTTATATTTAGAAAATATGCTTGTCGTTTGTTTGTTTATACAGGGGTTACCACATTGCAACTTTTTCAAATGGGCAGATAGCAGTCAAGCTAGAGAACAAGAACTTGTGAAAATAGAAATTGAGCTGTTAAGGAAGATGGATGAGCTTCAGAAAACACAGGAGGAGTTTCAGAAAACACGGGAAGAGCTTCAAAAATTAGAGGAAGAGGTTCGAAAAACTATGAAAGATGTTCAACATTGGATGGAAGATGTTCGTAAAGAGAGGGCGAAATTGTCAAGATGGAGTTGGAAGTTCGGCATCAACGCACACATATTTGTATATGTTGGGCAATTTTAATATTAGTTTATTTGTACTATGTACGATCATGAAGAATACCCACTAAACGGGAATTTAGTGTACTTTTCTGGACACTTGTCCAGGTGCTTTCATTTAGAGTAGTAGTTATACTTATGCCTATAAAATTGTAAGAAATATATGTACAATATTTTGGAAGTTGTGGGACAACACTTGAAAAAGTAGGCAACTTGTATATCTTAACTTTTCTATGCAAGGTGGATGTAGTAGGCAACTATATCTTTTGCAAATTGCCAATGCATATTGTATCCAAAATCATTGTTGTTCAATTTCGTAAGGTATGTAGAAGTATGATAATGGCTGAAATGTCTAGTTGTTAATGTAATTCCAAGCATCAGAAAAGAACCCGAAGTTAAAACGGTGCAAAATTGGCAGGTTCCATCTATAACTTGACTTTTCATGCCTGAATCCAAGAAAAATGAAAATCCTGTAAATTGCCAATTTCAATGAATCCTGCAAATTTTTAGAACACTTATCATGGACAAATTAATCTATCAAATCTGTTGACACTAAGAAAAATCCGTTCTCTAAATCCAAAAGAACCAACATTCAAGTAAAAGAAAACATAGAATAAATTAACTGATTAAAAACAGGGAGTAGAAAAATTATGATAAATATTTCTACTCCTTGTTTGTGTTTCCATTACAACTTCTAGTTCAAACCTGTGGTAACCTGAGAACATACAACAGCTCATGCTCTCGTATAATCAAAAACTAACTAAAACTGCTCAAGTTACCCATTAAAAAATAATTATATGCGAATGTCCACCCATCAGAAAATAATTACAACAGCTCAAATCCACCCATCAAAAATTAATTACAACAGCTCAAGTCCACCCATAAAAAAAAAAAATGTACAGGATAGATTTATTGCAAGTCTTGCTCAAAATATCCTGCAATACATCATCACCCATAGTGGTTTACGAGCTGCTTGACTCCCCATCGTTCTTCCTCTTACTCTCCCTATTTTTGTACAAAACTGCCATGAAGCTACCCATTCTCCAACTGAAATCAGAGCACACCAAATCATTTATATATGCTCAATCGATAGCATAAATTAAGATGAAACTTGATTTAAAGAGAAAAAAAAAAACTAACAAGCACAAGTATTAGTGCTTCATTGCGACCGTTGTGTCTCACATAAGCTATCCGGCTGGGTTCCATCCAACCCAAGTTGCATCTGTGAACATTACAATATAAGTTAAAAATCAAACCTATATACTCACAAATATTCATATGGAACATTTACACGATATCAAGTAGTTAAAGAAGACCAGTTACACTTTCTTGAGTCTCATTCACTGCAAAGCCTAACTCAACAGCACTAAAGTCCAACACTTCGGTAGTGTTTTGTGACGGCTAACAATACATAAGCAAAATATTAGATCAAAGTAAACTTATAGCATATAATTGTTCAATATGTATTAAAAGCATATCATTAAAAACCCATAAAGCTACCTCAACTGGGACATTTTGTTGTGTCCCAACATCTGTTTGGCCAAATAAATTCCTTCACGGTCCAACAACTTTGCCTTCTATTCCATGCAGCTACAAAGCAAAAAAATCAAATATATATATATATCATAATAAATTCCAATTTATATATGTATTTTATAACAGTAAAATACACAGTATCCCAAGCTAAAATATTCAGAACAGTGCACTCAGTTAATCTGTTTACGTTTTCCTTTTTGACTAACCTTCTTCGTCGTGGGTTTCATTCTCTCAATCATTGATTTTTTTCTAAGAGATGACAGTCTACCTTCTCCTTTAACTACTGATTGAGCTGAATTATTGCATATTTTAATACATTTGGAACCATTATATTTTAATTCTTTCATTACTTTATCATTGGTTTTATATGAAAAAATGAATAAATCTAAGTTGTGATTTTAATTGATTAAAAACATGAATTTTTGCTTAATTTTATCAACTATTGATTACTTTAGAGTCTGGTCCACATCGCTCGAGCGGAGGATTTTGGCTGCTCGAGCGAATTCAGGCAGATTCAAACGCTCGACTGCCGCTCGACAGTGAGCTCGAGCGGGTTGTGGGAAAGGAGATCGCTCGAGCGAAGGCATTTGGCCGCTCGAGCAAAGTCAGGCAGAGTTAAACGCTCAATGTTCGCTCGACACGCCACTTGAGCGGACATCGTATTTTATAGATCTAGGGTTTATTCTGCTGTTAGGGTATATATATGAGATTTTACATTTTATGGCAGACTTTTGGCCGGAAAAACACTGTTTGATTATAAGGAACACTTACAATTATTTTCCTTCCAATTTTTCACTCAGATCTGGAGAGGGGGAATTCTCATGAGCAATCATTCACGCAGCAACATGTAAATTCTTCTTTATTGTTGCACTCTTCCATCCATTACACATACCATCATCTTTATTTTCTCTTTGTGAAGATTTTCACATTTTTCAACGAGTTTGAGTTTAAGTCGCTTTCCCTAAGGAGACAATCTAGAAATTTATTCCTAATTATTACGCGACATCCTCCTGCACTTGGGATAGTATTTGTGCTACTCATCTTTGAGTAAGTCAACTACATGAGGACTCAGGACATTCTTAGAACTCGTAGCTGTCGTTGTGTCGGCATTATAAATTACAACCTTCGAGGGCGGCTTGTTCGTGCGGTAGCCTAAGTTCATTGCATTTAGCTTAGCTAGCATATCCTCAGTGTGCTCATCACATGAAGATGCATTTGTGGCTACTTCGTAGCATTTCTTGATGATACGTGAATATCTGCTAACTTCAGGCCTCTGATCAACTAAGTCATAACTACTTCGTATAAAAGTGTATGTCATTTTTATGTCTTTCCTCCATTGATCTAGCATGTACTTTTCTGGAACCGAACTGACTTTGTTAACTCTCATAATGCCTAATACATGTCTACACAATATCCCTCTCATCTCAAACAAGGCACATGAACACTTCACTTTGCATTCGGCCTCAAAGTACACTCTGTGGGTCACCTCCTTGATGAAATCATCAACATTCACTTCATCTTCTACATGGTACGTTGCAATTACACCATCCTTCTGGTGTAGAGTTGGAAGAGTTGCAAGCATCCCTATTACTTCTTTCTGAACTTCTCTAAATTTATTGCAAGTGTATATGTCTTGAAAAATCTTCTCAAGTGGAGAGGGAGAGACGACGGGAATTGTGACGTTGAATGAGTAGAAGTCCGCCTCACTTTTACTCTAAATCTTCTTCCTCAATGCATTATCGAACTGATTGACAAACTCTTTTAAGTTTGTCTTAGCATGAACATACCCGTCAAAAAAAGCATTCATGATTTCGCTTCGTTGGGTTGTATTCATTCCAGCCTAGAAAACTCCTTTCATGAACACCGGTGCCCAATACGTACGCTCAGCATATAAACTCTTCAACCAAGCATTCTCCTGCAAGTTGTACTTTGTAATCAACAAGCGAAAGCATACACACAATTTAGAAACTTACTTTTCAAACCTGTTTTGTATGCACCATGTGAACCTAGCTTCTCAGACAAGTTTTTCAATATGTGCCATAAACAAAATCTGTGTCGGCTGTTTGAAAAGACGAGACTTATTGTATTTTTCATGACTCTATCTTGATCTGTGATAATAGCCTTGGGAGCTTCACCATCCATATAGGTCAACGAAGTCTGAAATAACCATGTAAACGTTTCTGTATCCTCACTAGAAATTAATCTTGTCCCCAATAGAATTGACTGGCCATGGTGGTTTACACCAACAAACGGTGCAAACGGCATCCCATATCTGTTTGTTAAATATGTCGTGTTGAATGTGACGACATCTCCAAAATATTTGTAGGCTGCCCTATTTCGAGCATCTACCAGAATACATTCCTTAATCGCCTGTCATCATCCATATCCATTAGTGAAAAGAACCTGTCATTCTTATATTGCATTCGAGCAAAGTACTCACGGAGGGCTCCAGCGCCACCTTTCCCAAGTTGAAGGTGGCGTGCCTTGTCAATATAATTATGACAGTCTTTTTCATTGAAGGACAAGTTCTCAAACCCACCCGCTTCTTGCACAAGAGAGGCAAAACTCTTGTTCATTCTAATCTCAGCCTGATCATTTATATCTAACACTCTTAACAGACTCGCTCACTTCTTTATTACAGCGAAAGAACCTTGACTTTTGTGGACTTAGGTCGTGATTATGGGAATTGTTAACACTCGACACCTTCAACACCCCTTTTTCTAACGTAACATTTATCCTTGCCTTACATTTTGTCTTTGATGTCGGACGTGGCCTGGCAACATTTGTCGTACGGTTCTGTGCTTTCTCACCATGAGCACAACCCAATGTGACATATCTAATGCTCACATCCTCAAACCTATGACTCATTTGTGTCATAATCCCAAAACCGCATTGTTGCCTATATCTTTTATAATAAGAAAGTAACTCCTCTTCAGATTTAAACACCATTCCCAACTTCGGCTCCTCAATGATATCAGCCCCTTCAGTATGCATAGTATTTCTACTCCCGGACTGATCGGCATCTTTGGGTTCAACAGTATCATGAATGGAGGGCGTAGATGTACTTTTTCCAGTAGACTTGGGTGATATATTTTGGATTTCATTCACATGGCTTGAACTTGTCGAGTGTAAACCAATTGGAGAGAAAAATGATGAGTGAAATGGGGGCAGTGGATTTCCCTGCAATTACACCCAGAAAATGAATTAAATTAATTACAAACATTGATAAAAATAACGCAGTACTTAACAATTGAATTTATCACTTGACTAGTCCATGTAGATGGGTTTGCATCAGGATGCTCCACAAATGGTGGTAACCACGCATGTGGCATTGGTGGATGGAAACCATGCATATAGTTTGACAAATCCAGATTGACTGGTATTGGTATCGCCTAACATATAAAATAAAAATGATTATGAAACAAAGATGTACTTGTGGCAACTACGGAACAACTACGGAACAAAATCAGTCATGATAATGGTTTAAAAGCTGAATATTACGAAAGTGTAAAATTCCTACCTGGGACAGAGGATTTGTTGCTGGATCTGCGGTAGGAGGTGTAGAGGAAGATGCATGCTCCTTCCCTTTCTCCATCTAGAGAATATTTTTATACATTAAAAATCAGCTTGTATAAATTACTTCAAATGCAATAAAGTCTTCCCTTTGGGGTTTTGGCCATAGTTATTACTTTTATGTTTGTTCTCTTGTTTAATGTAACTTTTATGTTAATTCTAAGCTTGGCATAAAGTGTTATTTCCTCAATTTCTTCTTTATACACTTTGTTGGAAGCTTGATTCAGAACTGTAAACAATAAAATTATATGGGCTATAAGATGAGTAAAAATCTGACCTTGAAAAAATTATACTTTTTGAAATATTTCGAATTATGCTTATTTAATAGAACTAATCACTGCCTCAGGTTGTTTGGGCTGGTAAATCTTGATGATCAATCTCTGATATGCTACTCAACTCAAAATAGCATTTATCATGGAAAACAAATGAAATTAAATTTATATTACGATTATACTATTGTTGAACCTAAGGTTTCAAGTTTTGTGTAATTATATATTTACACATGGATTTTGATGATAATAAATGAATTCAAAGAATGAAGGAGTCTCAAGCTCAATTTGTCCACACAATGGAGTCAAGCACATCAAGGAACCAAGCATGAGCAAGAAGGAAACAAGTTCACATTAAAGTCATAGAGAAATGTTGTAAATCTCTTAAAATTAGAAATTAGGATTAAGGCTCAAAAATTAATATTTTATCATAAAGCATTAAAATACATTTTTCACATGTGCATGAATATTTTTGAAAATTAAATTTGAATATTTTGAAAGATAATTGATTGTCATCTTTCACATGTGCATACCATGATTAAAGGTTTGAACTTTGAAAATATTAAAGATGATTGATTGTCATCTTTCACATGTGCATGTTTTATTTGAATAATTTCAAAAGTGATTGATGCTTTTATTGACTTATGCAAAAAGAAGATGTCTTTGTTTGAAAAATTTGAAAAGTAAAGTGTGCTCCTTTTGTCATATGCAAAAAGTAAAAGATTAGGTTTGAAATTTTTGAAAAATGAATGATGATATTTTTGACATGTGAATCTTTTTAAATTTGAATATGAAGTCTCATATGCCTATAAATAGATCATTTGAGAGCTTCACATTCACAACACCAAGAGCATACAACTCTCATTCAAAGCTTTCATTCTCTCTTCTCTAAGCATTGAGCCTTAACCCTTGTTCATTTTGAGAGATATAGTTTGTGCTTGTATTGTTCTTATTTCACTCATTGAGGAGTGTTTTCTGATATCCTACCCACTATCAATTCTTGTATCAGTAAAAGGGTGTGTACAACCCTTGTGCGTGTAGAAAGTGTTCTACACAGGGAATCGTTGAATCACCACGTGTAAGGTGATTGCAAGTGTAGAGGGTGTTCTACACGGATCCTTTGTAGCGGTGTTGTTCAAAGGTGTAATAGGTTTCTATCTCCACCTGAAGGAGATTGAATAGTGAATTCGGGGATCCTCAATGGGTAGCTTGAGGCGAGGACGTAGGCAGTGGGGCCGAACCTCGTTAACATACTGAATTTGCTTCTCTCTTACTCTTGCTCTTTATATTTATTTTTGTTTCATATTTTGTTTATATTTTATATTGTATATTTGATTTATAATTGTTATTTTTTTTAAATACAAATCAATTCACCCCCCCTCTTGTGTTAGTCATCTGGGCAACAACTATGTCATCTGAGTGCTTTGCAAATTATATAATGCAGTCATTGATAGTCCTATACTAAACACGATAATTTGGAGCTTAGCTTTATATGACCTATTTCCCTTGGTAGCAGTATACAGTAATAGATATTATGGAATCTCATAATAATGTATAATTTTGAAACTAAGGTGATATGGCGAAAACTTTATTAAGGGGACTTAATATATACAACCATGCATGCTTGCATATGTACAGTTTACGTGCAGGCTTCCATTTATCTTGGATAGTCTAGATTTGAGAAATTCTGGAGATTCTAAAAGTTCTAGCTGAAATAGATATTAGTACATAACTAAATAAAAAGAAATTATGTCTTCTACATTATTGTTGAGCATGTTAAGTTTTTCATAGTTTAATGAATGTGCACTTCTATTTCAATGCTTGTATGTATGAATAGATGCATTTATATTTTTTTTCTAAGCAAAAAAAAAAAATTTAAGAATAAAAATACAAAGGGTAAAGAAGAAGAAGAGCAAGCACGTACATCTGATTTGTCAAATTATAACCTTTTGTTTTTCTCCTTTCGGCTATGTATCAAATTGATATGAGATGTTGTTTCTAATTGAAATGCTCGGATTGTCTCCTTCAAAGCTATGTTTATTGAAACTGATGAGAAATTGAGTCATTGTGCAATACCCAATACAATGTTGAAAGCCAGCGGGTCACCCAAATTCCTTGGAGTTGAGCTCTTGCCTTTTTGGAAGGAGAACTTTCCATGAATTACCATGGTTTCACAAATTGTTGTGTATGAGTTTTTGTCTTCACCAGTCTACGTTAGTATAGGATTAATAGTCCCGTGACATCCAATTAGTTCTTTAAGCATGAGATGGGATGGGTGCCTTAATGCAATCACCAGTCTATGTTGGTATAGGAAATGACTTGCTAATCTGGTCGTGTTTCCTCCAACTCAAGGTTAATATAGGTGCTAATTTAGCCAGTGTAATATTGGTTAAGTCACAAATACTGGTTCTAACAATACTATATTGTGTAATTGCTACCACATTCAGTTTCATTTTTGCCAAACCAGAGACAAATATAAGTCAATGATCTACAGTTCATAGTGAAAAAACAAAAACAGAGATAAAAAAAAAAAAAAAAAAGTGAAGGAAATATCACTACTTTAAGACCAACGTGAATTTATTCACTACTTTATGAATAAACTCAACGTGAATTTCCTCTTATCATGTTCTGAAGCACCAAAACAAGTGAATTTTTGCTTGCACATGAGAAATATTCTAACAACATGATCCAAAATCCATCATTGGTTGGTAATAATGCCCCTAAGACCATATATAACACTTCTGTAATGTTTCTGATATAGAGGGCCGATTCTTTCAGTACTTTCTAGTTGACTAATCAACTATTATAAATTGTATAATCCCTATAAAGTCCAAAGTCAAAAAAAATTACCTTATATTCCAACAAGCCTGAGACCCTCACTTTGGCCTCAATCTCCCCTACTTTCAGGAAACCAACCAACGTAGCCTCAACCACCCATTCTTTGCCTGGTTTCCTCAATCAGTAGGTATGTACACTATATTTGGTTGTAAAACAAAATAAACAAACAAGAAAATGAGAAAATAGATTTTTACATGCTTGTAAACTGATTTTTACACTTTGTAAATAACACTGGTTTATATGCTTGTTTCAAATAAACAAGAAAACTAAAAATATAGAAGCCAATACCTTTTCGGGAAGCCGATTTTTACATGTGAAACTCGAATGCTAGAGTAGATTCTCCTTCTGAGACTACCAAACTCTAATGGTATAAAATGGACAGGAACAGAGACCACTTGAGGATCAAAATAGAGAAAGTGAGAGATAGATGAAAATATAGTTAACTGATGAGAGGGTTGGTCGCGGCATTGAAAATGGTGGAGGAGATCTGAAAATGGATGTGCGTGGTCGGAGGAAGTGCTCGCAGGGACAGTCGTAGGCGCTATAGTGGACGGGCAGAGAATGAAGCTTCTGAAGCACGTTTCTCGCGTTCCCCTCTTTTTCCTGTTTTTCGATCTTTTTTATTTTTTACTTGCCACATCATCTTTCGTCTGCATTTTCGTTTGCCGTCTGCTTACATATAGCAGAACTCAACTTTGATTTAAAAATTTTGACTGAGAAAAAGGAAGATTAGGGGAAGCTATTCCATTATTTCACGTATTTTATAATTCAATAAATAAATGTATAGTTTCCCGTATTGTGTTGACTTATTCAATAAATATTGTAATGAAATATTAGTGCATTTACAGATCCTAAGATGGTTGGTGGCTAAGAAAAGACATTTCCTTTGTGCTTTGGATGTGTGAGTTTTTTAGTAGAGATGGTTGGTTTGAATAGTTCTTTTCTTTCTATTATTATTATTATTATTATTATATTTCCAAGCTGTTTTTTGGAACTTCTAATGCCCCAGTTCTTCATTGAAAGAGGAAATATATTTGTAATCTTAGAGTGCGTACTCCCTTTGAAAAAAAAAATTTAGAATTCACAAAAAAAAAAAAAATTAATGGTAAACCTCATCTTTTTTTAAAAAGGGAGTGCATGAAACTTGTGTTGAGAAAATTTGGATGATAAAATATATATGTATAAACACTTTGTAAACTAGAAAATATGTAAAAACAATAAAAACAAATTAGAAAGAGTGAACCCGGTATTGAGGCACCCTTAGAAGAAATCTGCACCATAGCAAGATGATTTGTTGGCGAGGGCATGATGGCATTTAGTAGAAAGGCTCATGCCCATAAAGCGAGGTACCATGAGGTATACATGTACATGGCAGATAAACCTTTCAAACACCCCATACTGGGTATCACGCCTACCATCTCTTTTGGTGTCCTGTACCCCCATGATGGCACCCTAATAGTGACCTTGTTAATTGCAAACTACACGATCAGGCGGATCCTAATCAACAACAGAAGCTCAGTTGACATCTTATTCTAAGATGCCTTCGCCAAAATGGGCATTAGCCCTGATAGGCTATGCTTGTCACCTACCACCTTAAAGGAATTTTTTGGCGAGGCCCTTCAACCAATGGGCGCCATCACACTACCAATCACAATCAGACAAGGGGCAAACATGGTTTTACAATAATGACGGATTTCTTGGTAGTTAAAGCCCCATCATCCTACAAACCATATTGGGATGCCCAACTTTGAATGATTTGAAAGTTGTCATTTCTACTTACCACCTAAAAATGAAGTTTCCAATAGAGACAGGTGTCAGTGAGGTTTAAGGGGGCAAATCTTGGCATGAGAATGGTACATGCAGGAACTCAAAGTAGGGGCGCCGGCATATGTGTCGTGGAAAGGTTGGAAGGGGAACTACCACCCCCATTGTTAATCGCAGCTTGCTAGTAGAGGTGATCATCGGTCAATCCAAACCGAAAAAACCAACTGGACCAATAGGACCGGACCGGACCAAAACCATTTGGTCCGGCCCGGTCCTAAAAAATGTGGACCGAAGCCATTCGGTCCAATCTCGAGGTCTATAAATTTTGGATAAAACCGGACTGGACCAGACCGAACTCCTATATCTATTTTTAAAATATTTTTAATAATTTAATATATCATTTTTATATAATAATTATAAAATTTAATGATGTAATTTTCATCTAATTTATTATCATTGACCATATAAAATATTTTTTTAATGAGTTAGTTACATAATCTACATTAATAATTCATTTAATTTTAATTTAGTAATTTAAATAATTTTTTTATTAATTTATTTGGGAAAAAAAGAAAAAAAATGGATCAGACAGAATGGACCGATCGGACTAGACCAAACCAATAGCTACTAGTTACCGGTCTAGGAAAAATGATGAAATTTCGGTCCATCACCGAACTGCCAACACCCCTACTTGCTAGAAACGAGAACAATCTAATGCAAGTAGAGGCAAATGCTCCTTTAGAGATAGTAACACTACACCCAAATCGACCAAACACCACGACGCGAGTGGGGACAAGGCTCTCTCTCTCTCTCTCTCTCCCGGGGAGGTAGATTAGCTCTTGGCCACAGGGTTTATAAGGGAAACATACTACCCAGAGTGACTTTCCAAAGTGGTGTTGGTTAAGAAAATAAACGGGAAATAGAGGATATGTGTGGATTTCACAAACCTGAACAAAGCCTACACCGAGGACAACTTCCCCTTGCCAAGGATCGAAATTATCATTGAGGCCATGGCGGGACACCGAGTGTTGAGTTTTATGAACGCATATTCAGGATACAATCAAATCAGCATGAATCAGTGAATGAGGAGAAGACGGTGTTTATTACCGATAGAGGTCTTTACTGCTACCGAGTGATGCCTTTAGGGCTAAAAAACACTGGGGTAACTTACCAAAGGCTGGTCAATCGGATGTTTAAACAATAGATCGGGAAGACTATGGTGGTATATGTTAATGACCTATTGGTGAAAAGTAAGGAACCTACTCAATACCTAGCACACCTAAGGGAATCTTTGGGTGTACTTCGCAATTATAAGTTGAAATTGAACCCAACAAAGTGTGCTTTTATGGTAGATTCGGAAAAATTTTTGGGCTTCATAGTCTCTGAAAGAGGCATCAAGGCAAATATTGAAAAGATTGGTGCCATCTTGAATATGAAGCCACTTCGGAACTTTAACGACGCCCAACGGTTGGCTGGTAGAGTGTCAACCTTAAATAGGTTTGTGTCAAGATCCACATACAAATGTCTCCCCTTTTTTAGGGTTCTACAAAAAATACACCCATGGAACGAGAAATGTGATCAGGCTTTCTAGGAGTTGAAGTAGTACTTATCCAACCCAACTATGTTAAAGTAGCCCAATCAAGGGGACATAGCAAATTCAACATTGATTGTGTGCCCAGGAGCACAGTGAATAGGCAGGCTTTGGCATACTTCATTGCTAAATTCACTAGGGTTCCCAGCATAAGCTAAAGTTGCACCCCACCGATAACCTTGGCTAGTATTTGTTGATGGATACACCTGTCAAACAAGAGGAGGAATAGAAATCTACATCGTGGAAGAAGGGGGACAAGAGCTAAAAAAATATTTGAGCCAAGTGTTGGAGATCCGTGACCAACTTGCCTATTTTAGTCTTGAGCAGATACCAAGGAAGGATAACGCAATAGCAAACTAGCTAGCCAAAGCCACCACTGCGAGGAATGATGTGGATTTACCTTGGGAGGTATAGAGTAGAGTGATAGAGATCCCAACAATCAAAGTATAGGTAAACAAAGTAAGGCCTACAAGGCCAGAGTGGGCCAAGGCAATATCAGAGTACTTGGACACAAGCAAACTCTTTGAAGAGAAAGAGAAAGCAAAGAAGATCAAGAAGAATGTAGCATGTTTGTCAGGATTGATGGAATCCTTTACAAAAAAGGCTTTGTTGCCCCTTTGTTAAGGTGCATCTCGGCTGAAGAAGTGCAGTACGTCTTGGCGGAGATACATGAGGGCGTCTGCAGCAACTATTCTAGCAGAAAGGCTTTGGTGAGGAAAGCCCTTAGGTTTGGATACTACTGGCCCAATGTCCTTAGAGACACCAAGCAGTTTGCGAAGAAGTGCATCAGATACCAGATCTATGCCGGTCTTCCACATTGTTCTCCTGAGAAGTTATTTCTATCACCGCCCCCATGGTCGTTCGCTCAATGTGGAATTGATTTGGTAGGTCCCTTCCCTGGTGAGGAAGGGAGGGGTGAAACATATAATCGTTGTTGTAGATTATTTCACAAAATGGGTGGAGGCAAAGCCTTTGCAACCATAACGGCAAAAGCCATCACCAAATTTTTGTGGAAGAACATTGTCTACCGGTTCAACATGCCCTACAGTATAATCTTTGACAACGAGAAGCAGTTTGATTCAAAACATTACAAAGAATGGTGCAGAAGCTGGGAATCCAAGCCAAGTACTCATCACCAGGGCACCCACAAGCTAATGGGCAAGCGGAGGCGATAAACAAATCCTTACCCAAGATTTTAAAAAAGAAGCTCACAAACAGGCAAAACACCGTTTACATTGGCTTTTAGGAGTAAAGTAGTCGCCCTTATAGAAGTCAATTTGCCTACGCATCGAACCTGCCACTTAGCCAACCTGAGAACAACAAGGCATTGGAAGAGCACCTTGACCTCCTATAAGAGAAAAGAGAAGAAGCTGAGGTTCAAAATATCCTTAACAAAAGGAAGATGGAACGCTACTTCAACAAACGAGTTGAACCTAGATATTTTAAAGTAGGCGACTTGGTGCTAGCAATCGATCAGAGTCATACTACCTTAAAGATAGTCAAGGAAAGGAGTTGCAACACCCTTGGAATGCCAAGCATTTGAAGAAACTTTACCCTTGATTCTTTTCTAAGATGTATTCAATAAAGTAATATCAATTTGGTGGGTGCCTTTACCCTTGACGAATTTGGCGTGAAGTAACTCACCATAGAGTTTAGATGTTTCATCATGAAGGAGCTCGAGATCATCTTCTACGGAGTGGATGTGCCCATCAAACTGCTCTAGGTAAGACTCAACCTCAATTTTCTCTACCAGTAGCAGACTCAGTTCCTTCTTAGCAAAAAAACCCAAGCATTCACTCGGAACGTACCCTTTACTCCAAGTTGGCGCAATCATTCACAATCCAAGCCTCCAATTCATTCACACACTGCAAAGCATGAGCATACTGTAAGGTATGAGCCATACATGTAAAGGAAAGTACAACTAAGCCAGCAATGTTATGCTGAAGACAAAAAAAAATTTCAAGCATTGAGACATCTCCGCCACTACCCCACCCTGAGGAGGGGAACGCAGGTGAGAAGGCCCATCAACCCCTCATGTCGTGGCCAGTCGCCCCTCTATATGGGGTATTCCTAAAGAATACTTCAAAGGTGTATAAGAGGTGGCTATAACTTCTACCTCAAGCATGGATGCACCCTGGTCTGTGGGGTTGACAATCTCAAACCTATCGACGGGCCACCATCTCCTCCATCTCCATCCTATGTCTCCCCCTTCCACCTTACCTTCCTAGAAGACCCACCCCATCCCTAGGGGTTGAGGAATCCACATCACCACTAAAAGAGAAGAGGGAAGGGGAGGGAATGAAGACTCTTTCATGGTCTGTAGATGGAGTCTCACCCCTTGAGACGGTTGTAGGGAGAGAGCTTAGATTTGAGCTTTGGTCCTCATGATCATCAAGGTTGCCCCTCACAGAAAAAGAGTGTACGGAATAACTCTGGGCACCGCCATTAGTAGGAGTCACGCCTTTAGATGCCATAACTCTAGCAACACACATAGAGAAGGCATCATATATGTCAGCTGCAAAGTAGCCGACATTGGGAGTCGAAACTAATCAGAGGAGAGAAGAGAACTCAAAGGGGGTGTACCCATTGAGTCTGACCCCTTGGGGGGGGGGGATCAAAGTCAAAGGCTATGGCCAAGTCGACAAGGGCTTGGCCCATGAGCCCATCAAGGTCGTCAAGCCCAGGAGACGCAAGCAGTGACACATGCACATGAGAAGCAGAGGGTGCCTGCCCCCCGCAATCATGTTAGCATCAGAATCAACGGCCACCTTTGGCCTCACATCGTCAACTACACCCTCGCCGTCTTCAACAAGGTGATTAGGAGGTGCCTCGCCCTCAATGAGGTGAAGACATTTTTTAGGAGTCTCAAAAGGCAGGGAAGCAGGCCTTTTCTTTGAAGGAGGCGTCACAACCTTTAATTTAGGGCCCTTAACATGGGAATGGTCAGGCATAACAAGGAATCGATCAATGTTGGCGGGGGTCAAGAGCTTCTCATTCCATAAGGCATCCTCATAATCTTTGGCCTAACTAAGGACTATGTTGACCCGAGAACGCTCATGGTTAGTCAAATCTATAAGAATTTTCTTGTCATCAGGGACCCTGCCCTAATTAGCTTAGATAGGGAAGTCCTAAACGGCCATTTCAGAGGCTGGGAATTCCAAGCCACCACAAAAAAAGAAAAAAAGAGAGAGAGAATTTATTTTGCCACTATTTGGCATTTGAATAGCAGCTTTCGAATGCTGCCAAACGTTGTGAGCAAACACAAAACCTACAAATATTACCTGGTAGCCCTTTCACGTAGTATAAAGACAAGAATTCGCGAGCAGTCAGATCTGGGTACATCTCCCCCAGAGGCTCCAGGACCATATGAAACACCACACATGAGCATAAAAGCACATGCCAAGCATGTGAATGAAGTTGGGCAGGAGCCAATTGAAGGAAATCAAGAGCATCGGGAATGGGCCAGCAGAATGGAAAGCGCAAATGTGCGTTAGTGTGCAAACTGGAAGAGCAGCTCTCCCCATGAAATCTTCCTCGTCGGCGGCGCCCTCCAATGAAAGAGTGAGAACCATAGTGTTGGGGATGCGATACAAAGTCCTCAGCTTTGTCAAGTCTCAAGTGACGAGTGTAGAGCCCCACATGTACCTCTAAAAGAAAGGTAGAGTTTAACCATCAGAGGATTCAGGCGCAAAGTGGGAGGAAACCCTTGATGGGGGGCTTGGGCAAAAGCTCGACTGGGAACACGAAAGGAACCCCGCTGAGCCATTACTGTATGAACTGGAAGAAACAAGATTGAAAATGGTGAAGGGTTGCGAGTCTTTCTTGAAACTTGAGAAGAGAGTTAAGGAAGGAAAGGAAATGAGAAGAGGAAATGATGCAAGAAGATGAAAGAAGTGGAGCGGGAAAAAGAAGCAATGATGAGGGTATTCTTGGGAAGGCAAAAGGGTGACAGCACCAATAGTTATCATTTTTGAATAAAAAATAATAATAAATAAAAGCGCAAAAATAATTACAGATGAAGTGGGCCACATCTTTAACGTAACGGGAAATTAAATCTTCCAAAGTCTACACCTCAGTTAGCATAGACCCTTAGCGAGGTAAAAGGAGTAATGATCCCAAGGGTCGTCCATCTGCTCCAAACAAACCGGGTAGAGAGAACATGAATTGAAAATTTTCCCACGTGCAGGCACGAAGGAGATTAACGAGGAATAAGCCCATGTGTTGGAGGGCCCAAGTCTAAGGTTTCAATAATCGGAGCTGGTTTGCAAGCCCAGAGATTGAATCTACAAACATGTGTTAGATAATATAAAGAATAGATAATGCCTCTGATTGATCAAGAAGATTATCCTACCAATTTATTCAAGGATTATCTAAGATAAACTCTGAGGTCAGTCGTTATCACCTCTTTCATATTCCTAAAAATAACTCCTAAAGATAATGTATTTCACATTCATTAATATATTTATATTGAGATCACTTCTTTTTAACTTAAGCATCGGAGTTTCACTAGGCATCCCGTGCCGCCATCTTATCTATTGCAGGTCATCTGTGCAATTAGTGGTGTGAAACACGTCTTCAATAATTGGTTTAGTAATTAATCATAATTTTGTATTAATCGATGTCTAATTTAATAGACAAAACAAGTTGTATTTGAGTTTGATTAAATCGATATCAATCGACTTAAATGAATAGTCATAAATGTTTATAATCCGAAGTACATATATCATTACTATTTCTTCTATTTTGCAGCATCCACTCTCATCATCTCATTTATTAAGCACAAAAAGTGGACTAAAAACTCTCCCTAAAATCTTTACCCATTCATACAAGATACATGAATGCACCCAAAGGAAAGCACCAATTCATACAATGTTCCTTTTTTAAAAAAAAAAAAAAAAGTGTCAATCAGGCATGGTAAATGATATGCATGGAAACAAAAAAAAGTAATACTAGATACAGTCTTAGAGTTCTCTAGCTACGTGCATGACTTTTGAAAAAATAGGGTTTATTATGAAAAGGTTATTTTTTTTTTATATGGATCTCAGATTTTTTTTACTTTTTTAAATAAAGAAAATGCACAAGACTTACAACCTATTTGGTAAATCATTTTCCAACAAAGAATTCACAACCTATTATGTAAAGCTAGCCCGTAAATAACATAACTAACTTTAATCTATATCTCAAAAAAATTTAATTACAATGCAAAACAAAAAATAGCAGCTGACGGCTAAAGGTTAAAGCCTAAAGCCTCAACCCTAAAGGGGAAAATTCTTGAAATATAATGGTTTTCTACAGTTTCAGGGGAAGCGGCCTAGCTAGTGAGACTGTCTGCGAAATAAGTGATTTTTTTTTTTTTAAGTTTTTGTTGATAAATTATGAGGATATTTTATTCAAAGATGTAATTTTAAATTGCATGATATTTTTCAACTGGCAATGAAAAGTTGTATCCCAAATAGTCAAAAATGGAAAACTGTGTGCAAGATGAAAACTATCTTCTTCCTTGCGGCAAGATTCTGAAATGTTTATGTTTTATAAGTAAAAAGAACCAAAATAACAGTGCCTGTAATGTTAAAAAGCAATGATTTGTAGCCAGTACTACCAATCTTTCTTTCTTTTCATCAAGAATTGATTTGTAGAAGAGAAATGATAGTCACAGTCATGATTACGTAAGCGCCGCATAATAAAAAATTGAATATATGAGACTCACATTAAAAAATAATTTTTTAATTAATAATAGACTCCATCTTTTTTCAAAGAGACTATATGATGTTTGTGCTTCTCACGACTATACGTAACATTACTCAAAACTGAAAAAGTTGGAGTAATACAAATTGTGCTGAACTAGAAAAGTACTCCAGCTAAAGAAGATTTGCATGCTTGCAAATACTTGTTAACAAGCTCGTGAAAATTTGTAAATAAAGTTATAGGATATAATATAAATAATTTATTTCGTTAAAATCAAGTAACTCATGAATAATTTTGAACTCGATCAATTGAGAATTTTGAAACTATAAGACGTAATTCAGTAATAAACTCGCTCGAGCTTGACTCGACTAAATGCAGCAGTTCTCTGACCAAGACAACATGGGATCAAGATTACTCTGGTGGCCCCTTTTCTCCTTGCCTGCCAGAAATCTGATTCCTACACTTGTTTAATTACTTGTTCTAAGGTGATTGAAAACATTACTTGCCAAGAAAAGAAAAAGGCAATAACATGGGGATAAAACCAAAACATTGGTAAAGCTAAGATACATATGACTCAAGGCTAGAAAAGATGTTTTCCTCAAACTGGAAGTGTATGCTCAATTCTATACCAGTTTTCACCCTGACGCTCTTGAACCTTCATTTCCATGTCAAAAGGCATAAATCCCAATCTTAAAATGCAAAGACTAGTTACTGGCCATAGTCCTCTTGGAACAATCTTCAACCGCTTGCATTCAACAATCTCTAATTCTCTCAGATTGCTCATTGCTTTTTCTGCTATTCGCCACATCTCTACTGACAAAAGAAAAGAAAGTTTCAAGATCTGCAGTTGTGGAAAACCCCCGCTACTGCAAATCATTTCTTTTCCAACATATGATGACTGCTTCAATTTCAGAACTCTCAGGTTTGGCAGCTTCTCCAGCTTTTCCATGGGGTCTTCAGTCAAAAAGGAGTTTTTTAAGGACAGCTCGGTAAGGTTTGGCGGAAAAGCTTGTGTTTTAGTCAGAATCCCTACCAAGTGCAGCTTGTGGAGATGACTGTGAGATGAAAAGTCCAGCATTGGGATGGCAGCAGCAGGAGCAAGTCCTATTGCGTGCAACTTCAAACAATGGAGACCCTTCAGGTTCAAAATCCACATGCCTAAAGCTTTTTCTTGCAACTCTAGCTCTCCGTACAATTCTAGTTCTCTTAGGTTGGTTAGCTTGTTTAATACATTCTCTACACTTTCAGTCCCATTAATGCACAACCCATGTAAGGTTTGGAGATTTGCAAGAAATGTCCTAGAGGGTGGTGGGCTTGGCACCATCTCCCCAAGTTCATTGAAAAATAGGTGTCTTAGTTGCTGCAGCTTGATAACCACAGCAGGAATAGGACTGACTAAAGTTGATCTCAGATCTAAAGTCTGCAATTTCACAAGATAGCAAACTGATTAAGGGAGTGTTTTTAGCCATGTACCTCTTAACCCCAAGTACCTCAAATGAACGAGCTTTCCAATAGCTGAGTCAAGCCTAGCTATATGAATGCCTTCTAAGTCAAGAACTCGCAGGAGTTTGAATTTCTTCATTTCTCTGAAAACGGATTCATTAAGGTCAAAGCACAGTAAGGAGCGGACCTTTGAAGTATTTTCTAATGCAGGGGGAACTCTGCAGTGTACAGAAAGATGACGACCTCTTGTAAAGGACTTAACTTTGTCATCCTGATGAATGACTTCAAGAAATCGATCCTCCTTAGCTTTTGATATTGCAAATTCCCTTAAAAGGTCATGTATAATGCACGCTTTAATTCTTCCATTTGATTTCCTAGCTGCAACCTGAATCATACTCCTTCCTATTAGTTCCTCCAAGTAATCCTCTGCAACATCTTCCAATGGTTCTTGGCCTCTTGGCTGTACAAATCCCTCGGCAACCCATAACAAGATCAACCTCCGGGCAGTAATCTCAAAGTCTTCAGGAAAAAGACCCAAGTAGAGAAAACATGGTTTCAAGTAGTATGGCAAGTCGTGATAGCTTAATGCTAAGATGTCAGCACATAGAGTTGGGTCTTGTGTTAGCTGCCAATGAACACTCTGCAACACTTTGAGCCACTCACTGTAGGATGCTTCTTTTCTGGACAGGAGACCTCCTAATACTACAATAGCAAGAGGTAAGCCCCCACACTTTTTCACAATCTGCCTGCCAAGCCCTTCAGACCATGGAGGTAAAGTTCTTGTGGAGTTCCATTCTAGGCACACCTTTTTGGACAACAATTTCCAGCTATCCTCATCATTAAGAAGGCATAGCTCGTGTGGCGGGCTTCTTGGATCAGCATGTAAAGCAATATCTTTGAAACGGGTAGTTAACACTATCCTACTCCCATTCTCTGCATCTGGAAAGGCTGCTTTGAGATCATCCCAAACTTCTATTTTCCAAATATCATCAAGCACTATGATATACCTCCTCTCCTCCAAGAATTTTGACAAGAATTCCTTCAAATCCTCATTACTCATTTTGTCAAAGTCCGCTTTTCCAAGCCCCAATATTGTTTTGCCTAAATATTGCAAGATCTCCTTGACTCTATATTCTTGAGAAACATAAACCCAGGCACAACAATCAAAATGCTTCCTGATAAAGCTAGAATGATAAATTTTCCTGGAAAGTGTAGTCTTACCTAGGCCTGCCATACCAATGATTGAAATTACTGATCGCCGCGGCATCCCCTGAATCACTCTTGCCTCCAAGTTGTTCATGTCTTCCAGCAAACCAACAGTGTCGTCTTCACAAGCATGAGCAGAGGATCGTCTCTTCTCCCGAAGCCTACCAACTGCAAGACCTGTCACTTCTGCCCCTCTCCCTAAATTTTCAATTCCATAAGTTCCTCTACTGTAATTGATATGTTGAATTTTAGTTTTGACCTTACTGATCTGCCTGTTGATATTGTGCCGAGCAATGAACCTGCCCAACATAAAAGGGTGGCAGTCAAAACACATGAATTTTCTCTGTTGTGCCATTTTGAGGATGTAGATGTCAATAACATCATCACTATCATAAGCAACATCTCGAATGTCTGCTATCCAGTTTCTAATTCTTTCATCACCATCTTGCTTTGAATCAGCATCTTTAAGAAAGCATTGGATTCGCCTCAATTCATCTTGGATCCATTCAACTTGTCTACAGACTTTTGACAAGGACACAGCTTCATCAATGAGTTGGGTTGCAATTTTCTCTAGTACTAAGGAAACTATGTACTCTGCCATGTTTAGGCTAACTTGTCACTGAAAACACAAAGGCTTGGAGATTCTCACTGCTCACCAAAATGTTTTATGCAGGTATATGCTGCATTCTTTGAGACTTTCATGGAGACTTTCAGGCTGTCGACATCAGTTGATCATTTCTAGTGGCCGACGCCCGACCAGATATCTTTGCTATTTTGGATGACAATGTCTAGAGATATTACAAATTTACAAGTGGCAAACCGTGTGAAATAGCCTACTAGTCAATGGGTTGCCTTTCGAAAAAAATTTACAAGTAACCCCTCAATCATTTAAAAAACGAGTAGATTATATAATTAAAAAATTAATTTTTTATATAAATCTTATATTTATTCATTTCTTTTAAAAGAATTATGTGACATTTATACACGATTATAAATATAATTTCTTTTATTTAAATATAAATTAAATAATCAATTTTTTTCTTTCTATTAGCTAAATTTTTTGAGAGTCTCATAGCTAAGGTATTGAGTAATAGATTTGAGTCCTGACTCTATCCTTCATTTTTATTTAATTAAATATTCTACATATTTGGTTAACTTAAAAGTTAGTCTAAGAATATTAAAATAGAAATCTACTTCTTTGACCCGGAGTCTGCTCTATAGTTTCCCTTCAAAAGCAAGCAGCCATCAACCTTGACATGTACTAGTCCAAATAAGTGAAATTGAATCAGACCACTGTTTATAATATTGTATGGTAACTACTAAACCAATGCCTACTTTGAATTAAAAATTTTGATTAAAAAAAGAGTATTTCTATATACAGTCGTGAAATGTGCAAACGCTGTACAGTTACTTTAAAAAAATATAGGATTTATTATTAAAAAATTAATTTTTTTTTCATTTATGTTCCATATTTATTTAATTTTTTCAAAATAATTATGCAGCATTTGCACACTCACGACTACGAATATCGGGAGATTAGGAGAAGCTGTTCCATGATTTCACATATTTAATAATTAAATAAAGGAAGTCTGTTCTAGTTATATGCTTTTGGAAACGAACTCAACCCTCCTTGACCGCAAACCAATTCCGTCCATTTGGATCATCTTGCTAAGGTTTCAAGTCAAGGTGCTAAAATTTCTCCTTTTCCCATTGAAAATTCTAAACATAATTTTTTCTAACTCCCATTATTGGTCTTCAATCCCATTCAAGTCCTCTCTCTGCCACCCATTTTTGTCTAAATACAAACAATTTCATCTCATTTTATCTAATCATTATAACTTTTTCAAACTCTCTAATAAAATATAAAAAACAAGTCAATTTTTTCAAATTCTAAAATAAAAATTATATTCTAACAACATTTTATTTATCTTATCTGTATAATCAAACGAGACTAGTATTCTTTACAGTCTATTTCTAACATTTCTAGTTCTTCTACGTGGTAAATGTCTGCTTTTCGCATTTTTTTTTCTTATATATTTTATTCATCTCATCTTATTTATTCTGTTTTGTTTGGCCTAGAAAGAGAGGAGGAGAGAGAGTTCATTTCCTTCTATCTCATTTCTTCAACTTGAAGCCCTATCTCTTACTTTTTGTGTTATCTCACTTTTTTAATTTGAGTTTTGTTGCATATAAGTGGTTGTGTTAATATGCAACAAAACTCAAAGTAAAAATTAAAATACAAGTATTTGTTAACTTAACGGACATAAGAAGCTTCCATATCAATAATACATTAGCTATAAATAATAATAATAATAATAAGGGTAGTGTTACATTAACAAAAGAATTGTACAAAATAATCTTATAAAATGACATGGTTTCATCTAATCTGTTATATTTATTTTATAATCCAACAAATCAAATCAAGTCTTATTAGTTTGTGAGATTGTTTTTGTATAAAGTATTTCCCAAATGAGCAATGTTACGTACAATTTCCATTTGAGGACCGCAATACAGGTTTAGACAATTTTACCTTTATAATTTTTTTTAAAATTATAAAACTATCATTCTTAAAATGATAATTTTTCTCTTTTAATAAAAGACCTACTCATGCAGTCCCAAAATAAAGACTACAAATAGAATTCCTCTTCTGAAAAATAAAGCTCTCTTGCAAGTTTTTAACAAAACTCTACATTCTTGATATATCTTCCAACTGTTTATTTGTCCGAAAGTTTTGTCATTTCCTTATTTGCTTTCTTAATTGGCCTTTTAATAACTGATGGGACTAGCGCTACCACATTTTATACCCAAACCGTACAATCGTATCTCATATATTAAAAAAAAAAGTTTATTTTCTAATCACATACTTTACAATATTAGTCCATACATTTCTCACAACAAAACAATTATGTGGTCCAGAATGTTTATTGCATGGGATTAACGTCACGACACTCGTGTGGATTCCATTTAAGACCCAAATTTATGAATAATCAACTCGAGTAATTAATTAAATATGTACCATATGATAAAAAGAAAAGAAGAAATTATTTATATAAGTTTCAAATAGACAAGTTTTACGCAGTTTTTTAAAACCCTAATACCGTCACTCTTCCTCTCAAACTCTCACTCAGAAATTATCAAAATCAATAAAGGCCTCCTCCTCCACCTTTTTCCTTTCCCCTCTCATTCCCTCATTTCTCAATCCCTCATTTCTCTTCCTTTGCCCCTCTTATTCCCTCCTCTCTCTCCATCCCTCATTCCCTCTCATTCGCTCATTTTTATTATTTTCTTATTTTATTTTGTTTCCTTTAAGGCTGAAAAGATAGATCTACAATTCTCTGGCACCTCTTGTAAGGCACGAGCATGAAAAGATACTTTCTAAGCCGATCGTTGAAAATATAGTGACGAATCACCGGATCAGATCGTTGAGATCTTTATGGCTGATTTCAAAATCTACCAAAGTAGATCTAAACTGTAATTCATCATTTTCACATCTATCTTTTTGCTTTCATTGTTGTTTCCTTTTGTTTAATTATAATTTTTTTTTTAAAAAAAGAAGAGATTATCTCTCGGACATTTTATCCATAAAAGTTAAGTCATCTCCTCTTATGGAGGGTGGGATATGAGTCTCTGTTTTAGGCAGAATGTTATCTCTTAGACGGTTTGTCTATAGAGAGCTACAGTAGTAGTTAAGACCATACCAGTCACAAAGGAATTTGTGTACTAGTGGAGCTCCAAATGCAGTAATTTGCTTGTGATCTGGAAATTTCTCTATATGTATCCAGTCATGAATATAACTTTTCTCTGATAAATTAATGAAATTAATTTCCCATAAAATAAAAGTTTATTGCAGGCCTTTGTAAAAAGTAAATCCCACTTTAAAAATATAAAAGAAATTACTATTTTTAAATGAGACTCAATCTTTTATTAAAAGAAAAATCTACGCAAAACTTATTTATTTAGAATTTGTAACTAAAGTACTAAAAAAAAAGGGAATTAATTTCTGGCAGGTCGGTCTACTATACGTCAAATAACAACCCTCCAATAAATGAGTGACAAGTAAGCCTCCCACATCAGCTTTCATGTGTCTGCACAGTAGATGATAAAAGAAACAAAAAGTCTTCCCCTCTCCTCCCTCTCCAGAAATCTCGAGAGCCCCCCTCTCCCTTACACCAAAACAAAGACCCCACTCTCCCCAGTCAAGCCCACTGATCAAAAGGCCAAAATATTGAGAATCCGACTTCTCTTATGGTTATTTTCTTCCTCAAAATTTCTTCCCACTAATTGCTTGTATCACCCACTTCAATGGAGATTTTGATCTATTGTTGAGAATCATAGAAGGCACCCACCAAGAAAAAAAAATGTCCAGAAAAAAAAATGGAGACATGTTCTTTCTCTTTCCCATCCCACCACCACCATGAAAAATGGGTGAAAAGAGATTTCTATAGTTTGGCCACCACGATGTTGGCCTGAGATGCCATTCAAAAAGATTGTAGGAGTTTTCAGTCCCCACCCTTGACCCAAGTTGGGAACCCATCTTTAGACTCTGGCTCAGAATACGAAACATTATTGGAATATGGAATGCTAGCTTTTGCTACGTTGATTGGAGGAAGGTTCATGATCTAGGCTAAATTCAATGGATTGGGTTATTTATTTATTTATTTATTTTTGGTGTGTTTTTCATAGGAATCTTCAATTCTGGTAAGAAGGATGGAAACTTTTGCATCCATTTAATCATGCTTTTGATTTTGTGAAGCTTTGGCCTTTCTGAAATTGACAATCAATATTGATGGGTTTATCTCTCTATTGAGAAATTTTATATCTACTTTAAAATATTTGAAGCTTTGAAGATGACCTTGAGGATAGCAAAGTTACAAAACTTCTCACTGCAAAATCTCATTCCTTCAACAGGGAGCAGATGGTAAATTACCGTGAAAATAAATAAATAAATAATCACTGGAGATGGTGAAAAACTAAAGATCACTGAGATGAGGAGCAAATTTCACATTTCATAGAAACTCGTGTCGTGTGATAGTCAGGAATTTGCGAAGGGTTCCAAATTTCACAGATGCTAGGTGAGGAAGAAAGACAAACTGTGGTAATCTTGATTTTATCATCACACTTTTCTTTTTCTTTTGACATAGGTGGATGATGGTGGGTGGGAGATGCGGGAAGATTGGTTGGTGGAAGATATTGGATGGCGGGGTATAGAAAGGGATAAAGGTGGGTTAGGAGGGGATCATAAATTTAGAGACTACTACGAGGATAATAAAACTCATCTTCAGAGAGAGAGCAGTTTGTCTTTATTACATATCTTAAGAGTGTTTTATCTGTTGTTTTGAACTGTAAATGCTCATTGACTCACTCAAAAATGAGTAGCACAAAGGCTATCCCAAGTGTAGGAGGATGCCATGTAATAATTATGAATAAAATTTATAGATCGTCTCCTCGGGAAAAGTTGTTTAAATTCAAACTCATATAAAATAGTAAAAAATTTCACAAACAAAAGTGGTGGTATGTACAATGAATGGAATAGTGCAGCAGAAATAAAAAGGGCACTAGTCATAGACTAAATTCATATTTTTGAATTTTTGAGTGTTGAAATGGAATATAAAAGACTAACAAATTAAAATTAACAATTAAAGAATCAACTAAGTTAAACAATCATCATTAATTAACTTGAAAATTAAATAATTGAAATCATTTAAGACCTAATTAACCTTTAATCAAACTAAAATGCAATGGAACTAAGAGATTAATAAAACTAAGCCAAGAATTGAACTAGATTAGAAAGTTATTGATAAAATAAGAACTGAAAATTGAAAAATCACAAAATCAAGATTATGAGATTTATCTTTATATTCAAATAAGAAATTCTCAAAATCAATTCATAACAATTATAATGCCTATTTAATGAAAATTTAGAAAAGCAAGAAAAATAACTAACATCAAGTAAAATAAATAACAAATTAAATTTCCAAACTTACAAGTCAAAAATATCAAAACACACTATAAACTTTAAAATAAAATTAAATAAAAAATAAGGAATGGAAAAAACAGGCCAGGATGATGATAAAGATGGTAAGCAGTGAATGAGACTAGACAGCAGCAGGCGTTGGACCCCTCAGATTCTTCAAGCACCGCTGCTCTCTTTTCTCAAAAACTTCCGTCCCTTTTGTGAAGACCCAATATGAAAAATAATGTGTAATCCGTGCGGCATGCCTTTCTCTCTTCAAAACCAAAGGAAGTCTTGTGCAGCGTGCCTTTTTCTTCAAAAAGAAAAGAAGTCCCGTGCGGCATGCAAAAACCAAAAAGCAAGGAATTCCTTGAAGTGCCCCCTCGTCCAACGTAAAAGCGTTCTTATCTCAATAGTCAATATCAAGCCAAAAGCCTCCCTTGTTTTGAGCCACCACGCATGCGTTAGTCACTTCCAAACCATTCAAAAGAATTCAACATATGAGTCCCACGTGTGAGTTTTGAGAGAGAACCCAAAGACTTTTGGACCCATCGCTGTATATAAAGAAAACTAAAATAAAATAAAAGAACAAGAATAGAATATATTAAAAAAATGTGTTGTGTATATAAAAAAAAAAAAATTGCTCAATTAAATCATAAATTCTAAAATTAAGTATAAACCATGTTATTAATCAATTTAAATTACAACTCAAATATATGTCTCTTAACCATTTATTTTTCATCTAAGCCAATAATAATGTAATAAAATATATTGGTTTTAAATGTATAAAATATGCAACATCTCAACTATATTAAACTCAAATTAAAATAGGAACGTGGTTGAGGGTTCAAAGGAATATTCTTGTATGCTCTCTAGATGTCCTTAGGTGTTGCAACAACTTTTTAAGGATATTTTTTTGTAAAACGCTTTGGAACGGTCCATCCATTACTAAGGCTTTAACAGCCTCCAATAAAAACCAGCGAACGTTAGTTATTTTACACAAAGAGCCACTAAGGGAGCCACTGCAATTAGTTCCCCAAGTAGTCCCACAACTTGAAAAAAATGCAACAAATCCTTCCCTCCCTCCCCCCAGTGCATATCAGAGAACCACCACATTCATCTACACAAATTCGTCCAAGAACCAATGAACCAACAAGGAAGAATACCCAAGTCGAACACCTCGGTAAAGGGAAAGCGCTCATCATTAGTACTGATGAGGGCCACAAGAAGGAATTTTGTAACAAAAAGCTTTTCTCTGCAACAAGAAGTAACAATAGGGTAAACCTACAAGATGATACTGTTCATCTAACTGAAAGTCAACCTCCGGAAGTTGCGAAGTATGAACTATGCAAACCAAACCAATCTCCATGCGGCAGCGATTTAAGTCTCTAGAGAAGAATGACTATTCCATTTATGGAGAGTAGCAAAATCGTCACCATCAATAGAAAGGTCTCATTTCTCCCAACAATTCTGACACTATGTGAAATTTCTTCCTTCCAAGTGTACCTTTTGGGATCAAAGGAGACAGCGTAACACTCTGAACTACTGAAGTATAGGTCACCGCTGCCCCACCCACAATCAATTCGGAGTTTTCCATTCCGATCAACCCAAAAGAACCAATCAGGCCCCTCCCAGATGAGCCTAAGCCCAAGCCCTTATTCCTCAAATAGTTTTTTTTTTTCTCAAATCTAAGAAAAGAACGGGCCAATTTTCACAAGCCCAACCATAATGTATCTCTCTTGGTCAACCCATCAGGCAAGGCTTGCATAGCCTTCAATACCATCCAGCTGAGCCCAACCCAAACTTTCTTTCAAATCCATCAGGCCCCTTCCATAGACTCAGCCTCCTCGAAAAACCTTTTCCCAAAGGCACAATCCCTAATCAAGAAAAAGATTACTTCCCTTAACCCCCAACCAACCTCCCAAATGAGACTATGAAGAAGAGGAAAAACTTGTCTAATGAGAAGAGCAACCCTCTCTTCCTCCACAAAAAATGTCATCTCAGTACAACAATTCCAGTGGTCAAAGCTGACTATGGAGAGGATGGAATTGGAGCTCATGAGGCAGGGGTTGTGACTGCTAACACGAGAGACACTAGCAAAAAACAAGTCATCACGGAAGCCAAAAAAGGAAAGAGTGCAAAGGAAACACTCGAAGAACACCTCAACCATAGCCAGATATGCACCCTACAAACACCAAGAATTGAAGGCATCAGGTAACAAAGTTTAGTCTCAAACTATGAATCTCTGCCCCATGAATCCAATGACTGAGGTGGCAGGGTCCTCACAGCCTCCAAAGGCTCCATTAGACTGTTAGCTTGGAATTGCCAAGATATTGCCCGACCTCATGCAATCCAGTCACTTAGGGCAAATATCAGGGTCCACAACCCTGAGGTTATTTTCCTTTCAGAAAGTTTACTGTCTACTAATGACATTACACGTATTGTTAATATATTGAGATTTGCTTATTTTGTGTATGCCTCTCCTGTTGGAAAATGGGGGGCCTTTTGCTTTTGTATCCGCCTGCAGTCAATATCAAGATTTTGCATATATCTAGTAATATAATTTCTCTATTGGTGTACTCTGATCCTAGTAACTTGCCATGACTCATTAATCTGGTTTATTGCCCTGCCCAAAAAAAAAAAAAAAAAAAAAACAACAACAACAACAACAATGTTGGGACCTTCTTACCAGTATCACCAAGTACTTTTCTGGTTCTTCTCTAGCTTTAGGAAATTTTAACTCTATTCTCACTCAGTCCGCCAAGGCAGGGGGTAATCTTGTCACCCAATCTTCAAATCCAAGAGGCCTCAAATTGTTCATGGATAAGTTTGGCTTTGTTGATATAGGTTCCTCTGCTCCTAAGTTTAACTGGACCAATAATAGACTGTTTGGTCATCATCGGATTAAAGAGAGACTTGATAGAGGTATAGCCAACCTCCCTTGGCTTGAACTTTTTCCTCAATCTTCTCTTACCACCCTTACCTGTGTCTCTTCTAATCATGTCCCAATACTCTTAGATACTTTGAATAGAAAGAATTTTTCCAAATCCTTCAAATTCGAAGAATTCTGAAATCGAGATCCTTTCATTTTTAAAACCATCAAAGAGGCAAGGAACTCTCATTTATTGGAACTCCATCATTCATTATATCAAAAAAGCTAAAAGTTACAAAAAAAGCTCTTCGGGAATGGAACCGCAATTGTTTCGGGCACGTATAAACTCAACTCAAATTCTTGACTTTTGTCCTTTCCTCTCTCCAAAAACAAGACTCTCCTCCACCCTCTAGCACCTTGGAAGCTAACTTAAAAGAAAACATGAACGAGTTGCTCTTAAGAGAGAAATCTCTTTGGAGGCAAAAATCCAGAGTAACCTAGCTCACCTATACTGACCTAAATACCAAATTCTTTCATGGTTTCACTTCCATTAGACATAGAAGAAACAATATTGAGTGCCTCAAAATAGGTAGAAAAAATTGGATGGCAGATCAATGCCTCATCATTTCGAAGATCCAAAATCACTTTCAAAACATTTTCTCTACTTCTAACCCTATCCCTCCTTGGGAATTGAGAATTTGTTTCCAAGAAAGATAACGGATTTTGAGAATGATTTCTTGTGTAAACTTCCAAATGACGAGGAAATCACTCTCATTATGAAAAACCTCCCTCTCACAAAGGCACCAGGACCTGATGGCTTTATGGGTCTTTTTTACAAAACTTTTTGGGAAGTCATCAAAATTGATATGATTGTTGCTATAAAGAGCTTTTTCATCCATGGAAAGCTTCTCAAGGAACTCAATCACACTAATCTAGTCTTAATTCCAAAAGTTGATAATCCTAATGAAGTTAATCAATTCAAACTTATTAGCTTGTCTAATGTTTGCTATAAAATTATAGCAAAAATCCTTGTTAATAGGCTCAAAGCCATCCTTCCTAGTATCATCTCTCCTTGTCAATCTGTGTTCATCCCTGGTCGACTCATCTAAGATTACACTATTTTGGCCCAAGAGATTTTTTACAAAATGAAAAAAAGAAACGGCAGATTAGGTAAAATGGCCATCAAAATTAATATGGCAAAGGTATTTGACTCCATGGAATGGCCCTTTCTCCTTTCCGTTCTTCATCAAGCTAGATTCAAACAACAATGGATCAACTGGATCAATAAGTGTATTTCAACAGTGTCCTACTCAATCATTATCAATGGTGCCCTTTATGAATACTTCCATGCCACAAGGGGTCTCCGACAAGGAGATCCCTTATCCCATTTCCTTTTCATTCTAGGCACAGAAGTTCTTTCTAGACTCATCACCAAAAAGGAACAACTCAACTGCATAAAGGGCATTAAACTGTCAAGAGATGGCCCCTACATCTCTCACCTACTCTTTGTTGATGACTTGTTCCTCTTTGGATTGGCCACAACTCAAAATGCTCAAAACCTCTTAGAATGTCGAGAAGTTTACAACTCGTAGTCGGGACAATGCATCAATGAGCAAAAATCTCCTCTCCATTTCAATAGGAATACCAATCCTACCTCAATAATTGATGTAAAAAACTCCTTCAATTTTAGAGTCTCCCCTCCTAATTCTAAATATTTTGAATTACCTCTCTCAAATGGAGTTGACAAGAAAAAATTCTTCACTGAAATAATAGAAAGGATTCAAAAAAGGTTTCAAGGTTGGAAAATAAAAACTCTTTCTCAAGCTGCAAAAATAGTCCTGATAAGAGCGGTTACTAGTTCAATTCCTTCATATGTCTTGTCCTCAACTCTTATTCCTAAAACAATGGCCAAAAACCTGGATTTCTTCTTTCGTAGATTTTGGTGGAGATTCGAGGACAATTAAAAAAAGAAATTTACCCCCCAGTCCTGAAAGACCATCTGTTTACCAAAGTCTATGTGAGGTCTTGGCCTCAAACATATGTCCACCTTCAATTCTACTCTTATCACTAAATATGCTCGGTTTCTCCTCAATGGGTCAACTAGTTTTTGGAAGGATGTCATCTCTAAAAAATATCTAGGATCCAAATATTTCCTGGAAATTCTTCCCAAGTCCTTCAACTCATGGTTCTAGAAGAGTCTTCTTAAATAAAGTGATTTTCTAAGGTCTTGTGTCTGCTTTCAAATCAATAACGGAATTTCTACTAAGGTATGGACTAAGCCCTAGATTCCTATCATCCCTTACTCCATACCTCACCCAAACCCCAATAATATTGTACTGGACCAAAACATGACAGTCTCTGAGCTCACTCTAGAGGAACCAAGGCGTTGGAACACACTACTTCTTAACACCCTTTTTTCGGAAAATTCCTCAAGGGAAATCCAAAAAGTTCCTCTAACCAATCGCAATTTTTATTATATCCAAGATAAGATTAAATGGCTTCATCATTTTTCTGGGAGTTTTTCTGTCAAATCCTCTTATGCATATGTTGTTAATGAAAACAACACCTCCAATCCCAACAATCATTCTCTAAACCATAAGCGTTTATGGAAACTGAAACAACAAGACTAGCATAAATTACTTTTCTGAAAACAAGCCATAACATTCTTCCCACAAAAACTTTGATCAATAATGTCATTCATCTAGATGAAGAACAATTTAGTTGTCCTTTGTGTAAAACTGAACCAGAAGATCTCCCCCATCTCTTCCTCAATTGTATTTACTCTAGAGTAGAGTCGAGACATTCAAAATGGCCAATTGATACCACCTTCTTTGCAAGACAACATTTCTCTAATTGGATAAAAAACATTCTTAATCTTTTAGATATCCTCAAAATTCCTAAGGAAGAGCACCAATCCTTTCAAATTTTGGCTACCATTGCCATGGATAATCTTTGGTTCCTTAGAAACAAAATGGAGCACAACCAGATCATTCCCTCTCCCTCTGTTTTGTTGAGTCAGTACTCAAAACCTTCCAACAGCATTCAAGAGCTTGGTCCATAAAGAATAATCAGATTGGAGTGAATGAAGAAAGGTACTCAGGTGGTTATCATCTCATCATGTTTGATGTTGCAGTCAGAAAACAGGGTAGCATCCTAGCATCCTTATGTTGGAAAGACTCAGGAGAAATCATTTTCACAAAAATGAATTTCATCAGCAGTGTGAACCCAAACCTTGGGAAAGCTACAGTAGCTTTGATGGCAATCAAAAAAGCAAAAAGAATGTGTCTAGAAAAAAAATCCTAGAAGGGGCCTCAAGCATTACCATACAAGCAATCTCAAACTCCTCTCTCGTATTGGATTGGACCATGAGCTCCATCATCAGCGACATCAAATACCATCTACATTCTTTTACAGAATGGATAGCCAGAAAAATCCATCAATGCGTGTATAATCTGGCGCAATAGGCAGTAGTGACGCAAGCCTTTGGCAACATCCCTTTAATCCAAATTTCCCTTTCTGTGTTGAATTTCCATAGTGGGAAAGACCCACCTTATCTATCTGTACAATTAAGTACTCTTGACTTTATATTCTTACATTATGGTTTTTATATCAATGCTAACTTGCTCAAAAAAAAAAAAAAAACAGAAAAAAGATATGTAAAGACTACATGCATGTCTGTGTACCTACGTACAAATTAACATATATAAATGAAGCAATTCTTACAACTAGAATGTGGATGAGGAATCAATCAGACAGAATGATGGCTTGTCTCATAACTCCAACAAAGCAAATCTAATAAAGTGAGTTATTCTATTATGCAAAATGATACATGTAAAGCATACTATCCACATCAACTAAATATAAGTAAGATTTGATTTTTAACATTCAAATTTTAAATTTCTCTTTTAAATCAAATTACGACATGTGAGTATTTTAGTGTATGTGTTCTACACACCTATTTAAGAATATTTTAACTCAATATAAAACAGAGTTGATGGTAAAAAAAACAATTAATTTGCAATATTTTTTTAACATACCTAGGGGTGTATTAAAAAATTTGTAAACCAAACTAATGGGATCGGTCCGGTCCCGAATTTGGTTCGGTTATGTACTAGTTTTATTTTCCCTAAAATCGATCAAAATCGGTTCGGTTCCAATTTTTCTTTTTCTAAAAGCAGACCAGCTTAAATATATATTTTAATTTTTTTTATTGTATATAATATATAATTATATATAAAATAGTTTTGAATTATATGATAAATTACTAATTAATATAATATTAAATTTTAAAATCTTATATCATTTTGTTTATGGTATTAATAATTATACTAATACTATATCACTATATATTATAATATGTTATAATATATCATTATATTATATATTATAATATATCACTATAGTCTATAATACAATTATAATATACTACAATATATTATCACTATAGTATTATATATTATATATATAATATAATACATTATAACTGGAAAACCGGACAGGAAACTGGTAATACCAGAGTACCGATTTAAGTGGAAACCAGTATGTAATTGGTTTTGAAAAATACAAAACCGGACCATACCAGTTCAGTCCTAAATTTTGTCCAAAACCGGACCGAACCGGACCGGTTACACCCCTAAACACACCCAACACCCCTTGGAAGTGAGTCTCACAATAATGATTAGAAAGTATTAATTGTTTTATATTTATAATGAGTCTTATAATAAGTAGTGTCTTAACATAACAAGTTAATTATAAGTTACAAATCATGGAGTTATATATAAATAAGCAAGACTACTTGATAAGTAGCTCAAGATTGACTCGGTCAAACTTGAACTCACTATGGCATTGCAAAAAAGAGTCTGTCACTGCAAAAGAAACAACCAATTGGAGAAAAAAAATAAAAAATAAAAACACAACCCAGTGCAAAAAGACACACAAATTTGCAACCCAAAATGGAGTCTGCCATTGCAAAATAAACAACTCATTAGCAAAAAAATTTTGAGGAAACTTTTGAATAAAAGATTGATGTATTTCTTCATCAGTTTGTCATTAGTTTTCTATACAATGAAATGGGGACACTTGAAACCAACTATTCTATCATGTTCAATTCTTATTTTTGTCTAGCTGCTGTGAAGTTGAAGGAAAAGTAATGTTTTCTATAGTCAATTGGTATTGGGTATTCACATTCAGATATAAGTATTCTCAGACCTCTAAATACTTAATATGCAAAATAAATCGGTTGAGTACATAAATAAATTGAACCCTAAAAATTGTAGAATAAACTTACCAAATCACCGATTGATTCATTCCAGAAGAGGGTATGTGTAGAGAACTAAGAAAGGGAAAAAGGGGAGAGGAAATCAATAGATGATGTTGGGAAGAGAAAGAAAGGGAAAGAGGGGGAGAGTGCATGGGGGAGAGGTGAGAGAAATGGAGAAGGGTGATCCAATACACTAGCACACACCATAAATCACATAAGTCTCATATTTGTTAAGATGTTATTAGCTGGTATAAAAAATGGTTACACACCCGACTAGCCTTGAGCTTTTCCCTATATTTTTTTAGATTGAAATTAAAAATCAATAGTGGAATATGATCATTTTCTAAGTGTTGTTCTTGGATCCCAACGGCGGAGATCAACGTTTTCATGGTCATATCTTCAATCTTATATTTAAGAGATAAGCCAAAATTCTTCCATGAATGAGGCAACTTGTGGAGACATTTGGTAATACACATTCCCCATTGGCCTAATTCATGGTAAATGATAGTCAACTTATGAGCTTGCTCTACCACAAATTTAGAATCATCCATTTTAAAGTAAAAAAAAAATTGGATTGTGGCGTATTTATCCATTCCAACATCTTGTAAACCATATTTCTTATTAAGAGCATTCTAAATATTTTTGGTTGATTTACTGTGTAGATAAAAATAAAAATGTGTATCACTTAAATGATTTAGAATCCTACATCTACACAAATTATCATGTTTTTGAAGATTTACAATTCAACAGTACATGCAGGTTCATGTAAATCGTCAGAAAGATGATCATTTTTAATAAAAAATATAGTCCAAGCATTATAAGAAATATTGTCATCTTTTCTTGCCAACACTTAAAATTTACTCCTCCAAATTTCTCAAGTGCAATAGGTTCATTAAAAGTTATGGTAACAACCAATCAATTAAAATACACCTCTAGTTTATAAAAAAGAACGATCTACTCTAAGATTGTAGGGAAATTTTGGTTAATAAAAGATATATGTGAAAAAACTATGTAAACTAGAGAATATGTTAAAAATAATAAGAATGGATTAGAAAGAGAGAACCTAGTCTTGAGTCACGTTATGATGGACGCTTTTCTTATAGTAGATTGCCCTGCCTCCAAATCTTAACATGCACAAGGTTTCTTGACAGTCTACTCTTAAGATACAACAACATTAGTTCCCATTAATCTTCTTGTTGGTGCACATAAAAGGAGATCCTCAAACCCAATATAAAGTTTTTCTTAGAGTAGATTTCCCTACCTCCAAATCTTAACATGCACTAAGTTTCTTGATAGTCTACTCCCAAAATATAACAACTTTGGTTCCCATTAATCTACTTGTCGGTACACATAAAAGGAGATCCTCAAACCCAATATAAAGTAGCCAAAGGCAAAAGAAAGAAAGACAAAAAGAAAAAAGAAGTATTTCTCTCATTTTTGTAGAGAATTTGGAGTGAGTAAATTTGTGGGTGGAGTTTCCTATGTATAGAGAATGAAAGAGTACTTGTGAAAAGTCATGACTAAAACGACATGATACTTGTGAAAAGGGTATTTGTGAAAAGTCATAACTTATACAAATGAAAGGGTACTTGTGAAAAATCACAACTTATATAAAATGAAAGGGTATTTGTAAAACATACAACTAAAATGAAAGAGCACTTGTGAGAAATCATAACTTTTCAAATTGTAGAGAATACATTCAAAATGTTTCTAATTCACCAAATGGCGCAACCCCTCGTTTGGGGGCCAAGTGGTTAAATCTCCTATCCCCAAGAAGCATGAATTGATTCAAGTCATTATAGTACATTTTCATTAAATCTTGAAACCGAACTAACATATTAAACAATGACAATAATAGTTCACATTATTTTATACTTAACAATAAATATTTTAATAATTTCGAAGTCTAAAATCGAATAACTTGCACCTCATTGACTCTATTTAATAGTACTCTAAATATCAAAATAGAAAAAGGGATTAAGGTAAATTGGTATTTGAAACGATTAGGCCCAACTGAACCGTAAACCCACAAATCCTTCACATTTTTTGGGTCCAATTTGCTCATTACATCTAGGGGAGTTCGGTCCGATCCCAAGAGATTTTGTGGACCAGACCAAACCTATTCGGTCTAGGATTTTTCCACCCTAGACCGAACTGAAGTCCCTAAGGATCGGGCCGGTTCGGATTGGTCTGTCTATTCAATCCACCCTAGACTATTTTTTTTTAATCCAAAGGCATTTTGTTTAATAATTATGTAATTATATTGTGATATATTTAATATACACGTATAGTATACTATTATATATATTAGTAATACGCTAATACTATTAGTCTATTAGTATATAGTAAATTAGTAATAGTTATTAACTTATTTACTATAACTAATAATACATTAGTACTAATCCTATAACTAATAACTAAATGTAATACTAGTATATTATAATAGTAATACTATATGTAATGTACTAGTATTACTATATCTCTTCAAACCCCACACATTTATTAATACTCTACGTAATATTATATTAAATAATAGTAATACTCTTATTACTTATACTTTATGTAGTTATAGTGGTTTAATACTAATATATTACATATTAAGTTAACTATACTAATACTATTATAAATTTATATATATATATATGATATATTATAATTTATACTATAACTCTTATAATATGTTAATATATTAATATATACTAGTACTATAGATTATAGTTAATAGTTATACATCAAAGAATATAATAAGACATTCATACTAAATATATATAGTTATATTTATAGTAATTTAGTTATTAGCTTCTTATTATGATTAGTTTAACTATATAAATTATAATAGTATTAGACCATTAATATAGCTATATATTAGTAATATTAGTTATGGTGAATCAGTGATTTAGTATAACTATATAAGTATTAATTATACTAATTAGTATAACTATATATATAAATTATAGTATAGTGATAATTAAATTATATTAATTATAGTGATAAGTATATTGTATAGTTATATATAGTATTAATTATAGTGATTAGTATAACTATATAAATTATATAATAGTACATTAGTATTAATAGTACTATTAGTATAGCTATTGTTAAGTATATGGCTTATAAAGTAAAAGTAGACAGATGCCAGAGCGAGCGGAGCATAGAGTAGCAGAGCGATGTGGCATATAATTTAAATACGTCTGTACGTTTTACAACAGTTATATATTAATATTAGTTATAGTGATTTAGTATAACTATATTAGTATTAGTATAACTACAGTGTGTATTAGACTATTAGTATTTTTTTGATACCATATATAATTATATATAACTATTATATAAATAATAAATTATTTTTTTAAATTTCCATTCGGTCCGGTTCGGGATGAAAAATTCATGTACTAGGACTAAACCGAAAACACCCAGTCCTATAAAATTTAGACCGAGATCAACCAGACGTAACTGCAGGTCAGTTCAGTCTGGACCGAAATGGCTGGTCTGGTCGATTTACCGACCGATTCTCGGCCCTAATTACATCTCATCCACAAGGGATATATTATAATTAATTTATAATATAATAATACATTTTAATTTAAATACATCAAATCAAAAGCAAAAGCCAAAAAGAGTTTTTAAAAAAATATATTTTATTGAGTTGTATAAAAGTTATATAATAGTGGTAGCTTTATAATTTTTATTTTATCAATTCTTCTTGCATTTAAAAAAAACAAAGAAAAAAAGACAGAGAAATTAAGAAAGAGACTATCACTACAACAAAAATAGGTTTTAGTGACAGATGAAACTGTCACAAGAAATGGGAAAAAGGTCACGAAATACATTTGGTGACGGTCAAAAACCGTCACCACCACTGTCCCGTAATGTGCGTCACGGATTACATTTGGTAACAGTTTACTGTATAAGCATCACTAAAAATATTTTTAGTGACGGTTGGGGATGTATCGTTTGAAATAATGTTCGAATGTTTTATTTTCTGTGACGGTTAGAATCTGTCACAACAAATTACGTTCAAACATAAAATAGACGAACTGACATCCGAATGAGAGAAGGTAACGTTTGTTGATTATAGTTCGGATGTATTAGATAAACGTTCGAACGTTTATACGTACGAACGTTACATTCGAATCTAGAATCCAACGTAAACGAAATAATGTCCGAACGTTCGTATCATAACATTCGGACGTTTATTCGAATGTTAAGAGAGTAGAGTTCGAACGCAAAGTGTACGTTCGGATGTTTGGAACGTTAAACTTTTTGGACATTCGAACGTTATATTAATTTGGGGTTTAAACGTTTCAACTTTTTGTTACTATTTTGTGTCGTTACGTTTGAACGTACATATCAGAAATACTAAACTCATCCAATTAATAAACATACCAATTGTATCATATTACATTACATATTTCACAACCAACATTGTTTGAAACTGTTTTCAAATTAGATATTAAAAACGTAATACACAAATAAAATTCATTTCTTTTTCTTTCCTCGTCCAGCACGATTCTGTTGCAATGACATAACACGCTCCATTTGCAACATCATCTCCCGCTGCACTTACTCTTGGACCTCACTACATATTCTTTCCTCCTGGTCTCTTTGTTGGTCCGGCAAACGCGTCTCTAAATGAGACTGTCTCTCTAAGAGGGACTCCAACTCTTGCTGTCTAGACCTCATATACTCATTCTCGCGTCGTGCAACTTCTAAATCTTTGGTAAGATTATTAATTTGTGATGTCGATGAGGTTGAGGAAGATGAACTGGAATGCTTGAAAGATCGTCCCAAACCTCTTGCCATACTAGAGTTGGGCCTAAGCACTTGTGTAAAAATGTCTAAGTCACTAGGAGAGGATTCCCCAGAAGCTAGCATCTCCATCATTTTTTCCTGGAGTTTGAAAGATCGAAACACACAATAAGTAACATATTAAAAGAAATACAAATAAAAAATAATTTAATCACATGTTACATAATTTATTTAACAAATGGAACACTGCTTACATAACTAATTGCAGCTGCAGGATCCATCCACTCACTATGCTCATTAGTGTGAGCAGCAGCATAGACATGAACGAGGAAAAGTTTTCAGGATCATCACGTTTCTAAGAAAACGACATTAGCAATTTGAAAAATACAGTGTTAGTACTTATATAAAACAATAATAAGAAAAAATATGAATTATTTCGTTTATTAATTACCATTTTTTCAGCAAGACGATGGAATGATCTTGAACCAGCACGATGGTGAATAGTCAGAGCAGACCTATTATTTGCATTTGTAGAACTTAAGTGCTACAAAAATAATTCACACCGTTAATTGTAATATATGTATATACATATAATATAAACAACAAATATAAATGTAAATAATTATAGAAAATAAATCTAGAATACTTGATATTCTGGAGAGACAAAAAGATCACAACACTTTATCCAGTCGTCTAATTTCATCTGCTGGAAAGGGCACTGTGCAGCCTCTTCAAACGTCTCAAACTTCTTGAAGTGGTCGTGACATCGTCCCTTGTGACGTCGGAATAGTGTAGCCATTAACTCATTCACAGTTCTCAAATCCTCACTACGACCAAAGTCGAGGTCAAATTCATCCTAATTATAAATTAATTACGTTAAAAATATGATAAACTAATCTAGGTAAAAAAAAATGATATAATAAGTAAACTCACCAGCACACGACTCCGAATGTGTTCCTTAATCTCATTCGGCACATCTCTCTAGGAGCGCACATAAAATGGAGCGTAAGCTCGAACTACTGTGCCAATATAGAAGGAAAGCGTTGCTGCACTATCATTCACTCCTCCAGTGGAATTATTAGGAATTGTGATTTTTAGTTTACCATGCCTTCGGTTTTTCTCAAGTGAGATGCCGCGTGTATAGCCACGACCGCGACGAGCAGATGCATCAACTAATAAATGATAGTATAATTTTTAAGGTTATATATATAGTTATTGAAACAAAAGTATTAATTATATATAGTATTAACGTAAACATTCATTACTGGTAGGTGTCGACTGTGCATCGTTCTCTGTAATGTTAACTTCATCTTCGGGAACGGACTCCTCAGGTGGGGAGTCCTCAATGGGTTCAGGACTTGAACTCGGTGGAGGAGGCACATTTCTTCTTTGTCTTTTTGGCAGCATACTTGAAAATGATTAGATACAACAAAAAAATATAATTAGAATAAATTTATTATTATTATAAAATTCTATACTCACCTATATGAATAAAGTTTTTAGTACTTTTAGTCTTCAGCTTCGGATGTATTTTCCATGTTTGTTTCAGAATCTCTCTCTATAGCATCTTCATCATCATCATCAAGCTCTTCTTCGTCATCCTTATCCACTTCCCCCCCAGATTCTTGTTCGTCTTCTTCTTCTGACTCTTCTTCTGTACTTTTCTCACTTTCTTCAATTGAATGATAATTTAATGAAGACGGGTCGAGATGGATGAGTTGGACGTCATCTCTACATAAGGGGAGCAACTCGAGTGCACCGAAGTCAACAAATAAGTTAATACCCCCTCCTCTATCTTCCTAATAGGCCTCTACATTTGGAGTGTCATCTTCATCTCCACTATTATCGTAATCTGCACTCGTTCCTACTTCATATATATTTCGAGGGACAAATTTTTGTACAACTCGCCAAGTTATATCTCCACTATCTTCATCAGCACTTTTCATTGGATCAATCAAGTAATAGATTTGAGTAGCTTGACAAGCCAATACGAATGGATCATCTTCGTACCATTTAGATGCAGTATTGACACTCTGAGAAAACACTGATAGCTCACGAGGAGGCGAAGCAGCAAGATCAGCATTTCATTCTTGACGAATAAATCGTGTCTCAACACCATGAAGATATAAAGAGCAAAATGTTAACCATTCATCGTGTATATAGGCCTCTGCTATTGAACCCTCAGGTCTGGCTTTATTTCCAACAGTGCGCTTCAATCAACCTAAATATCTTTCAACTGGATACATCCAACGGAACTGTACTGGTCCACCCAACATTATCTCCCGGGGTAAATGTATTGCTAAATGGACCATAACATCAAAAAATGACGGTGAAAAGATTTGCTCAAATTTACATAGTATAGTAGCAATGTCTTTTTCCAGTTTCTGCAGCATATCTCGATTCACTACCCGAGCACACAAATCCTTAAAAAACATACACAGTTCGGTTATGGCAACACGTACAGCAGATGTTAGCTTCCCACGAATTCCCACCGGTAATAACTTCTGCAAAAATACGTGACAGTCATTACTTTTCAATCCGCCAATTTTCCAGTCATCAGGGTTTACGCATCTATTGATATTTGAAGCATAACCATCTAGCAACTTCACACCTTGCAACCATTTGCAGAAATCCATCATCTCCTCCCTTGTCATTGTAAAACATGCATGCGGCATGACCACCCTCTCACCTTCCACTCGTAAATGCAGATTATGTTTAATTTTCATTCTCTCAAAATCTTTCCTTGTCTTAATCGTATCTTTCGTCTTTTTATTGATGCTCATCAATGTACCCAGTATATTATCACAAATATTCTTCTCTATATGCATTACATCCAAACTATGTCGCAACATGCAGGACGACCAATACGGCAACTCAAAAAAAATACTACGCTTTGTCCAATTCAATTCTGCTACGCCTCGTTTTCTCTTGTTCTTTCCCCGACCTTTTTCAAAATTGTTCGCTGCCACATGTACCAATTGTTCCAAGATCTCTTCCCCAGACAACTCATTTGGCGCAATTCTATCTTCTACTCGTCCATCAAACTTAGCGGATTCTGTTCTCCATGCATGATTTGTTGGTAAATAACGTCGATGACCCATGAAACACAACTTTTGAGAATATTTTAACCACTCACTAGTAGTTTCTTTATTACACGTCGGACACGCTAACTTTCCTTTAGTACTCCAGCCGAAAAGATTCCCATATGCCGGAAAGTCATTTATCGTCCACATTACCGCAGCATGCATCTGAAAAGTTGTCGATGTGGATGCATCTTAAGTTCTGACGCCTGCTTCCCATAACTCTTTCAACTCTTCAATCAACGGCTGCAAATATACGTCAATGTCATTCCCAGGTGATCTCGGGCCGGGGATAAGCAAAGTTAACAAAAAGTTGGGCGCCTTCATGCACCTCCATGGTAGAAGATTGTACGAAATCAACACTACAGGCCAAGTGCTATAACTTGTACTCATATTTCCAAAAGGGTTGAATCCATCTGTTGTGAGTCCGAGGAGCACATTCCTCGCTTCTATCCCAAACTCTGGATACTGATTATCGAAAGATTGCCACGCAAGTGAGTCAGTTGGGTGCCTCATAAATCTATCATTTTTAACTCTTTTCTCTTTGTGCCACTTCATATCGTGAGCTATTTTCTTACACATGTATAATATTTGCAACCGGGGTTTCAATGGGAAATATCGCAATACTTTAACTGGCATGCTTTTCTTACTCTTCCACCTCGACTCTCCGCATACAGGACATGCTTGTTTCTCCTCGTTCTCCTTCCAAAATAAAACACAATCATTCTTGCACGCATGTATGGACTTATACTCAAACCCTAATCCATTTCTCAACTATTTTGCTTCATAAAAGTTCTTCGGCAATGCAGATCCTTCGGGAGGCACTTCGTTAAATAAGTCTAATACCATGTTTATTGCTTTGGTTGACATTCCACACAATGACTTTATGTGAAGCAACCGCACAATAAACGACATTTTAGAATGTTTTGTACAGCCTGGATAAAGCTCGCGCTTTGCATCTTCCCACATTGCAGGAAAACTTTTTGAATCATTCCGTTGGCCACTTGAGCCATTGTCGTCAACCTCATCCATAAACATCCCAGCTCCAATGTCACTCAACATCTCCCCTCCATTCTTACTTTACATCTTCTCTTCCAAAGACACCATGTAATCAAGCAAGGAATTAAACCAATCAACGTACCTTTAATGGAAGACTTCTTGGCATAATTAAACCAATGCAAAACCCTGGATTTCCAGGACCAACGATGTATTAAAGGGACCCCCATTTCAGTGCTAGCAAACAACCAAACCTGTACTACAACCTCACCCCATGAAAAAATATGGTCAATACTTTCCGTTTGACGCCTCAAGCAGCAATCACACGCCGAAGCTAACGAGACCCCTTTATGTTAGATTCGCTCATCCACCACCAGAGAATTAAACCAGATCCTCCACATACACATAGATATCCGTGTAGGTAAACTATTATGCCAAAACCACCCATAACCCGGTAAAAGCTGCCCTTTAATCCGAATCCCAAGCTGTAGAGGTAGAAAAATTACCGTCAAGAGAAGGCTTCCATACAATGGTATCCATACCCCTTTTCCCAACCGGAACATGTAGAACAATATCAGCCACCATGTCAGCATCCACTAAGTCCCTTAATAGATCCGTATTCCAAGAGTTATTCAGCCAACAATCACTAATACGTAAGTTCAAATTAGCTATATCTTGAACTCTAGTGGAGAGCAATCCCGAAGATAACCATCTATCAAACCAGAAAGAAGCATTACCACCCCTGACCAACACCTTCACATTATCCATAACTTCTGGTAAGACGGAAATAATAGATTTCCAAAAACGGGAATCTGTGGGTCTCTTATGTTGTGCTAAAACATGAGCTTTTCGAGAATATTTAGCTCGGAAAAAATCAGTCCACAAATTGTTGATAGAAATAAGACGGAAATCAAACTTCATGTTAAGCGACTTTTGCACCTCTTTAAAATCCCGAATACCCAAACCACCTTCCTTTGTCGGCTTGCACACTTTTTTCCAAGACATCCAATGTAATTTTCTTTTATTGTCCGTCTCCCCCCATAAAAAATTAGCAAGAAGAGAATTTATACGGGAAAGAATAGTACCTGGAACATTCATAACTGACATCAGATGAATAGACATGCTAGATAGAACATGTTTAACAAGAATCAACCTGCCACCTTGTGAAAGGAGACGGAATTTCCATCCAGCAATTTTCTTTCTCACTTTATCCACAAGATACTCAAAAATTCTATTAGTCGATCTTCCTGAGTTCAAAGGGGCCCCCAAATAAGTAACTGGAAAATTAACTTCCTTGAAACCAGTGATTCTGAGCAGACTACGCTTCCAATGAGATGCAATCAGCTTAGATGCAAATAACGCTGACTTCTCCTTATTAATTTTCTGCCCGGACCATTTTTCATAAACCTCAAGCACATGCATAAGATTTTTAGTCGAGTGTTTCCCTCCATTAGCAAAAATGAGTACGTCATCAGCATAGAGAAGGTGGGAAACCAAAGGAGCACCAATAGGATGGTGATATTTACCAATTCTACCTTCCTCAAAATTTTTTCTCAACAATCTAGTTAAAATATCCTTCATGACAATAAATAAATAAGGGGATAGGGGATCTCCTTGACGTAAGCCCCTTGAAGAGTTAAAGAAGCCTTTCAGAGTTCCATTCATCAAAATAGAAAACCATGGAGACTTTATACAATTACCAATCAACCCACAAAACCTCTCAAAAAAACCAAAGGCTCGGAAAACCTTTAATAAGAAATCCCAATTCACCCTGTCATAAGCCTTAGCCATATCGATTTTCAACATCACATTGCCACCAACAATTTTTTTATTCAAAGAATGAACCATTTTCTATGCCAGGGTGATATTTTCAAAGATACTACGACCCGAAACAAAAGCACCTTGTTCATGTGAAACCACTTTATCAATAATACCTGTCAATCTATTAACAATAATCTTGGAGAAAATCTTATACACCACAGAACAAAGACCTATGGGACGAAACTTATCAAAACTTGTCGGCTCAGGTACTTTCGGAATCAAAACAATAAAAGTGGAAGAATAAAACCTGGATAAAGGAGCACCCCTGAAAAAATCTCTGGCAGCAGCGATGACATCCTCCTTCACTATATCCCAACAAACCATGTAGAACTCAGACCCAAAGCTATCAGGACCTGGACTACTATTTTTTGGAATAGAGAAGATGGCTTGTTTAACTTCCATCTCTGACGGCTCAGCACAAAGCATCTCATTGTCTTCATCCGAGACTTTTTCATCAACTAACTCACCCAAAGCACAATTCTCAACTTCTGAAATTTCATTTAGAAAATTTTGAAAATATCTCTCAGCACCAGAATGAACTGCTTCGGCACTCTCCAAACCCTTCCATTAGAAAGCACCATCTTCTTAATCATGCCCTTTAGGCGACGTTGCTTAATAACAGCATGAAAGAAAGCAGAATTATGGTCGCCGTCAGTTGGCCATTTTTTCTTTGCAAGTTGACCCAAACGAGAGGCTTCCCTCTTCTCCCATAAATACAACTCTATTTTAGTTACTAAAAAATCAGCCTCAGTTTCCTCAGAAAAATCAAGCTGAAGTTTATCCTCTAAAACTTCCATCCTCTCCTCAAGAGCTCTAATATTACCTTCGAGTCGCAAGCTTCATCAGTCCTTGCGCCTCATCCGGTCTATTCCACACTTCCTTCACCACACTCAAAAAATTATCATGCAAACACCACATATTCATGAAGCGAAAAGGAGAAGGACCATATGCAGTAAAAGAAACCACCATCAGACAGTGATCTGAAGACTTGCGATTGAGGTAATTCACTTTCGCAAACTGAAAACGAGTTAAGAAACTATTATTTATGAGCACTCTATCTAGCTTTGCCCAACTCCGGGAGGTCCCAACATGCCCATTACACCAAGACATCCATTGTCACGAGCAAGTTAACTCCAAAAGACCACACCTATCAATAAAATCATTAAACTCATTCATAGAAAGCAGAGATCGAGGATTACCACCAATTATCTCCGAGTCTGTTCGAATAGTGTTGAAATCACCTACAACAATCCAAGGCTGATCAATCACCTGCAGCCCCTCTAATTCTTGCCAAAGAGTCCTTCTCTCCACATAGGAACACTTAGCATAAATAAAAGAAATCAACATTTTTTGTCCATCCAACATCAACCACCCAGAAATGGATTGAGTTGAACACCCTACTATTTCAAAAATATTAGAATCATTCCAGAACACCCATAGCTTTCCCCATTGCGGTTCATTCGAGATATGATAATGATGGTTCAAGTTAATATAATTCCCCAAAGCATGCATACAGTCAGCTTGAATAAAAGGTTCCACAACAGCAAACAAACTCACCTTAAACTTATTAAGTAACTGTTTTAAACGACCTCTAGAACTGCCCAACCCTCTTATATTCCAAAAGAATAAATGGTCACTCATAAATTTAATTTTTGAGCTCGGGTATGCACCCGCTGTGACTTCCTTACCAAATTTTTTTTTCTGTGTCTCTATTTCGGCATCTTTAGCAGCAGTGGACGGTCTCTCCCCATCGATGTCATACATTTTTTCTTTCCCCAACAAAACTGTGATTTCACCTTCCTCTCTCTCCGAAGAGTAGCCTAACGTGTCTTCTCCCTGTAGATTACCATTTCCCGAACTGTCTTTATTTTCATCCTCTTCAGTCAATGTATTCTGCACTCGATCTACTTGTAAACTCAGATGCAAATTCGGTTCCTCATCATGCCAAACTTCTTCACACTCTTCATCACTACGGTCATTGTCTCTCGGTATAGTAGATTGCACATGTTTACCACACTCTGTTTCTTCAACCTGTTTTCCTTCTCTGTGTTGTATCCTGTCAACGCTGTTTATCAATTCCGGTTCATCTAAATTTTTCTCAGAAACCATTTCTACTGATCTGGTCGCATGTAAATCACCCATCTCTTGAGCATCATTAGCACTTTCCATGTTCTCATTCGGTTTACCAATAACAGCCCCTGTATCCAAAATTTTCTCCCCCATAGCAGTATTAGTTTTATCCTCCATCGGCCCCTTGAGACCCTTTTGTTGCCAGATTTTTTTTTCTTTAACTTTTCCTTCATTTTTCCTCTTCTCACCCACCCTACAAACAACAGAAGTGTGCCCTTGTCTAAAACATTTTGAACAATAAAAATCACTTTTTTCATATTTGGCCTCCTGCCATATACAAGTCGTAGGAGAAACAACTATCGGAAAGCCTTTTACCGGATCCATTGTTAGATCAACTTCAACACATATATGCGCCCCGGAAGCACGAGTACGACTCAAAGTGGCGCTATCCATTCCAAGATACCGACCAAACCTGGTAGCTATAATCTGTAAGAAGTCATTCCGGTATAAATGCATAGGTAGTCTGGGCAAAAAAATCCACTGGGGTGCCAAGGGTGATTCCCGTTTCACATCAAATTCTTTAGTCCATTTGAATAACCGAAAAGGGATACCTTCCATGGTTCTTCCTTCACGTGTCCAGCCATGCATAAAGTCTCTTTCATTCTTCATATGGATCAACACATGAAACTCATCCATAAAACTTATAGTTGGTACGTCGATCAGCCCCCAAGTTTTCACCACAGTGAGTCGTATGTTATCAATGGAAGGACGTGTTCTCATAAACTTCATCACCAAAGCAAACCTAAAATCATCAGCCACTTTTGCCATCTCCAACTCTGAGAAAATAAAACCCATCTCACCATCGATTTCAACCGGAAAACGCATGGGTATTTTGAACGTAGGATGCTCTATTTTTTTGTTCACGGCCTGAGCATACGATTTCACCAAACTTGGATCAGAACCAGTAGTCCCTGCCGACGGAGAAGCCATCGGAGGGGTGAGAAAACGCCGTCAGGAGGCAACCCTAGCGTGAGGAGCCAGCCAGAAAATTCTAGTATGGAAAGTCCTGAAAGTCAAAGTTTCCAAAACCAGAGTACGAGAGCATCACATAAATCGCCTCACGTTCTCTCCGCTGCCTAAATCAATTACTTGCTATGTCATATGATGAAAGAATCTTTCGTCTTGCTGCTTGTTTTAGACTTAACGTAACTGACCTGAAAAGCTTCAGTTTCAAGATTGTATTGAGTGCGTAAAAAGTAAAACGATTCTCTGTTTCAACTGCACTCTACATATATCTTTCAAGCTATAGAAAATGACAATCTTGAAACTGCACTCTACATATGTGATTAGAAAATGATTCTCTGTTTCAACTGCACTCTACATATGTGATTAGAAAATGACAAAACCGACCATCAAATGGTAGGTTTTGTCATTTTCTTATTTGCTTTGTTAATGGGCCTTTTAGTTACTGGTGGGCCGAGCGCTAGCACATTTTATACCCAACACGTACATACAATAGTATGAATAATGCTAAATCCCCCGCTTGAGCTACCACTCCTATTTTTTTTTTTTAGTGATTATGAAAAAATTGTTTAATATTATTGTAAATTTTTTATTTTTTTTAAATATTTAAAAGTATTAAAAAATGATGTGAAAAAAACAAGAAAAAATATTTCTTAAACCTAGCTGGAGCCCTAGTGGTTGCTCTAGCAGGCTCCCAATCGTATTTGATATATAAAAAAAAATTATTTTCTAATCACTTACTCTAAAATAAGCAAGGTTAGGTTGCGTTTGGATGTTGAGTTAAGTTGAGCTAAATTTTTTATGAATAGTAATGAGTTGAGTTGGTAGAGTGAGTTATATAGGATCTATCTAAGATGCATTTAGATATTAAAATGAATTTAAATATATTTATGGAAAGTTGAAAAAAAGTTATAGGTCTCACATATAAAGAGTTGTTGAGTTGAAAAATGTTATAAGTCTCACATGTAAAAAAGTTTTGAGTGAGATGAGTTTAGTATTTTAAGAGTTTAGTATTTGGATGTTAGATTCATGTTATAATTAAACTAAACTGAATTGATCTCATTGAATCTAACAACCAAATGAGGCTTTAGATACAGTTATAAGTTGTACAAATATTACATATTTCTTTAAAAAGAATAAAATCTATTATTAAAAGAGTAATTTTATCCATATTAATTACTCACATTTTCAAAAAGAATATGAGACATTTATACACCTCTTAATTACAAATATCATTTATCCGTTGTATTTTACCATACATTTCTCAAAACAAAACAAAAGGGTTCAGAATGTTTATTGCATGGGATTAAGGTCATGAGACTCGTGTGGATTCCATTTAAGACCCAAGTTTATGAGTAATCAACTCAAGTAATTAATTTATAAATCTGTATCGATCATCATGCGATTAAAAGAAAAAGATAGCAATAAAAAGTTGTTGCAACAGCATATCTAGAGCTAGCTAGCATACAAGGATATTCCTTTGAATCCTTGACCACGTTCCCATTTTAATTTGAGTGTAACAAATGAACATTTACTGTTCAAAACAACAGATAAAACACTTTTAAGATATGTAAAGACAACATGCATGTCTGTTTATGTACGTACAAACGTATATAAATGAAGCAGTTATTAAAACTAGAATGTGGATGAGGTATCAATCAGACAAAATGATGATTTGTCTCGTAACTCCAACAAAACAAATCTAATAAAAAATAAATTATTCTATTATCAAGTTAATATATGTAAAACATATTATATCCACGTCACTTAATTGCAGGCAAGATTTAATTTTTAAAATTTAAATTTTTTTTTCAAGTCAAATTATGTCATGAGAATACTTTAGTAGATGTATTCTATACACTGATTTAAGAATATAATAACTCAATAGATCACAGAGTTGATGGTAAAAAAATAATTAATTTGCAATATTTTTTTAGCACACCCAACACACCATTGAAGTGAGTCTCACAATAATGAGAAAGTACTAGTTTTTTTAATTCTTTTTTTTTTTTAATTATAATGGGTCTTATAATTAGTGGATTGTTGACATAACAATTTTAAATTATAATGGATCTTATAATAAGTGGATTGTTGATATAACAAGCTCATATGTTACAAATCATGCGGTTATAAACAAGCAAGACTATTCGATAAGTTGCTCAAGATTGACTCGGTCAAACTTGAATTCACTCGATTCATTTATTAAACGAGAGGTTCATGAATACAAAATTATGATCGATTATCAAATAATATAACTCGTATATATTAACACATGTGTTAACTCAAAAAGAAATAATTTAACCACAAATGGATTATATACACTACAAAAAAAATGACCTTTTGCGGCCAATTAATAGTAACGAAAAGACTATTAGCAACCAAATTTAATTGCTAATAGTCTTTTCGTTGCTATTAATTGGCCGCAAAAGGCCATTTTTCTTGTAGTGATAAAAATAAACTCACAAAGTGACTTGACGTGATATGGTAAGTTAGATTATAAAGTTACTTAATTTTATTGTAAAATAAATCTAATGGATCACAAGAAGCCACGTCACTAAATGAATTTACTTATCAATTGTAATTATTTTGTCTCTATAATACTTCTCTCGAGTAATGTGTCTTTCACTTTTTATAATTATAATAAGTTCCATAACAAATGGTGAGTTAGACATACCAAACTTATAAGTTACGAAACTCAAGTAACTTTGCAGCTGAAGTTCTTGAGAATTTTGCAGTTCTTGGGTTTTATATTTCAAATTTGAAAAGGGAAGGAAGCCAAATTTAAGAAAGGATAATGCACGTTCTAAGGGAATTATAACAAAGACACTCATAATGTGACAAATGCCATAGATTAGGGTTTTTAGTTTGAAGTGCCCTAGCTCCCTGAATATGGATGCGGAGTTAGAAAGAAACGTGCATCATGATTTGGAATTCTTGTTTATTTTTGGGGAGTGAGTTTTTGTTTGTAGGCTAGCTATTGGATGTATTAATAATGTATGCCATGATGTGTGGAATTATTTGACCTAAAAAACTATTTAAATATTAATTAATAATAACCTATTATTCACATAAAAACAAACTTAATTATGTCATGATCTCATTGCTTTGGTGTTTTTGTAACTACCTGAGCTAATGTGCTACAAGAAGCCAAAAAGAAATGAATTTAAAATACAAGCATATGTCCCACAAACAAACATCTCTTAGCCCCAAAAAAGGTCTATAACCCTAAAAATTATAATAAATCCGAGCTAACTCCACAAAGTCTAATATTAAAAAAAAAAAAAAAACCTAAAAAACTCTCCCCCACACTCGAGAAAGGTTTTTTTTCTTTAGTATTCGAAAATATCTCTAACATAACTGAAAGAAAAAAATCTATTCATCGTCTATTTTGATCTCATCATCTCATGATGTGGTATTAAATAATAGTTTCACAATTAAAATATAATAAATAGTCTTTAATCATCTACTATCACATCAAAAGATGATGAGGGGATGATGAGTGGCATTACTCTGTCTAAAAGTTCATGGCCGGTCCCTAAAAAATGTCATAAAATATGCATAAATATTTTTTTATAAAACTGAAAAATTAATAATTAGCCTCAAGAATCTCTCTAGTGAAACTTAGATCTTTATAATTCAAAAGTTCGACCCAAAAGCTTTTAAAAGCTAAAAGATCATGTATTTTAATTTTCGAAAACTAACAATCAATACATGATTTTTCTCTATAACTTCTTATTATATGTTCTTTTCAAGTACTCCTTTCTTGCGCCACTTCTCCACACGTATAACTATTATATATTTAAAATGAAAAGATTCATGAGACGTTGATCATATATCTCCAATATTGAAGAGAGAAAATTATAATAATATATAGGCCGCATGGTATTCTTTGTCTTATGTAATATATATATATATATATATATATATATAGAATGTGTTATATTACACAACGACAACAATAAAAAATATATATATATTATATATTATGATCATATTTTAAGTACTTGGCCCTCCAAAAGAGTAATTTACTCGAAGGTAAATTCTCAAAAGTGTCGATCTACTTAATTGGTCAGGATTCCAATGTGACCTTGACAAAGTAGTGTGACAACTAATGGCATGATCAGCCTTCTTAGAAAGTAGAAGTATCTTAGTTCTACGAGATTAAGGCTATGTCGACGTTTGATTATTGAAATCAATTCAACTAATTATCTCAAACCATTATTGATGGGATTTATTACCTTTTTAACTTCCCATAACAAAGTAAAACTCATCTCAACTTAATTACTTCATACATTTAAACATATATCTCATTTTATTTACATTCAAATACATTTCAATGAGACTGACAAGATGCTACTATTTATATACAAACTCAAATCATCTAAGATTGCTCAACATCACTTTTTCATTATTACTTAAAGAATATTTGGGATCACCTCACTACTTAGACATAATCTAAATTAACAAGTAAATTTGACCAATAAAATATCTCATATTTACAAGTTCTACTACATACAGTCACTTTTGCATACTCTTTGCGTACTCCACTGATATGATTGGACAAAATAATTATTTTATATTAAAAAAATGATATAGCCAATCACATTAATAGAGTACTACACAAGAAGTACGTATGTAAAAGTTACTACACATATATATAGAATTTTTGTTTACATTAAATTATTTGCACCCGCAGACAAATTACCATTAATAACTGCAAGTTATATATATGCAAAAGAATTTAAGGGGACTAACTAATTAATGATCAGCAATATTGTTTGTACGTTTAATGTGGGTAGGCACAATCACATGAAATGATCATGAATATAGATCTGGATCAGAGAAAATTCAAGTTTATATATGTGTGTACTAATTTTCCACATTCTCTTTTAATTAGAGTGTATTTTATCAATTTAATCTGCCAAATTTGTTTCTTCTACTGTTGTCTTGACTCCTAGCATACAGCCAGCAGCAAGGCTTCGATCTCGTCAAACAAGTACTACAGTATGCAGATACAATAAATCATCATGTGGACGAAGAATCCGACAGAAAGATGATGATTTGTCTATCTATCTATATATATATATATATATATATAGAGAGAGAGAGAGAGAGAGAGAGAGAGAGAACTAAAACAAAGCAGACCTAACAGATAGAGGAATGAATTATCATGAGTTTAAGATACATGCATGAAGAAGAATCAAACAAAACAGCTGAAGGTCCTGAGAATTTTAGCAGATGGTACTTTATATTAATTCAATAAGTTCAAAAGGGAGAAGCTTGGAAGCCAAAAAAACAAGGGATACTGCACGTTCTGAGGGAATAACAAAGACACTCATAATGTGACAAATGTCATACATTAGTTTTTTAGGTTTAAGAGGCTGATGAAGTTGGAAAGAAACGTGGGTTGTTCTTGTTTGTTTTTGTGCTTTTGAGGACTGAGTTTTTGTTTGTAGGCTATTGGGCATATGCTATCTGTGGAATTTTTTGGCCTAAACAATGACTTAAATACTAACCTATTCACCAAAAAAAAACTTAGCTATTATGTCATGATCTCATTGCTAATTTGGCGTCTTTGTAACTACTTGAGCTTATATATGTACGTATATATAATATACATTCCACCTCAGATGATCAACATCTTGGAATTATTTCGACGGGATCGATATCAAGTCGGAATATTACTAATTAACTAGTCGTTCACCCGCATGATGCGCGAGAAATTACTGTTAATTATTAATGGATACTATGTATTTTCAAGTGAAATAAAGGGAATTCTTATGATCTAATAGTGATGAATCTGAACATGAAGCAAAGCAATAATTAACTTAACTAATTTGCAAAAATATTCAAGGGACTAATATTGAGAGAGCAATATTCAGTATAAATAAATATATAACTCTGATCACAAAAATTAAAAAAAAAATAGCTCGGGTCATTACATATAGAGTAATTCTACATACAACCGTGAAGTGCGTAAACGCTACATAATCACTTTGAAAAATAGTGTGATCCACTATTAAAAAATTAATTTTTTTATGTAAGTCTCATATTTAATTTATTCAGTACTTTTTTAAAGCGATTATACGGCGGTTGCATAATTCTCAATTGCAAGTATCTTTTCTCTTACATATATAGTCCTCCTAGTGTCTTTTTTTTGGGACTAATTAGCTGTGTTTGGTTGTTGAAATCAACTCAACCTATCTCAAATCAGCATCGATGGAATCCACTACTTTTTCAACTTACTATAAAAAAATTAAAATCATCTCAACATACTTCATACATTTAAACACATATATCAACATATTAAATTTAAACACGTCTCATTGGGATCTATAAAACGTCACTACTATTCACAGATCAACTCATATCATCTTATCATTAAAACGCAGCCTAAGTAGTCCAAATAACTGAGTTTCTCTCAAATATATCATTGGCAAATCCGAGATACACAACTTAAAGGGAATCCAAGTACTTTTATCATCAATTTACAAAATTTGAACAAGAAACTGCTAAAGGTCTCGAGAGCAAATTCAAGTCCACATGAGTTTTTCCTAATTCTTTAAGATCGAGCTGGGTATTTTTCAATTCAAATATCTGCCAAATTTGTTTCTACTGTTGTCTTGATTGCTTTCTAGTCTCAAAAGCAGTAATACAGATGATACAAAACAACCAAAGTCTCAAAAGTAGATGATGCCTAGTCATGTAGCCAAGATTGATATCAGTCCAAAATTATGCAGTACTGAATGTTATGATATGAAACTACTTGCTTGATTTTTAACAGCAATTAATGCCCCCTGATTGCCATGTTTCTAGTCCCATAGATTTGAGGAGTAAAGAAAGTTTGCCCCGGGTCACCACAGTAAAGTGCACTGTTTCCCAGTTATTCTATTTATGTATATGTTCTACACTTTATAATTTTATATACATCATCAGTTTTGTATATATCTATATATATACAGACAAACCTGAAATAAGACAATATTCAATCAACTTGCCATTTATCCGGGCCCCCATCATTCTTAGGTCTGATTTATTTGTTCTATAATAATCTCAGGGTTCTCACATCTGTTGCTAAACAAAAATTTCTCCTGTTCTCATGGACAGCCTAGAGATCTCAGGCTTTCCATATGAACCTGAGAATTATTCATGCAAAAATCATGCCCCAACACCTCTGGAAACAGAAAAAATCCATGGACAGGAAGAAAAGGGAAGCATGAAGCTCTCAAAGAGGGGGAACAGCAACGGGAAAAGGTATTTAGGGGTGAGACAAAGGCCCTCGGGAAGATGGGTTGCTGAAATCAAGGACTCCTCGCAGAAGCTGAGGCTGTGGTTAGGAACTTTTGACAGTGCAGAAGAGGCTGCCTTGGCTTTCGACAAAGCAGCCAGGCTTCTAAGAGGAAGAAATGCAAAGACAAACTTCCCATGTAATGGAATCGTGGGCACATATGAAGAAAGTTGCAGCTTACTGGGAAAGAATCCAAGGCTCTTTCGGCTTCTCCAGCATGCAATCATGAAGAACCATGCAAGATCCTCGTCTCTCTACCCCCCGATCATTTCATTGGAAAATCAGAATATTCCTGGAGATAAAGTCCTTGATTCAAGTTATTTTGATGCGCTTGTTGAAGAAACAATAGTCTGTTCATCATCAAGCACCTCTGAATCCGGAAGCTCATCTGGTTTCGATCACGACAGAAACAAGCTTTCTCAGCTTTCATTCGGTAGTTCCAAGGTCTATTCATCTGTGTTTGTAGCTCCTTCTTTCAGTGCTTCTCTAGGGCAAGCAGGAGAACATCAAAAAGATTTCCAAGAGGCTTAGTCAATGGAAAGAACATCGCATTCATACCTGCAAATCATGGACTATCAAAGAATGGCATGCCAACTAGTGCGATGAAAATTAAGAAATAAAAATAAAAATAAAAGAGTCCTTGTAAATTATGTTTTCCATGTTATTTTCACTTGTAAGATGTTGTCTTCCAACCTTAGCTATTTGTCTTTGTTCTAAATCATCACATAGAGATTATCTACCTGACCAGTTGCGTATGGATGTGGGAGCTCAATTCTAGCTATCAAATGTTATATATATAGTTGGTAATTGTCTGCAGAATTTATATATATATGTAGAAAAATTCTATCTGCCATCCTCTTAATTATCATCTCCTCACCATTATCTTATTTGGCATCCAATCGTTGGAGGATACGGAATGAATGATAAATAGTTTTCCAATCGTTTAATGCCACAGTACTAGAGAATGATAAAAGGATGACGGTAAAATTGATGGCATATAGCATTTCTCGTATATATATTTTGTTGCCTCATGGCAAAATATGTTTTGAGTTTACCCTCAATCATGCAGCTCCGTACCATCGATTAGTCACAATTGCCAAAGTATAGCATGCCTCGTATAGGTTTGTCATGTCGGGTGACAAACCTAGACGTTCCTTTTGATGTATGCAATATGATAAAAGATGTATTTCTTTACATGAATTATATAGATATAAGCATAATTCTTACATATATAAATAGATATATCTCTACCATTGATCTAACTCTCTTGAGTGTTGTAATGATTCAAATATACTCAACAAGGCTAGATCCACAGAAACACAGAGACATTATAGCATTTCAGAAGAAGACTTTTTCTTTGATGAAAGAAGGAAATTAAGGAACTATGTGGAGGTTTTATATATATGTAAGAGGGTGAGCCTATCTAGTACATGGAACTTTTATGCATGAATACTGATCATCTAACCAACCATGCATGAGTGTTTGTTTACCATGAAATTTCCTGGGGCCTCATCTTTTGCTGAAGTGATATATAGGCACTGCTTCCTTTCTCAAAAATTTAAAAAAGAAAAAAGAAAAAAAGAAATTCATCTTAATGTACCATCTATCAATTAAGTTAGGAAAATGCTAGTGTGCCTCATGAATTTGCCCCAACATTTTGACCGCTCATATATTTTAATTTTTTTTTTATTATTTTACTAATTAATGGTTAAGAAAATGAATATAAATTATTGGTGTATTTTTTTACTTTTTAAAAATATTTAAAGATGTTTAAAATATATAAAGAAAAAAAATTAAAAAAATGGCATTTAGACTATAGGACATGCCCAGCAGTGACCGTTGGGCGGCAGATCACTAGCATTACCCAGGATGAAGTTAATATGGTATAAGACTAAAGGGAGACACCTCCATTGTATCATTTGACATGCATGCACTACCTTTCCATGTACTTTAAGCATCTGGTATATTGACTAATAAATTAAGAGACTACCTTGATCTACAGTAATTAAAAAAATTTCCATATTATATATAAACTTCCACTGGAATTCCAAATATTGAAATCAAGCCATCAAAACTTTTTATATTACTTTCTAAACCTCAATTAAGTGTTTGGCCAAAATGATAAATTTTTTTCAATATATATAAGTATCCCTAACTGATCAATTTGTAACCATTAATTTTTTGAGCAATGCTATATAGAAGCCACTATTTGGGTACATCCATTGCACACATGATGTGGCATAGTGAAAATGACTAATTTATCCAACACCCAATACCTACCATGCAGGGATAAATTAGTCATTTTCACTATGCCACATCATGTGTGCAATGGATGCACCCAAATAGTGGCTTCTAAGTAGATTAATTCTAATTTTTTCTCATATTAATCCAAAAGGGTAAGGATATTCTAAGAAATACTTATAGTGCTTAATTGCCTTTTTAAAGAGTTCTGAATTGGATATGAAACAAGAGAAAAAGTTACATGATTGAAGTTAAGAACTTTATTAAGAACTTCCAACTCCAAACATTCTATTTCCATATATAATAAACTTTAGCATGATTCCAAGATGCCTAGCTAGAATGAAAATGTTAACCCTAATTCAATTATCAAATACCATAAATCCTAACCTAGACAACTCCCAATGGATGCTCTATAATATCATTTTCTTTAAAATATAAAGAAATTCTCTTAAAAGTGGCCTCCAATGGATCTTGTATTCCATTCTTTATTTTACATTTTGCTACAAAACCCACTAGATGTGTAGGGAACTATCATCATTGTAAACATTTTAAATTAGTTTCTCTCTTCTTGTTGATTTTCTATTGGAGGAAAAGTATTAAAAAGTATAATATTTAAATGATACGAAGAAAAAAAAAAAGATAAGCTAATGTATGGTACTATATTATAAAAATCAGTATTTAAAATAAAAAAAAAAGTGAGTTTTAGTGATTTATTTTAAATGTTACAATAAAAAACGCTACAAGAAAAATGACTTTTTACGTCACTTAAATTGGATGCCAAAAATACAAAATGGTTGTCAAAATTTTTTTTGCAACCATTTTGTATTTTTTGTATCTAATTTAAATGACGCAAAAAGTTATTTTTCTCGTAATGAAATCGATGGAAGTACTCTTATCTACAAACACACAAGATACTTGTCTAATTTTCGTCAATATCGAATCTAATCAAGATGTATATCACAAGTTTTTCATTTTAAAATTTCAAATTTTTATAATATCTACTCAAACTTAGAGTAAAGCTAGATACAAACCTATGATAAGTAAATATTATGCAATCAATTGAAAAAGTAGGATCCACATTGGACCACATATGAGTCATGCTTTTTATCAGAGAACGTAAATGCAAAACTTGCATACCCCGGGGCCCGAACTTACACAAATCGTTTTCCCGTTAAACCCGGCGCCGTACCCTCTTCTTTATAGCTTTGAATTCGTGTAGTCTCCTTGTTGGTGGGCCTATATTATAGTATTTGCAAGCCTATATATAACTTGGTTGGGCCTTCAAAGTGAAACATCAAGCAAAACAAAAGTATAGGTGATCATTGGCTCGGTAACGTATGATATAGGCCATCAGTTCGATAAGATATGGTATGGACATGGGTTCGATTTTTGATGGAGATGTTCTTTCGCTTCTGAAGGAAACTTTTGCCCCATAATCATAGCTAAATTTGACTTTAGCCATTTCAAAAAGAAATATCAAATATATTATACATTTTTTTTTAAAGAAATAACAAATTGATTGTGAAAATATATAAAATAATAAATATTTTTAGAATAAAATCATAATATACACCAATTCTAGAACAGTTCTTCTAAATATAGGCAGGTTACATACCAACTAGCGTACGAATTGTTTATGTGGATCTTGTCAGATGTCACTTTTATATTTATAAAAAAATGAAGAAAAGAGAAAGAAGGACATGGCTTATCTCCCTTCTTCAACACAGGCCACTCCATCTTCAGATCTCTTCCTCTCTCCCAAATCCCACTTCAAATCTCTTTTTCTAACCTTTGGATGCTATATGTCCATATGCGTGTATGAACTATTGGTGGCCAAAGAGGAAATAGCTCGAGATTTTTCAACCTTATAGAAGAAAAAAATTAAAAACAAAATATCATTGAGAAAATCGTAAGGAAAATTGGAGAAGGAATAAGTAATGGATAAGCCTCATTCTCTTAGAACAGCACAGGAAAAGGGAGATGTGTTTGGGTTTTCAAAAAGGAAAGGCAGAGAGAGAAAGGTAAGGTTGCACACAACATTAAACCAAGTTCCAACCAAAATAGAGCATGCAAAAAAACGAATAAATCTATTTGAACATGACGTGTAGACATGCAAGAGAAAAAGAGAGACCAAAATAAGGGCTAGGCTTACTGAATCAATGGCGAAGGAATTATAGAGGTGATCTGGGTTTTCTTCCTTTGTGCCTTGCATGTAGGGATCGCATGACAGGTAAAGGTTCTTTACCAAAACTGCATTCAAAAGGTTTGGGACCTTCAAGCGTATGGTATTAGTGCTAAAACAAATAGCTTTTTTCCTAAATTTTAGTTCGACATCTCCATATGTGCGGCTTGTTTATTTTCTTCTTCAACTATCTATTATATTTGTGATCTAGAATCTCATTTCATCAAAACAAAACAAAAAAATTCCTAAACCCCATAACTGTACCTAGCGGTGCTGGAGCTCCTCGATAGACTCAAGGAAGCGGTCCTTAGCCTCCCGGAGCCGGCATTCTCCATCAACATTATCCTACAAAGGTGACGATGGTGGAGATGCTAATGCCATTTTGGTATGAGAGAGAGAGAGAGAGAGAGAGAGAGAGAGAGAGAAAAGAGGTATAGCAATAGTTCCAGTCTTCCCACTCCAAACACCCCAAAAGTCCTTCTTTAATGAAACGCTTCGTTTTATTTTCCACCTCAGTGTTTGGTGCGTGATTTGGTACCTAACTAGCCTGCAAAAAGAGTTTTTCATTCTAGAATGTAATAAAACATTTAGGCACATATATAATGTAAAAAACTATAAGATAAAATAGATAGTATATTATGCAAGGGTTAAATACAAAATCATTAACTGCATTTCTAACTTTCGCCATATTGATACTAATTAAAAAAAAAACTCGCAATTAAACACCTTAATCAATCTCCTATTAAATAATTAATAGAAAGATTGCAATGTGGCATACTAATACATGCTGATTTGGCATTATTTTTTTCAAAAAATAAATTAATTGAAATGCTTACATGACTTTACCATATTTTAAATTCTTAATTGAATAATTGACATAGCGTATTACTGTCACATGTTAGACAGTAAAAAACTGGCAGGTGACACCCATACCAAATATTTTAAAGATAAATTATACTTGTAGTCATGAGTTTACAAGCGTCGTGTAATCATTTTGAAATAAATAAATAAATAAGAGACTCATATGAAAAAAATTAATTTTTTTAATAGTGGACCCTACTCTTTTTCAAAATAATTACATGGCACTTACGTACTCTACAGCTGTATATAGCATTACTCTATTTTAAATACTAAAATATTTAAAATTTGTTTGAACTTTGATCTACAAGTTCCTAAATATTTTAAAATTGGTTTAGCAAAGTGCAACTTCTCTAGACTACAAGAAGCATTTGAAATTGAAATCCAAATTCCAATTGTGGGGAGAAAAAAACTGGTGAATGAATGATGAATAATTCATAGCAGCTACGACGTCGTACCTATGATCCTAGCCTTTGTGACCAAGAGAAGAAGGAAGCTGTACTATGTTACGAACCAAAGCTTAAAGCAATGGTGCGCAGGTAAAGTGCCCATTAACATCACCATCCTCCAGAACATCACGACAAGATGCCATTGCCATCAGATTTAACAATATGTCATGGTGCTCAATGCCACTGTTGTCATCATGATTTCATGCATTCCCCGATCGGATGTCATTTTCGTTATCTGCAGAATTATTGGTCAGTTTGATGGGGACAGAGTGAGGCGAGGGATTCATGATCATGATCATGATATCTACTCTTCTCATTATTCATAATGGAATTTGCCCACCAACTATTTGGGAAAAGTATTGAATATCCTAATTCACTGCAGATCGGACAAAACTAGAAAGATGCACAAATTGTATGCTCTACTACCTTCCCTCTTTTTGGGCCATGGCTTTCAAACGGGTAATCTGCTGGGTTTGATTTTTGTACACTACACAATCATGGATGATCAAACCTCCCATTTTGTGCTGTCATCAAGCTTACTAAAATGTGCGGCCAAAAAAAAAGAAAAAGAAAAAGAAAAAGAAAAAAGAAAGAAGTTAAGAAGTTGTAAAATTGATCCCCAAGTTTTCATTCAGTAAAAAGTTTTCAGATTTCTCAGTTTTCAGGCATCACCAGTTAGTGTGATTGTAGTCCTAATGGCTTTGCTGAAAATGCTAATCATGTTTTCTAGGAATATACTTTGGCTAATGGGGTATGACATTACTCTGTTTTTGGCTATACACATAGGGCCTCTGGTTGTTTAAAAATAAAGCTACACAATGGTGATCTTCTTTTAAGGGTTCGTACCAATTTCATATGCATGCCGTTTGCTACCATCTCTTATGCTTTAGGAGATTTGACTAGAAAGAAACAAACCTAGATTCGCGGATGCCCACTGTTGTGACTAACATTCATAAGATTAAGGAACGGTTCGGAGAACTCAATTTTTTTCTCAAGCCTAAAGCATTATCACGAATGCTAATGTTTCTGTTCTTGAAACTCTTCATATCCCACTGATCACCATGTATGTTAGAGACAAATTCTAGTCAAATGACTATCTCCTCCCATTGTTGTTGAGAAAATCGTGGTGATCCCTTAATACTTGCACATCGAATTCACAACACATGCACCCATATACTGACATCAAAAATTTAACATGGTTCAATAATTGTCTACATCTACATAGAAGAGCTTCACTAATAAATAGTGAAATACAGAAAATATTACAGATGAAGAGGATCACATTCCACTTAACTCAACTCTCTATTTACTCAGAGCTCACCCTGGCTCTCTCTCTTTCTTTTCTCTCGCTCTTCTTGGTGTTTTATCCCACTGTATATTGCACTGCAAATGACCTCCTTTTATAAGGGAGACTTCAAAAGACAAGTACAAATCTTGACAATGGGATGCTCCGTCAACAAATGTTAACCACCAGCTAGCTCTGACAAACTATGGACAATGGAAGCTGCAACTCTTGACCAAACTTCAGCAACTAATCTATATTGGGACACTTAAGTTCGCTAGGTAGCTAGCTACATGGGCTGAACGCCCAACAATTGTTACATAGAACTTAAAAAGTTGGTGGTGCTTCCAAATATAATCTTGGGCCTAATGGTTGTGTGAGCATCTTTTGTTCTTCTATTTGCTCCTTTATTGCTCGACCTGCTATTCAGGTTTAGGTACAAACACATACGTAGAATTTTCAACTTTGAAAATTAGTATAATTTTATGCTCTCAACTAAGTGCACCAGAGTTCATTGTTGAATTCAACTCTCTCCTTATCATAAATTGATTAAACAATGACACTCAACTGTCATGGAATTATTCTAATATTTGGGATGGTAATTTGCAGTTTTAAAATCTTTTTCCCTTTGTTATCAAACATATTAGAGAGAATGTAAATGCACCGACAGACAACCTTGCCTCTCATGGAGCCCACAACAATACAATATGCTTCTCTCTTTCTCAACTTTCTAAACATATGGTTGGCATTTTTACTTTGGAATCGTGGATCATGCTATTATCCCTGCAAACTTCTACATACAAAAGAAAACTATATAAACTTCCCGTAAACTTAACCTACAAACTGATATAACTTTATAAAAATTGTTAGATTTACATTATAATAAAAATAACTTTACATACCATATCCAGTCATATCAATTTATAGATTTATTTTTGTATAATCCCTTTGTAGCTAAAGTATTTTCCTATTGTTAATATATAGTTTTTTTTTTTTTTTTTTTCCGAAAGCAAGAGCCAATACAATTCGAGTTCTTTTATTTTTATTTTTAATGTAAATAAAATCTTCATTTTTTGTGCAATAATAATTTTGAGTCTATAATTTGGATATGATGATCAATGCAGCCAGAAAAAAAGGATAAAAAGCTGTGGATATGAATATTAGGAAAGTCCCACCACCAACTCCATGAAGACTTGAACTGAAAAGCTCTGCCTCTTATCCACCTAAGGAAATCACATTTATTGCCACGTAAAATCTAATTGGCACTAAAACTAGTCTACAAGAGTAGTTAGGCATTCGAATTTAAGATCATTGACTCAGTCCAAAGAGAATTTTGAGAATGAAGTAGTTACCAGAGTTTAACTTTTGTTAGTTTCTACCATTTATTTCTCAATAAATGATAGTTGCAGTTGTAAGTATGCAAGCGTCACATAATTATTTTAAAAAAGTAAATAAATATGAGATTCACATGAAAAAAAAAAAAAAAATTTAATAGTGAACCCCACTCTTTTTTAAAGCACTTACACAGACAGCACTTGTATACTCTATGACTGTATGTAGCATTTATTTCTCTCCTAATTGGCCAAAAAAAATGGGAAGGAAAAAAGAAACCAACAAGACTATTATCCATATACAAAAAAAGTAACTTTATAATCTGACGTACCACATCAAGCCACATCAGTTTGTGAATTTATTTTTGTGAAATCCCTTTATAGCTAAAGTATTTTCCTTTTCCATTATAGTGATAAGAACACAAGAAGCTAAGCATGGCAGCTACTTCAAGTAAAAAATCAGCATAAAGAACCAAACAATGGAACATTCATAGTTTGTGTAGTTTTCAAAGATTCCCCCACCTTTTCTGTAGAATCTTGATACTTGGAATGCCGGATTGTATGGTAGAATAACATCAACTTCTGTTTATTTGCATTCTAATCCAGAACATACTCTGCCGACTTGCACTAAACTGTGCTTTTCCCTCACTTTCATAAAGCAAATTACCATACCCACGATTCCCCCACCTCTTCTGTAGAATCTTGATACTTGGAATGCCGGATTGTATGGTAGAATAACATCAACTTCTGTTTATTTGCATTCTAATCCAGAACATACTCTGCCGACTTGCACTAAACTGTGCCTTTCCCTCACTTTCATACAGCAAATTACCATACCCACGTCTCACCCCACTTCAGGACTTCATTTCAAGTGTACTTTTCCCCTTGTCGGAGAAAGAAAAAGGTTATAACTTTACAGCCACCTGCTTAAGAAAATGACACCTAGTTGGCAGGCACAAAATCGATTCCAATCATTCTCATTGAAGCCTTGAGATAAGACAATTAAATAAGAACTGTGAATATTCAACTGTGTTGTTTTTACTGCTTCTAAAAGTGTGTCAGATGGCCTTACTATCTCCTAGATGAACCAGAAGGGAACTCTGATTCAAGTTAGAACATCCAAAAGTTGTAAAATGAGCCTCACATTTATATCATCTTATCCACAGAATGCACTCAGTAATGCTGTTTCTGAAGAGATTACAAACCACTCAGATTGTGCCTAACTAATTTCTCCTGCTCCTGAGCCGGAGCCTGCACTTCCTTCAGGACTTTTGGAATGTCTTCGAAGAACCACAAAAGAACTCTAGACCTCAAAGGTAATTAATTCCAAACAGTAAAGCTTATTGCTAATGAAGATACATATATTATTAGTGTGGCAATTGGAAAGAGAACAAACCTATCAAACATAAATAAAATTTAACACAATCCACTAAACAGCAGCAGCACAAATAGGGAAAAAAGAAGAAGATATAATTCACTGCAAACTGATCGCAAAGAACACTTTTTGAGATTTTATGTGGGAAATGAACATCAAGCATCCATATCATTAAGCATTAAACTAGAATCAAGCTAAAAAATAAGTTGATCACTGCTGTTGAACGAAAAGGTAAGCGCCGATTGAAACAAACACGCATTAACAATTTCTAGATATTCATTGATTCTGTGAAATGAGTTAGGGAAGATACAAGTGGTTCTATTTGATACAATTGAATGCAAGATTAGAAGTCAGCAACTAGGTTCTTTTGTGTGTGTGTGTGTGTGTGTGTTTTCATTTCATCCACTCGGTAATCATCAGAAAACAATCATGAAGTCAAAAGCAGTTTCATCATGATGATCTTGATATCGACTTTTATTAGGAAAAAAAAATAGTTTGTTTCCACCATATTGTAGGAAATTAGTAAATAAAAACACACTCATCTTGAGAGGCAAGATTCCTCAAAACCGGCCGGATGGTGGACGTGCACAATTCATTCATCTCATAACCTGCAGATTACTCAATAATATATGACAACACAAAACAAGCACCACCTAGCATGAGAGTAGAAAAGAGAAAAAATAAAACTAAAAATCAAGGCATCAACGATTCTACGAATAAATTCGAATGGAAAAACTTCTCATAAAATCATCATCCAATAAAATTGCAATGAAATGCTTCAAATACAGCAGAAATCAATAGATGATTTGGTAACTAGAAAATGCAGAGAGATCAAAATCTTCTAGTCTCTAATGTTTCACGATCTTCCTATTTCCACGAAATGGTAATACACAGACCAGAGAGAAGGTACAATGAAGACAACTCCTCCCCTCCCTCCACGCCGTTCTTCTTCTTTCCCATAAGTATAAAAAAATACCATTTTTCTTCATTTGCTTTGCCACAATTTCTCAGCAACCAAACAGGGAATATGACTAAACAAGTCAATAAATGCTAGAGAGATAGAGGATGAGCGCTGGATGCAGAGGTTTATCGACCGATTCATGTTTTGTGCAGTGTCACAAAAAATCCCCAAGAAGAGGTCGATGAACCGCTGCCTCCAGTGACTTCACTCCCACCATACCAAATGCCCACATAAACAAACAATCGCAAACGAAATTACAAATATTCGCCTACATTTTTTTTACAACAAACAAAACCCAACAAGGATTTTGATACCACAAAATAGAAAAAGGAAAAAATACACCCGACAAGAACAACAAGAGTAAATGGCGTAAAACAACACAAATCTGAACAAACCATAAAGATTAAATGAAGGAACAAAAAAAAGAAAAAAAGAAAGAACGGCTAGAGCTGACTTGCACTTTTGGCATCATCCTAAATAGCATGTACTTATGTAGAGAGAGAGAGAGAGAGAAAGAGAAAGTGAGTTAAAACCAGGAATCTGAAGGGTCACCATTGCCGAATGTCTCTCTCTCTATCTCTCTATCTCTGCTTTGCAAAGAGAGTGGCATAGTGTGACCTTTTAAGGTTTTTTTGTTTTTTAATTGTGTTTGAGATAACATTGAAACTACGGTCTTTAATCCCGTTTAGTTCAGAAAAAGGATAACGCCAAGCTTGATAATGAGAAGCAGCCATGGCGTGCATGATTGGTCACAAGGAATCATCAAAAAGTCTCACTGTTCAGAGTGAGCTATCACTTTCTTTTTGTTTTTTTCCTTTCAAGATATTTTGTTTCTTTCACTAAAAACAAAAGAAAATCATTAGAGATTTTCCCCAGTGAAAAGTGACCTAATTCTTGTTCCATTAAAAAAGTTTAAATCCATTGAGATGGTGTAAAATCACATAGCATATTATGATTAGTGTCGGTAATACGAGAGACTATCCGTGAACTTAACATGAAGAGAATATAAAATTAATACATTTGAATTTGATATAAAAGAATTCAGATCCAAACAGATAGATTTGTTAAGATATAATTTATTAACGGGCCAATAATAAGTTAATTTATTTAATAGAAAATTAATCTATTTTAATCTATTTTAATTTTATTTTAAAATTAAAATTTTATTATTATTAAGTTGTAATATTAATATTTCTCACTATAATTATATTTTTATTATTATAATTATAATTTTAGACATATTCTCATATTTATTATTGTATGGTTTGTAATATTAGTTTTATTATATGTTAAAATTTGATAAATATTGACATATATATTATTTAAGATATTGTGGTTCATAATAAATATAGATTTTAACTTTTATGTAAAATTATGTTAATTAGGTTAAAAGAGATATATATTAGTTCAACTCATTTACATGAAATATGTTTAAACGGGTTATTTTATTTTAATTTATTTTTAATTAATTATTAAATCGATCAAAATAGATGACACGACACGATCCGTTATCTAAATAGATTAGATTATAGTTTAAAAATTTAACACGTTTAACTTAATCGGTTAGATTTGCACTATCCAAAAAAAATGACTTGCCACCACTAATTTGGACGTTGCAAATAAAAGAAGTGTAAGAAACATCAAATAATAAATATATTTAAAGAGTAGTGCTACTACATCTCCGAGTCCGAAAACCCACCAAAAAAGATAAAAAATAATAATTTTTTTATTATGTTTTTATATTCTTAAGTATTTTTTAAAAAATAAAAAAATTTATAATATTATTAAAAAATACTTTCTTAACCTTCAAGTAAAAATAAAAAAATTTTGATAATATACAAATTCGAGAAAGTAAACATATAGCATTTCTGATATTTAAATTTCTTCGTTAACATATCCAATACATCACTGATGTAAAAGCATGTCACATAGGTTAGGTAGAAAAGTATTGAAACCTTTATTTTTTTTATTTATTTTTTTTTATTTTATGAATATAATGGATTTTATTGAAAATGTGACACTGGCTAACTCAACAACGAAACATATTGGAAATTGTTTTAGGCCTCATAACTCATAAGTCTGCAGGAGGTTTGGGCATCTTCAATACAGACCTCCTTAGCCCATTGGTGCTCTAAAATACTGTCCTATATCTCAAGCTGGAACTGTTTCTAAGCCTTCACTGACTTGACTTCTGCTGGTAGATTGGATTTGGCATTCCACTTGGATTGGACATAAACATAATTGCAGCGGTCTGCTAGAGTTGTGTGAGCCCAAAAAAGGACCTACAATTTCTCAAAGTACTCCATAGAGGAATATCAAGACTCAGAACATTAACAGGCATTAACTCTGCAAGTGGTTCTTTGAGTTCAACTTTGATCAATGGCAATCCTTACATGCAACTTTAAGATTCAGTTAGTTATGCTACTCATCGTTTTGCAGACTATACTTCGTTTTATTTTATTTCTCTTAAACTAATTGAGTTCTTCTACTTATCATCCATACATCACATATTTGAAAATGAAAAAAAAAAAAATTATATATGGTGTATGGTATTGGAATGATGAGTGGAAATTTTCTTGTAATTATTCTATGGAGCTTCAAGCATGATTAAAGAGAACCAAGAAATACATAAAAGAGAAAAACAAGCTAGTAGTTCCATTCGTAAATTCCCGAGTGTTTTGTCTACATTTACATGAACTGATATAAAGTATCATTTCACAGTTCTAAGATAAAGTATTAGAGTAATAATAAACGACGGGGACAATACGAGAATAAGGTTTATTCACCATTCATTATTATAATTCAAGCAGTGGGATAGGAAGACTCCATGGCAATGCCACAAAGACCTTCCTTAGCATCAATATCTCTTTTCATCCTTATGTATCCTTCTTCACCCCATTTGATGCCCCATGAGTTCTTCACCAACCAATACTTAGTTCCATCTTCTGCAGTTCCATAACCTACTACTGTAACACCATGATCCAATTCTGTTCCACATTTTCCTGTGAAGACCCCACTTTTGTAGAATCGGAAGTCAGAGCCGCTAGCCTCAATGGCAACTGAAACAGGTTGGTTGGCAACGGCTTTAAGCAATTGCTTCTCATTGTTGGTAGGGACATCTTCATAGTCTGCGATCGTGGCTGAAGCTGTCTTGTTCTTGTTGCATGTTCCATCCACTCCCTTGTAGGGATAATTTCCTTCAGTTGTAATGCCTTTGTTCTGGATGATAAATTTAAATGCATGATCCATTAGACCACCTTGACAACCTTTGTCTTCACCGCTAGTGTCACAATCAACTACTTCTTGCTCTGAAAGAGAGGCTGATGACTTTCCATTTGTGATGCTGGTGATCCCCTCCATGGCCGCAACCGCAGAAAATGACCAACAACATCCTAAATTCATATTATAACACAAGGTACTAGTGTTAGAAAAAAAAGGTCAAATCAAAATCTTCTCATGCTTCTGTTCGAACTTGATGGCTTTAAATTAGAAAAAAATAGACATGTAAATGGGTCCCGCAGCATTTATTTCTCATTTAATGATATTCGAATGCGGACATCAATAAATGTTGTAGAAACCACTTCATGTCTCTCTCTCACTTGAGATCTTTTTTCCAAATGATCTACACATAACTATCTATACAATAAATTCAAAATTGAATGCAATTACCACATGTTCCTTGGTCCTTTACGGGTGTAACAGCTCCTTTCTTCCTCCAATCAATGGTAGATGGCACAGCAGTAAAATTCTCATACCTAAATGGTGTCACCGGAGATGGATTGGAGCTCCTTCTGTATCCATTGTGAGAGGCTTGAAATTCTTCATTACTCTGATCAGCAAAGGGATTAACGCTCAATTTACAAGATTGGTTCCCAACACTGTTGAAAGACTCAATGTACTCAACATTGCGCTTGAAAATTTGGAAACGCATTTCCTTCTCTGTAGTATTCTTATAACTGCGTCCATAGAGAGCCATCCATTCCTCATGCCTTTCCATCATGGAGGACGCTTCAAGCAACTGGGAACTTGCCCAAATCCCGAGCAATGTCAGGAAGATTAATCCCTTTGCAGTCGAGATCAAAGTCATATTCTTTCTCAAAGTATTGAAAATGGCTACTTGAAATGATGATTTTGCTTGTATTTGTGAATATGACTAGAGAGAAATGGCTATATATAGAACATTTATCACGCCGGTTTTTGCTCTTCAAAACGAATCTTTTTAAAAAAGCCTAGCTAAATGCCAATGCAAGTCTATGCCCCTCTATAGTTGGGCCTTATTATGATTTTGTCCTTGTTGTTATTTACTTCCCTCCCACTTTTGTCAGAAGATTTTTTTCATTAGAAAGTATTCATTAGATCAAGAAGATTTGCTTGCACAATACACATCCACTACATCCACTAAGGAGATACTTAAAAGAGTCTATCGAAAAATGAATCTCCTTACACTTAAAAGAGCCTATCTAAAAATGAATAGTAAATGAACAGGAAATTAATAGCACACTTTCTTTCTTCCATCTATGCCTCTCTGTAGTAAGGTCTTATTACGATTTTGTTCTTGATTTTGTTATTTACTTTCCGCCCACTTCTATTAGAAGATTTGCTTCATTAGAGACTAGTCATTAGATCAAGGAGATTTGCCTGCATAATACACATCCATTGCATCCACACTACATCTACTAAGTAGATACTTAAAAGAGCTAATCGAATAATGAATCTCCTTATACTTAAAAGAGCCTATCGAAAAATGAATTATAAATGAATAGGAAATGAATAGCACACTTTTTTTCTTCCATCTATGACCCTCTGTAGTTGGGTTTATTACGATCTTGTCCTTGATTTTGTTATTTACTTTCCTCCCACTTCTATAAGAAGATTGTTTCATTAAAAGAGTAATCCCTAGATCAAGAAGATTTGCCTGCATAATACACATCCACACTACATCCACAATACATCTACTAAGGAGATACTTAAAAAAGACTATCGAAAAATGAATAGTAAATGAATAAAAAATGAATAGTATAATTTATTTCTTCCATCTATGACCCTCTATAGTCGAGGTATTATTATGATTTTGTCCTTGATTTTATTATTTACTTTCCACCCACTTCTGCCAGAAGATTTGTTTCATCAAAGAGTAATCATTAAATTAAGAAGATTTGCTTGCATAATACACATCCACTAAGGAGATACTTAAAAGAGCATATCGAAAAATGAATATCCTTATACTTAAAAGAGTCTGTCGAAAAATGAAAAGTAAATGAACAAGAAATGAATAATACACTTTCTTTCTTCCATCTATGCCCCTCGGTAATTGAGTCTTATTCCGATTTTGTCCATGATTTTGTTATTTACTTTCCACCCACTTCTATCAGAAGATTTGTTTCATCAGAGAGTAATCATTGGATCAAGAAGATTAGCCTGCATAATACACATCCACTACATCCACACTGCATTTACTAAGGAGATACTTAAAAGAGCCTATCGAAAAATGAATAGTAAATGAACAGTATACTTTCTTTCTTCCATCTATGCCCCTCTTTAGTTGGGTCCTATTACGATTTTGTCCTTACTTTTGTTATTTACTTTCTGTGCACTTCTGTCAGAAGATTTGTTTCATTAGAGAGTAAACATTAGATCAAGAAGATTTGCCTGCATAATACACATGCACTACATCCACTAAGGAGATACTTAAAAGGGCCTATCAAAAAATGAATATTCTTATACTTAAAAGAGCATATCGAAAAAATGAATAGGAAATGAATAGTACACTTTATTTCTTTCATCTATGCCCATTTGTAGTTGGGTTTTATTATGATTTTGTCCTTGATTTAGTTATCTTTTTTCCCCCCACGTCTATCAGAAGATTTGTTTCATTAGAGAATAATCATTAGATTAAGAAGATTTTCCTGTATAATACACATCCACAATACATCCACTAAGGAGATACTTAAAAGGGCCTATCGAAAATTGAATAGTAAATGAACAGGAAATGAATCGTACACTTTCTTTCTTCCATCTATGCCCCTCTGTAGTTGGGTCTTATTATGATTTTGTCTTTGATTTAGTTATCTACTTTCCGCCCACTTTTGTCAGAAGATTTGTTTCATTAGAGAGTAATCATTAGATCAAGAAGATTTGCTTGCGTAATACACATCGACAACATCCACATTACATCCACTAAGTAGATACTTAAAGGAGCTTATCGAAAAATGAATCTCCTTATACTTAAAAGAGCCTATCGAAAAATGATTAGTAAATGAACAGGAAATGAATAGTACACTTTCTTTCTTCCATATATGCCCCTCTGCAGTTAGGTCTTATTACGATTTTGTCCATGATTTTGTTATTTACTTTCTGGCCACTTCTATCAGAAGATTTGTTTCATCAGAGAGTAATCATTGAATCAAGAAGATTAGCCTGCATAATACACATCCACTACATCCACACTGCGTCTACTAAGGAGATACTTAAAAGAGCCTATCGAAAAATGAATAGTAAATGAACAGTACACTTTCTTTCTTCCATCTATGCCCCTCTGTAGTTGGGTCCTATTACGATTTTGTCCTTACTTTTGTTATTTACTTTCTACGCACTTCTGTCAGAAGATTTGTTTCATTAGAGAGTAATCATTAGATCAAGAAGATTTGCCTGCATAATACACATGCACTACATCCACTAAGGAGATACTTAAAAGGGCCTATCGAAAAATGAATATTCTTGTACTTAAAAGAGCCTATCGAAAAAATGAATAGGAAATGAATAGTACACTTTCTTTCTTCCATCTATGCCCCTTTGTAGTTGCATTTTATTATGATTTTGTCCTTGATTTAGTTATCTGCTTTCCGCCCACGTCTATAAGAAGATTTGTTTCATTAGAGAGTAATCATTAGATTTAGAAGATTTTCCTGTATAATACGCATCCACAATACATCCACTAAGGAGATACTTAAAAGAGCCTATCGAAAATTGAATAGTAAATGAACAGGAAATGAATAGTACACTTTCTTTCTTCCATCTATGCCCCTCTGTAGTTGGGTCTTATTATGATTTTGTCTTTGATTTAGTTATCTACTTTCCGCCCACTTTTGTCGAAAGATTTGTTTCATTAGAGAGTAATCATTAGATCAAGAAGATTTGCTTGCGTAATACACATCGACAACATTCACACTACATCCACTAAGTAGATACTTAAAAGAGCTTATCAAAAAATGAATCTCCTTATACTTAAAAGAGCCTATCGAAAAATGATTAGTAAATGAATAGGAAATGAATAGTACACTTTCTTTCTTCCATCTATGTCCCTCTGTAGTTGGGTCTTATTACGATTTTGTCCATGATTTTGTTATTTACTTTATGCCCACTTCTATCAGAAGATTTGTTTCATCAGAGAGTAATCATTGAATCAAGAAGATTAGCCTGCATAATACACATCCACTACATCCACACTGCATCTACTAAGGAGATACTTAAAAGAGTCTATCGAAAAATGAATAGTAAATGAACAATTCACTTTCTTTCTTCCATCTATGCCCCTCTGTAGTTGGGTCCTATTACGATTTTGTCCTTACTTTTGTTATTTACTTTCTGCGCACTTCTGTCAGAAGATTTGTTTCATTAGAGAGTAATCATTAGATCAAGAAGATTTGCCTGCATAATACACATGCACTACATCCACTAAGGAGATACTTAAAAGGGCCTATCAAAAAATGAATATTCTTATACTTAAAAGAGCATATCGAAAAAATGAATAGGAAATGAATAGTACACTTTATTTCTTTCATCTATGCCCATTTGTAGTTGGGTTTTATTATGATTTTGTCCTTGATTTAGTTATCTTTTTTCCCCCCACGTCTATCAGAAGATTTGTTTCATTAGAGAATAATCATTAGATTAAGAAGATTTTCCTGTATAATACACATCCACAATACATCCACTAAGGAGATACTTAAAAGAGCCTATCGAAAATTGAATAGTAAATGAACAGGAAATGAATCGTACACCTTCTTTCTTCCATCTATGCCCCTCTTTAGTTGGGTCTTTTTATGATTTTGTCTTTGATTTAGTTATCTACTTTCCGCCCACTTTTGTCGGAAGATTTGTTTCATTAGAGAGTAATAATTAGATCAAGAAGATTTGTTTGCGTAATACACATCGACAACATCCACACTACATCCACTAAGTAGATACTTAAAAGAGCTTATCGAAAAATGAATCTCCTTATACTTAAAAGAGCCTATTGAAAAATGATTAGTAAATGAACAGGAAATGAATAGTACACTTACTTTCTTCCATCTATGCCCCTCTGTAGTTGGGTCTTTTTACGATTTTGTCCATGATTTTGTTATTTACTTTCTGTCCACTTCTATCAGAAGATTTGTTTCATCAGAGAGTAATCATTGGATCAAGAAGATTAGCCTACATAATACACATCCACTGCATCCACATTGCATCTACTAAGGAGATACTTAAAAGAACCTATCGAAAAATGAATAGTAAATGAACAGTACACTTTCTTTCTTCCATCTATGCCCTTCTGTAATTGGGTCCTATTACGATTTTGTCCTTACTTTTATAATTTACTTTCTGTGCACTTCTGTCAGAAGATTTGTTTCATTAGAGAGTAATCATTAGATCAAGAAGATTTGCCTGCATAATACACATGCACTACATCCACTAAGGAGTACTTAAAAAGGCCTATTAAAAAATGAATATTCTTATACTTAAAAGTGTCTATCGAAAAAATGAATAGGAAATGAATAGTACACTTTCTTTCTTCCATCTATGCTCCTTTGTAGTTGGGTTTTATTATGATTTTGTCCTTGATTTAGTTATATGCTTTCCGCCCACGTTTGTCAGAAGATTTGTTTCATTAGAGAGTAATCATTAGATTTAGAAGATTTTCCTGTGTAATACGCATCCACAATACATCCACTAAGGAGATACTTAAAAGAGCCTATCGAAAATTGAATAGTAAATAAACAGGAAATGAATAGTACACTTTCTTTCTTCCATTTATGTCCCTCTGTAGTTGGGTCTTATTATGATTTTGTCTTTGATTTAGTTATCTACTTTCCGCCCACTTTTGTCAGAAGATTTGTTTCATTAGAGAGTAATCATTAGATCGAGAAGATTTGCTTGCGTAATACACATCGACAACATACACACTACATCCACTAAGTAGATACTTAAAAGAGTTTATCGAAAAATGAATCTCCTTATACTTAAAAAAGTCCATCGAAAAATGATTAGTAAATGAACAGGAAATGAATAGTACACTTTCTTTCTTCCATCTATGACCATCTATAGTTGGGTCTTATTACAATTTTGTCCTTACTTTTATCATTTACTTTCCGCCCACTTCTGTTAGAAGATTTGTTTCATTAAAGAGTAATCATTAGATCAAGACGATTTGCCTGCATAATACACATCCACAATACGTCCACTAAGGAGATACTTAAAAGAGCCTATCGAAAAATAAATAGTAAATGAACAAGAAATGAATAGTACACTTTCTTTCTTCTATCTATGCCTCTCTGTTGTTGGGTCTTATTACGATTTTGTTTTCATTTTTGTTATTTACTTTCCGCCCACTTCTGTCATAAGATTTGTTTCATTAGAGAGTAATCATTAAATCAAGGAGATTTGCCTGGATAATACACATCCACACTATACACTAAGGTATTTATTTTTGTCCTCTTGCTTTTGTAATTTACTTTCCACCGCCTCCTTTCAATTTCTAGAACATCAATCTACTCAAGTTTTCCTCTTTCCAGTGTCTTCTACTCAGACGAATCCATCGCCTTATCCCCTAACTTTTCCTATAAATACCGCAGCTGCCCAACTAAGAAAAATAAAAAGAACCAAAATCCTAAATAAGTACTTTCCAAATGAAAAATCGATGCTCTTGAGCTTCGCATCATCACCAGGCGTGCCTCTTGGCTGGCTTGGAAGTGATGCTATGCTCTTGGGTTGGCTATGGCAGGAGTGCGACGGCGTGACTCTATTTGAGGCATCAGCCTAGTTCCTCTATTGTAGAACCAGAGTCTCCCCATGCACGGTCAACCATCACATTGCAAACACAAGACAAACCGCTCCAAGGGAAGCTTATCCTTGTTGAGCCCCATCACTTTGTCAACCACCCACATGAGCCACCGTTTAGACCTCACAACCAACATAGAAAACACAACATGAGACAAGCTGCCCAACCAAGAAAAATAAAACAAATGATTTTGGACAAACCAAGGCATGGCTCTGACTGCAAGAGACAAGGGTGACACAATATAAATTGAGACCTAAGGTGAAATTTAAGTTAATCATTCGTAATTATAATACAATAAAATATAAATCATTATATAGAATATTTTCAAAATTCAATAAATAAAATGATGTTTTATTTAAAATATTTAAATAAAGTTTTTTTTAATTTATATTTAATACAACAACTTAAAATGAGGTCTCAATACGAATTTTGTATCTCAATTTAGCAAGATCTTAAAAAATTATTTAAAATATAAATAATTCATTGTATTAAATATTAAATTTATTATTATGGAGCCTTGCACGTATTGAAAAATATAAAAGTTATTTAAAATTTTATTTAATGAAATAGTTTTTATTATTTTATTTTTTTAAAATTAAAAAAGCACCTCATTTTTAATTTTAGAGGCCTTACATAAGTGGTAGCCTTAGGCAATGGCCTAAATGGCTTTATCATTGAGCTGGCCCTGGCGAGAGAACAGAGAAATTATTGGTGGTTGTTATAAATTTTTCTCTGCAAGTGAACGAGTGGGAGGAGCCGCCTCGCGCGCTAACATTAGATGGTGTGGTAAGGTGGCAAAGGCGGCAGCAACAAGGTTTTCAAACCCAAAATAGATATGGGTTTCCGTGTGAGAGAGGGTGGTCGACAGTAATGCGGAGAGAGAGATATATAGAGGAGACCTACCGGTGGATTCATGCGACGTGGCCAGTGACCAAGGTGCAGGCTTCATCTGCGGTGGTTAGTGGCAAAAGTTTGCAAAGCCGCACGAAGAGAGCCGTTCGAAGAAACCATGAATCGAAGAGAAAAGATCAGGAGCTTGATAACGTCAAAAGGTGGGAAGTGTCGAGACAAGGTGCAGAGGCGGTGTGGCTACAGCGGCACAATAGCGGTAGAAATAAGCTGGCCATGCAAGAGAGATATGGTGAGATTTATTTTTTGGGAGAGAGAGAGAGAGAGGTGTGAGAGATAATAAATAAGGCAACTTGTAATTAATGGGGGACACTGGATGTTGGATGGACCGCACGCGCGAAAGCTTCCTTGTTCTTTCGGTTTCACATGTCAAGTGCGTATTAATAAATTTTTGATAGTACACCGTGCAAGAACACGCCTACAAACTATAAAGTAATAATAGAAAATCAAGGCAAAAAGACAAAATGCATCTCTTGTTTTCGGAATGCCAAAACACACTCTGATTCGATTGTACCAGTTTTTTTATAAAATGGATAAAATACAATAAGGTTAAATAAAATTCAAGTTTTATTTTATTAAAATTAATTATCTTAATTATAAAATAAAATGAAAATTTTTATAAATATTTATAGAAAAAATAAATCTATCACTACCTCTGTATAAAATTTTTAACTACCATTTCAATAATGAAGAAAATAATAAGTTTGAATTCGTATTTTCAAACTAGATGATTTAATATTATCTTTGTTTACTTTATCATTAACTTTTCATTCTTGTACACTCATGTTTATATTTTAGAATAATTTTTTTTATAGTAATACAGGGAAAACGTGCCTTGCACGGAGCTCCACTGCTAGTATATACATGACCCATATGAAGAAAAATTAATTTTTTAATAATGAATCTCACTTTTAAAAAAAAAATTACGCAGTACTTACTCACTCCACGACTGTATTTAATATTACTAATAACTTTCAAGCCAAGATTACTTCACTTTAGGGCATATAGAGAAAGAGAAACATATCGAGTAGACTTCATAACATGCATAATTAAATATTCAATAAATATTTTGAAACAGACTTTAGTTGGCTAACCAAACGGAGTCTTAGTGTTTATCTCTCTCTCACTCTAGACGATTCTAGGAAATTTAAATCTATAACCTTTATGTTTTATTCTATTAAGGTATTTAGCGTAAATATAGTATTTTCTTCCCTAATTTCTCAAAACCATAGCTAATTCAGTACTTCATCGTCGTTTATACTCTTTAATCCTAGAAGGCAAAAATCAATGAGAGCTATGACTAATAAAGAAAATTCTATATACCACACTACTATTTCATCTTTGTCTCACTATGTAAGATGTGGTATATTTATCACTATCAAATAATCTTTTATTAGATGATTCTTTATTATCCAATGGTGATAAATAGAATGAGAGTACGTTGTATAGTATTACTCCACTAAAAAACTTGAAACTTCTACCATTTTCTCATTGATGTCAAGTTTTAGGATTTTTTAAGGAGAGGTATGAGAAATTCAGTTTAACTCAAATAAAGGAAAATACTATATACTATATTTTCGATCTTACTTTTTATTTTATTATGCATTGCACTATTCATAACCTCAAAAAAAAATTATGTTAATAATGCAACATAAAGTAGGACCCTACGTGGGACCCTTTCCTCTCCAACTTTTATTTTTATTTTTTACTTTTATAATTTAGCTTCCAGTTGAAATTTCCCTATTGTAACCTACGTGGACCCTTTGCTCGCTGCATAAGGCATGATGGACCCTTGCACTCTGTGTTGAGTTTGTGGAGTCTAATTTATTCTTGTGATGACTCAATTGATGACCTGACCCAGTAAGGATTCATTATGATTTTTTGAGAGTTTCAATGAGACTCGAGTCATGGAGCGTAGGCTTGGGCTGATAAGCCCCAGCCAAAGCGAACATATGGACAAGCCTCGTGGGGGTTTGGGACTTCGCCCCCAAAAAAAGATTTTGACCCGGTATGTGACTTAAGAATCTCCTGACAAAAAGTTTGCACGACATGTCGCTCGAACGAAACTCAGGCAAAAAGTTTACTCAACAATCGCTCAAGTGAACACCACACAGATAGCTCACTCTAGCGAATAACCCAGTAATTGTGAAATTAGGATTTTCATCATACAGCCCTATAAATATGTAATTAAGGAACAGTACGACCATCTAAAACAATGTATTTCGCCCCAAAATATACTTTATCATTCCTTAATATAATAAAATCATCTGTAGCTCCACGGACGTATGCACATTGACGAATTACGTAAATCATTGTGTCAAGTGATTCATTTCTTGTTTACTTTACTTTCTTGCATCGTTTTCACAACACCCTTGGAGGAATTGACTTTGCATACAAATGATACAGAACCCTTGCTCTACTCTTTATTTTACAAACCACATTAAACTCATAATCTCCAAAATAGAAAAGGGATCATTCTCCAAGACTTGAAAATTCAGTCATAGGTTTCAAAATTAAACTAAAATTAAGCCTCAGGTCCCATACAGGTTCTGAATCAAAGACACCTTGAACAAGACAAGAGACAGTGTTTGGATTACAGGGAGTGATGGATTGTGATCAACTGCTTAGAAACCACACACACACATTTTAAAGTCAATGTAAGTATAGATATGTAGATAAAGATGCAACTAAACTTCTTGTATTTCCCATCTACTTGTCATATTCCAAATATATTTAATGGCTTCAGTGACAAATTTGAGTTTGAGATAGGATTATGAACCTCCTTTAAATTTGTCCATCTTTAGGCTGAGCAGAAATCTGAAAATTCGATTCCTACCCCAACTTTGCTTCGGCTCTACTCCAACTCCGACAAGTCGCAGTTGCAGTCGGAGATGAAGCTTTTTCTCCATGGAAAGTCAGAGTCAGAGTCCAAGGCGGAGGTTGAGTTAATCCGACTCTACTCCGATATTATATATATTTTATAAAAATATGCGTTTTCTATATATTAATCATATAAATATAAATATAAGAACATTTAATAATAATTTATAAATACTAAAATGCATAATAACATGTAACATTGTAATACTAATGTATAATAACATGTAACATGCACTAATGGATAAAAACTAATATATAAATAATAAATTTAAAATAACATATAATACTAATGTAAAATAACTAAAGTATTGATTATATAGATTTTATATAACTATATCTCATATTCTTATATAGTTAGTTAAACTCAATAATATACTAGCATAGACCCATGGGTTAATTATTTTAAAATAATATATTTATACTATAATATATATACTAAATTGACTAATAATAGTTTAGTGTATTAAACATCATGCTATTACAATATTACTACCATGTAACACTAAATTACTAATGTATAAACACTAAAATGCATAATAACATCTAACATTGTAACACTAATGGATAAACACTAATATATAAATAATAAATTTATAATAACATGTAATACTAATGTATAATAACAAAAGTATTGATTATATAAATTTATATAATTATATCTTATATGGTTAGTTAAACTCAATAATATACTAGCATGGCCCCATTTGTTAATTAGTAATTTAATTTATTTTGGTGCATTTGGAACTTTGTAATTTAATATATTTTTATTCTTTAAATTTTGAAAGCATGTTAGTACTTGTTTTTGGTTGTATTTTTTGTTGTAATAAAAAATGAATTATTTAGTCTAGATTGTAATTTTTGGAACTAAGGGTGTAACCGTCCGATTTGGTTCAGTTTTGGAAAAAATCTAAAACCGAACCAGTAGGCACCAGTTTTATATTTTTCAAAACCGATTACACACCGGTTACCATTCTAAACCGGTACTCCAATTTTAATAAAAATACAAATTTAACATAAAAAATATGTTTATAAATAAAAACTGCTATGTCAAGAAATTCTGCTATAATATATATATATAAAAAAAAAAACTGCTATATAAAAAAATTGCTATGTAAAAAAAAAAAATCTGCTATGTATTAGTATTAGTATATAACTATTTACTATAGTCTATATATTAGTATTTGTTAATTGTTATAGTGAGTTTAGTTTATTATAACTATATTATTGATAGACTATATTGATAGTATTAGTATAGTAATTTCGTATTAGTATTACTATATTATTATTTTATATGCGATTATTTAGTACAATGATTTATATACTAATTTATACATAGACTTAAAGTATAATATTAATAGTAATATAATATTAAACTATTAGTATTTAGTATTAGGTCATAAAATGTAAATTGTATTAATATAAATTATATACTAATATATATAATTTATATTTATCTACTAGTGTCTTATGTACTTCTCAGAAAAAACATAGAGTTTTTAGTTTATTAGGCCATCAAAATTTAGTAATAATATTTGAGTGATTTTCTTTCGTTTTTGGTTCTTACTTTTTATGAATCTATGATAAAATGTTATTAATAAATAATATATATTTATAATATTATATATTTAAAGCATATGATCAATTAAATTTTCATGTTTAAGATTAAACTTTTATTTTATAAATTATAATAACATTATATATAATTATAAGTTATATTATTATATATAATATAAAATATATTATATATAATATTAAAAAATAAATAAATAAAAATATATTAAACAGTACCGGTTCGGTTCGGTCCGGTCTAAAGATGACCGGAACCGAAACCGAAACCGAACCGGTTCTAGCCGGTTTTCCATTTTATGAAACTAGTTCCGGACTTGACCAGTCCAAAACCGGCACAACAGATCCAATTTGGGCTGATTTTCCAGTTTGCCAGTTAAAATTTACACCTCTGTTTGAAACAATTGAAATTTGAAAGCCCACACAATTATTTTTAAAAAAAGTGGGCCAAATATGAAGTTAAAAAAGAAAAGAAAAAAAAAAGGCTCAAAATTTGACTCCGCTCTGAGCAGAGTCGAAGCGGAGGATGTGCCTGTCGGAGTCGGATTTGACCTCCGACAAAGTTGGAGTCGGAGTTGGAGGTTGCCCATACCAACTCTGACTTAGTCGGTGCTCAGCCCTAATCCATCTCCCAATATTAGGTATTCTGTAAGTTAATAAGAGAATTGACACTAGAAAACAAAGAAATTGCAACAAAACAGGTATCATATCAAGTTTACAAACTACCTGCATTTCCGGAGAATGGACGGCTGAGATACTACGCAATACTATGGAAAAGTGTTGCTCACTTGCAATAAGGAGCTAGCTTTGTGAAGGACAATACCATGCAGATGACTGATGAAAAATGTATTGGCACTTGAGCACCCTTTGATAAGCCATGTTTTCCGATCAGGGTTTTACTTTAAACAATACTTCTTACATGTGAATGCACAAATCCTGTAAAAATGCAGCTTGTTTCTTTTTCCACTAGCCGTTTTCTAAGCTTAGACTTGTGTAGCTCCAAGCAACAGACACATGCTTCCCCAGCTAAACCAAGTGCAACACTACTTAAAAAAATGAAAATGGTACTACTGCACAAGCTACTCCAAGATCTTGACCTAGTCTTCAGAAGTTCAATCAAAAGACACAAAAGGAGAAAGCATCATTAGCTTTGAGAAGATTATCCCGTTTAAGCTTTCAATGTCAAACATCTGATAGCTAAGTTCATCAAGTACAGAGGCAAAGACATTAATATTCTTACAGATGGACAAAAGAAAGCTCCAATGTGAATCAATTACTTATCTGTATTATGATACATTTAGTGCGTCAAACAGGAACGATATGAAATTACATATGATCTGAAAGCTGCCAAAACATTGAAAATTTTTGGGAGCTCACAAAACAGAATTCTCCTAACCAAAAATTTAGAGGACACGAGTAAACCATTTTTTTCAAATCATCACCTTTAGCACATTTGCATCCAGCAGTCAACTTAAAGAATCACCTCCACATTAGTTATGTACATTGAAAAGAAACTTGTCTTTGCAACATTTCTATGTCTAGTTTTGCTAAGAACCTTCACAAAAATACTTTCGTCAATGGCCCGAACCGTTTGGATTTTGCCTCAACACGGGCAGTATATCCTACTGTTGTGGGCCTTAAGGATCTCTGCCGCACCATATCACAGTATCCAGGGTCTTCTAATTGCCCATCTGTTCTTATATACTGTATCATCTGATGATACATGGGGAAAAATCGCACTTGGATGGATGCATAAGTGAAATATGGGATGAGAGAAGAGACCAGCACAAACAATGTGAGGAGCCAAAAAAAGGGGGTTGGTGCACATGCTTCAATAAAGACCTTATATGCAGTTTTTGAAATGTAGGGGTCGATTGCTCCATATGCCAAGAGGAACATATACCAGAATATAGTGCCACCCCAAATGAAGAGATGCTGTACATATGTGAAATAGTTTATGGATAGTGCCATCTGACAGTTCACCACCCACACAACACAAGTGTACATGGTGGTTCCAAGTATTTCCAATCCTACAACTTCCCCGCCTTTACGAAAGGCTTGATGCTCCATTGCACGAATGCAAAAGAAGAATATCACAGTAGCGCCCAGCACCCCATTGAATGCCCAGCCAATGATCCGAAACCAGCTAAATAGGATGTTTTGGACACCTTCTTGGTACAACAGAGGGAACTGCAAGGATTAGCTAGGAGGTGTTAATCTCAGTGCCCTTTACTACTAGGATGCAAACTTGAAGAAATTTCAAAACTCGCAGTAATGTTTCTCGTTTCAAGGACACCTTAAACTTCTTATGAATTTGGAAGGACAAAAGAAAAGCATCAATACATGGGATTTACCTTAACACAAAGCCGTGCAGAGACATCCTGGTCAAAAACTCCTAAGGCTATCACAGGAAGTGATGTGAAGAAGACATTATAGAGTGAAAGATACCAATCATTGTATATAGCTTGGCCCGAGAATGATGCATAAGCTTCAAAGAAGAAGAGAGTGAAGCCAAAAGCAATGTTCTTGTAAAAGAAATAGCATATCTGCCAAACAGAAAAAAAGGGTCAACCATTAATTTCTTTGGGTTAACATTGGAGTTAAAGCCAGCATTAACAAATACCAGGATCCACAATCAGGCTTCTTAACATTTACTTCTCACTATCTGTAATAAATGCATGAGAAAAAAAAATCTAGTTATGATTCAAGTATTATGCATGATTTCAACAATTTTACTAAAACAATATTGCATTCAGTACCCCTCCCATTCAAATATCTCCCACTTCCTCTAGTTTTTGTACAACTGTATGTCACATGATCAGAAAATGAAATTCAAAAGTAAATATTCAACCAGGTCGATCATACAACTACACAGAGAAGTCAATAGCTGACCTGTTAGACATAAACTACATCAATTATTTACCTCTGTCATCAGTTACATGCCACCACCATTTGTCCCTACCAAATCTCATATGCCGCATTCCATCTCTACACCATTCACAGTTCACTTTATGTATGAGGAGCATAGAAGAAAGACAGAATCATAAAACGATGGAATTGAGGGTTTCAGAGATTTCAAGGAGGGATTTTGAGAGGACAACAGAGAAGAGAAGAAAGCCACAAAGAAATTGGGAATTTTGGGAACAAAGAAGAAGAAAAGAAGATGAAAAAGGTAGCGGAGCCTGGGGTTGAAGAGAGGGGGGTTCTACAGAGAAGCAGAATGTCTAGAGAAAAAAAAAAGAAAGGAAACTACAAATATCACCTTCCATTTTCATTCCAAATACTCTTCAGAAGAAATTGGGGGGCGGTGTCCTCCGGCTCTACTTTTATAATTTGGTCCTACAAACTTTTCTTTGGCTTGAGTTTTCATTATAGAGTCTGGGTTTCATATTAAGAGAGGATTTTCAAAGGATTAAGGGAGAAGCACATAATTTGTGTGGAATCCAAATATCTCACAACCGATCACAAAACCAAAGACTCTCCTTTCAACCATCAACATTACCCTTTAAACTAATAGCCAAACCCACATCAACCACCACTACTCTCTCTAGACTATTACAGCCACTTTCACTTCATGTTCAATATTCTAATTCAGACCCAAGTTGAAGAACCTTAATCATGGTACCCAAACCCACCTTCTCCATCTCTATCTATGCGTTAGCCATTAACTATATATGATTGCTTTAGTGATGAACATGGCAGCATATTTACCTCTATTTTCCTCTTTGGTTATGTGTGATTCTTTCAATAAAAATTGCAGGAAATTCAGGTCTCATTTGAATGGTAGGAGAGCTGGACCCCCCTAAGAATTTTATTGAAAAAGAATCTTCAGGCATTTTTCAATTTATGTCTCCATTTCATTTAAAACCAGGTGAAAATATTTCCCAGTTGAGTTAGAGATTCAGTTTAAAAGCATATCTTTTGAAATTTCAAGTAATACCATTGATGAGATCCTTCTGTAACACCAATGTCCATGCACGAGAAGCAAGCGCTCCAAATACCGGAACTGAGCAATTGCAATGTCACTTGACATGACTGCCTGGAATTTGGAAAGTATTTTTCAGAAAGGACAACAGAAAAAATATTTAAGTGAAATAAATGATAAATGGGCATAAATGATGCAAAAAGAAACATTCAAGCAATATGAATTTACCTGCATTCCCTCAACACCACTGATACCAACTCCAATATCTGCTTCTTGAAGCATTCCTACATCATTTGCTCCATCACCAATTGCTAGAGTTGTGTTACCTGTTGTAGTTTTGACCAGTCTAGTAACCTGCATTATCAAGTAGCACCCTTTTAGAATAAGTTTTCCCCAACATTGCTAGGAACCTAGAACTACAAGAATGTTTGACTGCTTTTACATATATTTGGATATTTAATTAGTAGGATACGAAACAAGGTCCTTTGAAGCAGATTAACAGAAATGCTTTTATCATTAATGCTAGTTAAAGTGGGGAAAATCCCCTTTTCGCAAATGAAAGCGGAAAGTAACAAATTACACATGCTGGGGAGCCCATCACTAGCCAGAGGGATATTATGGAAAATGAACTTTGTGAGACATGATTCTTAATTCAATAGGGTTGATAAAGGATTCTGTTGTGCTTACTTGTGTCAAAGACCATACCAAAAATCTATGAATGCAAAAGTTTGAGCTAAATACAAGTGACAAAAAACAAAAACAAAAGGAGAACTTACAAGTGCTTTTTGTTTGGGAGAAGAACGGCAGCAAATGACGGATGCACAGCCAAGGGCAAGCTCTAAAAACATGTCCTTGACATCATCCTCTAAAGCAAAGGCGAGTGACTTCCCATCAATGATCAAAGCCAGTGCCCCTGAGTTTTGAGTTGATGTGGAAAGCAGTTTTTTCCCCTCACTTATCTGGTGGCGAACATTTTCCTTAAATGCCTAAGAATCAGCAAAATCCCATCAAGTTCACAGACCGATTACAAATTTGTACAATGATTTGCTAGGGCTGTCAAATATTAGCTAGAATCCTACTTTAGAGTCGATTTTGAATGCCCAATGCATACATGTCCAATACTGTTTTCAGCAGTGCAACTCGCAGTGCATAGATTATTTAGTTTCAAAGCAGGTGGTTTGGACCCTTCTGCACTTGAAACAAAGAAGTTCAATACATTTTTGTTGATGATCTATGTCCATATTCATTAGTACTATGTTCTGTTTCTAGCATGTCCTAACCCCTGCAACCGATGAACGAAAGCTTTTATTCCTAATAGCTGGTGGTGTTGCTACCTTATGCTCTTTCTGATTATCAAACATAGTTCCCTTTGAACTGCATCAATTTCTCAGAAGATCCAAAATATCATTTTTGTTTCTCCCAGTTTTATGATATATCAATTAGAAATTGATGAAAACTTGCACTGGAACATCATGAATTCATTGGCCCTAATTTTCAGAAATTTCATAAATGTTTTGCTAAGGAAACATTATGGTTGATGGGGCTTTTATACGATATGAATGCTCCTAAGAAACAGGTTTCCTGTGAATGATTAGAGACATGAAACAGATTCTCTTGGAAACAAGCACATTCCACCTAGAAGAACAGAAATTACAATAAATGTTCTGCTGCAAAGCTTGTGACCATTCTTAAAGTTGATATGACAAGCTCTAAATAATACGGGTATATCATGATCATTCCATAATTAGATTTTTTTTACCATTCGAGGTTATCCATGTTAATGATTAACATGACAAAATAGTTAAAAGATAAAATAAAATTACAAAAACATCCAATACAATTAAGATTTACCTCAGCAACAGTAGTCTTGTCCCCCACTTTTTCCAGCGCTTTGATTTCCAGTGTCTCAGAGCTGATTACTATTTGCTTCATTCCTTGTCTAAGCAAACTACATGCAAAGCTAAAAAAGTAGAAGATTAATGAGAACAGAAAACCAAAAAGTAAAATCAGAAATATTTGTTTATTGGAGTCAACATCTACTAACAATCAAAGCCAACCACTAACTGTACCCAATATTGATTGCAGTCTCCATTTTATCTCCTGTCAAAACCCATATCTTGATTCCAGCCTGGGCAAGCCTGTCAATGCATTCAGGAACCTATCCAGCAGAGAGAAATAAATATTAATCTCAAATTGATGAACATCTAAACACTTTACAGATATGAATGACTTCTTTTGTTTAGAATAGCAATTTCAAGTTCTTTAAGAATTTAAAATGAGTTTATATCAAAGCATGAATTTAGTTGGTGTTAGGATTTGCAACAATGAGCTTAGGATGTAAATGTAAATAAATATTGACTTCTCAGCACTACAAATGAGTTTATTCACTGTTAAATGCTATTTCATTTGCATGGGTTTCAAGTCTCTTCATTGCTTTAATTTCTTATACCTACCCCATTTTGAAGTTTGTCCTCAACTGCAGTGGCACCAAGAAGAATCAAATCCTTCTCAATCTTTTCTGCCACTCCGTCCATCATTTCCTCACGATCTGCACTCACTGAGTTTTTGGCCTTATTAAATTCCGTGTTGAACTCATTGGATTCTTCCTCATCCAGTTCTCGGTATGCAAGTACCAACGTCCTCAAACCAGCATCAGCATACTCATTAATGTGCTCCTTAGTCTTTTCTTCAAATTCCCTTCCATTCTTTGCAAGTCTTTCAAACATGACACTGATAGAGGGATAAATTAGAAATAATATAATCTGTTGAAGTCCCAATAAATTTGCAAATTTTAACCACCAACATAGTGATTCTTTCTGTTCTTTTTGTTTTCTCCTTATTTTTGTTGTGGTTTAACATCTATACCATTATCAGAAAGACAAACTACATTCTGCAATTTTAATGGCACAACAGAGTTTGTACGATGATTATAGCATACTATAAATAATTTTTCAAGTTTTTGAGAGATGCTTATCTTTACGAACCTGTCAGCACCTTTACAAAGGAGTAGTATCCTTCCATCCTTCTTTCTTACAATCACAGACATTCGCTTTCTTGAGCTACTGAATTCCAGGATATTCAATAGTTTGTAAGACCTGTTAAGATGAATTACGGTCTTGAAGCCTTACATCTCCCAAAGTAGAGTTACTACCAGAGCAGAAGAGATCAGAAATATCACCCATGCTACTGGCAGCTAAAATTAGGTGGGTGATCCAATATATGTGCCATAGCAGATAAGGAATTGCTTACCAACATAAAATGTGAATACCAGAAGATATCTAAGTGCAAGAGACTAACCTTTCAACTTTACTGCTTGAGTTGGGATCAAATTCATGCAGTGAGATGCTTGTTTGAGTCCTCTCATGAAATTCAAACCCCAGTTCTCTTGCTGCAATCACAAAAGCTGCCTCATCTGGTGATTCAGCTTCATAAGAAATTTTTCCTGTTTCTTCATCAACTTCAGGTATTGCAGTATGGCAGATGGCCAGTAACTGTAGGAACTTCTGTATTACATCAGCTCGAGGCTCATTGACCCAACTATCATTTGTGACCCTTTCATCTATGAAGTTAAAACCTTTAGTGGATGTCCTTGCTTCAGTGGAATCCTCAACCCGGCCCTCTTCATCTGTCACCTCTTGAGCTAAAGGTGACCCATTTCTCCCAGCCAGAGCTCTCTCAACTTCCGTAACTCCACGCCCATAAGCATTCCCAGCCACAGAACACTTCATGAATTCCATTGAGTTGCAAGTCAAAGTCCCAGTCTTATCAGAAAGTATAGTGTTAACTTGGCCAAGTTCTTCATTCAAGTTTGAGGTACGTGCACGTGCTGGCTTGTCAGCTTCTTCATAATACATGTGTAGATCTTGATTGATAAATACACTTTGAAGAACTTTGACAATTTCTATAGAAACATATAAGGAAATGGGAATTAAATAACCATACAACATAAGGGCAGTCAAAAAGTGCAAAATTGCTGCAACCGGCGCTCTCTTGGGGTCATAGTACTTTGTTGTCTTATCTGGACCAAGGTACCATCTTGTGACCCTTCCATTTTCAAGGTCCTCCCTGGTGAAAATTCCAAAGAAAATTGATCCAATAAAAGATATCAACACTATGATGGAAAACAAGAAGTAGACAATCTTATCCATCCTTTTCTCAATTTTACTCCTCTTGGAAGGAGGAGCTGTTGAATTTTGCATAAGCTTTGTATCATGGCCTGTAAAGACTACCACCCCATAAATAAAATCTGTGTTTCGGAGTTTTGAGCCCCTAAGCAGGAGCTGCTGAGGCGTAAGAGGGTGCTCTTGTTTCTCAAGATGCAAACCTCCTACAAAAGAGTACAAGTTTGCGTTTGGATCTTCACATTTTATCACGGCCTTGAAATTTTGGAAGCTCGAGTCTTCATGGAAGTTTGAAGTTGCATCCAATGCTTGTTTTAATTTCAAATTGGTTTCACCATCTAGATTAGTAGTCTCAACGAAGCAAGTTGCTTCCTCACAACTTGAAGAAAGTAAGATGAGATCAGCAGGAAAAAATTCATCCTTTTGCACCCTCACTATATCTCCAACTTTCAAATCCATCCATTTAGCATTATCGAACATGCCATCACAGTGATGCACTTTAACCTTTCTATTATTCACCTCAATATCCTGATAACATTTTTGTTGAGATGATTATGAACTTAAGGAGAAATCACAAAATAGCATGGAAACATCTAGTTATTAGAAATCAAAAGATGGAAGAGAATAAAAAGTATTTCTAGGACCAACTGCAAATTTTGAAGTTATTATCAAGTATATTTCCTGTAAAAGTAATAGGAAAGAAACAAATTATAAATGAAATATATTTAAAAAAATGCAATATTGGCATCTGAGTTCTGCAGCCAGTAGAAACAGCCAGAATCAATCCCTGACCCAAAACCCCATTTCATATGAACCAAAATTATCAAAATATCTTGTAATGATGCAGGATTAGTCAATTTTACAATTGGAGCCCCTTGGAATTATCAAAACTACAAGAACTTTCCCCTCACTAAGAATATGGAATACCATTCACCACCCTGCCATACTAAATCTGGGCAATTAACTAATATAAAACCCTGGCAACCTATATGGATCTTCTTTCAAGACGTCTCCCATAACAGAAAAATTAGCACAGCTCTGAAAAATTGTGTTTAAAGCATGAACAACTTAGAAGCACCAAAAATTGTAGAATTCCCCCATATTCTTCAACATGTTCCGAGTATATTTTCAGTGAATTCAGTTTGTTGTATTTAAAATTCAAAGGGAGCAATACTAAAGAACATAGAGTCTCATCCAAGATAGCATTGACATCTTGAGGTTACCTGCTTTTTACGCTTCCAATCTTCAAGTGCCTCTTTCCCCATTGTCACTCCAATCACAACAACAAGAGGAAGAACATTACTCACAGGTGAGTAAGGAGAGAGTGGTGTGAAAGACAATATTGCACAGATGAGAAAATACAGATTCGCAACCCGCCTGAATTGCTCAAACAATGATTTGGGGAAGAACATGGCAAGAGTATATTTGGTAGTTCTGACATAATTGCTGTCATAATTGAGGACAGCAGCCTCAAAGCGGTCAGGATCGTTGCAATAGACTACTCTTGAGAAGCCAGGACCTCCAATCAGTGAGTGTTCACCTTTGAATGATGCCCTCCCACATGAGCAGGCATGGATTCTTCTAAAATGTTGCTTCCTTCTTCTACCAGTAGCCATTTTCTGCTTCTATCACAAATTCTTCAAACTCATACAGACCCACCAAATAGAACAACTTTGTGCTCCCAAAAAAACAATATAATTCCTGAGACTTAAGCTTTAAAGAAGAAGCTTCAGGCTTTGCAATTGATAACAGATGAAACAACCAAAAATTTAACTAAATTTCGAGGGGAAAAAAGGAACAAAAATGTATCTGTCTTTGAAGTAAAATTCCCAGAATCAAGCGAAGAAAGAATTAAAAAACCCAGAATCAAGACCCTTAAATCTCATGCTACTAATAAAATCCAGCTTGAATCACGATTTATCTGTGGAGATTCAATGAAACAGGACAAAAGACACGGAAATCTGTCTTGCTCTCGTTTTGTTCTTTTTCTGGGTAACAAGCTATAGACTTCAATACTATCCAAGCTTGACTTTTAGCCAGCTGCCAAAGACTTTAAACGTGTACGTGGGTTTCTCTCATATAAAACGAGTATAAAACTCAACTACTGCAGTGACAATCTTCTTAAGAAATAAAGACAAAAACAAAAAATCAAAAGGTAATGACAAAAAATAAAACCGACACAGTAGAAACTCATTCGAATAAAAAAATGGAAAATTCCAACAGCTTATCGTCAACTGTTTGGATAGAGTTTACTGTTTGGATAGAGTTTATATAAGAGTAAGTATTATAATTGCCAACTGCTAGATGAAATTTAACTGATAAAAAAAATATGGAAAAAAAAAAAAACATCGGCGTGCTGGTCAAGTCTTCTAGAAGTCAACGAAAAGCAGAAGGGGAATCACGCATGACGTACAGCTCAGAAACCAAAATGGCTGATTTTCTGGGTCTGCATTCCTACGCCAATGATGAACCAAGAAACTATTCCAAGCTTTCTTACAAACAAGAGCTGGAGAGAGAACAAAGTTGCCGGAGAAGGACATGAACAGTTTTTAAAAGACAGTTACTTGCAAGTGTACGCGAGCGTGAATGTGAGAGAGGGAGAGAGTACGGATTCATTCCCACGTATTAAATTCAATGCATATTTTATAGATGACATTTAACTTTCGTCGCTGAGTTCCTTTTTTGTCATCTTATTTTGTTTTTATTTTATAGAATATTTTTTTAAGATATAAATTAAACAATATTTTTTTATCTGTTTAATTTTTTTTATTTAATAATAATTTTATATAGTATCGAAGCAGAACTTTTGAGTTCAATCCTAACTCTATACTCTATATTATCTATTTAAATATTTTAGGTAGAAAAATTCTAAACCTCAATCCTATACTTTTTCACATTATTTAAATATGTAATTTTACTCTTTTATCCTTTTATATTCTAAACTTAAAAATTTTGATATGTTGGGAGTGCCTGTGAGAATCCTGTGTAGCATGTCTCATTTTACGTATTGGATTTACTTATTAAGAATGAATTTGTATTTAAATATAAATTAAGTAAAATACTAGGGTGCTCACTTGACATGGCTTTGCCATTTGGCGGCCACGTCAGACATTATTAAAAATTAAAATAGAAAAACATAAAATCATTTAAGAGACTTCAAAACTTTTCATTATTCGACTCTTACCCTCTTTACTCTCTATTAGGATGGTGAGAAATTTAAAAATTAAAAAAACTCTTAGGGACGTCTTCCTAGCCTATTTGATTTACTTTTAGCTGAGTATATGATCTTCAAATATTTTTTATTTTTAATAATGGCTAACGTGGCCACTATGTGACATCTGTAGTGTCACTTGGTTTATTAAAAGAAGTTAAAAATATAAGAATTTTACTATATATAAGTAAACTCGCGTATTAATCTGCATATTAATACTGATTTCTTTATATTTAAAATTTAAATTAACACTGTTTTCAATAAAATCTATTTTTTGACCAATCACATTAAATTAATATATAGATTAATACACAATTATACGTGCAACTAGATTTTTTCAAAATATAAACATAAAAACGTTAAGAGAGAATTTAGATTCCGATCTTTCTCTTTTTATGTTTTGGAATAATATTTTAATTAAATATACATTTTTATTTTTTTAATAAGTCTGTGACACTAAATGATAGTATCATATCAATAAAATAAAGTGAAAAGTATAATTCATAAGACGTGGTAACATTTCTCAGTTATTAAAAGAGATGGAGGGTGACTCAACAAAGACTTGTTAACGTGCCTTAAGGTTCGGTTTGACTCCTCAAAATTTTTATTTCAAATTCAAAATTTACATCTTATTATTATAAAATTTTCAAATTCTCATATAAAATATAATAAATAATTCAACTTTTTCTTAACTTTTTTAAATATCAAAACAATAATAATATTAAAATATAATATTTTAATATTTTATTTTAAAACTCAAAATTCTCATCTTATTTTAAAACTCAAAATTCTCATATTACTACCAAACAATAATAATATTAAAATATAACTCAAATATTTTAATATTTTATTTTAAAAAAAAATAAGAATATTTATTTCTCCTGTCAAAGATCGAGTGGTACAATTATTATAGTTTTGTGGATAAAAATTATCCATATATTTATATATATATCTTCTATTAATAAAAGAGGCTATCCATGTATCAACAGTCAATTTTCTTCAAATTTTATTTTTCAATTTTTTTCCTAATTTTTTCCAAATTTTATTTTTCAATTTTGTCCCTCTTCATTTCTGCTTTTTCCATTTTGTCCTTGTCATTTGTTTTGTTTTATTCACAAATTTATATTTTTGTCCCTTTGTTTTATCGAAAAATTTATGTCTTTGCCCCTTTTTAGACCACACACAAACCCTAATTCTCCTCCCTACTCTTGTTTTTTTTTTCCTTCTCTCTTCCTTTCCTATGCCATCCTCCTGCCATGAGCCCTCTGCAGGCTTCCTTCCAACCTAGAGAAATAGAGCAAGAGAGAACTACAAGAACTATTCACAAACATTTGTAGGATACATCCGTCAAATAAAAACATCAAGGTCGAACACAGATAAACAGAAGTAGAAACCAAAGGTAAACATAAAAAATTCCTTAACCCACGACACACTGGCAACAAAAATTACAGTAAACAATAGACAAAACCACACACATACCCAACAAACAGAGACAACAACAAAAAAACCCTTTCTTGCCCACGAAGATGACGGCAAACAAACATAGATGAGATCATGAGGGGAAAAATTAAATAAAAAAATCCACTCGAATCCAATAGAGAGAATGAGAGAGTGTAGATCTATGAAGGAGGAGAGGGAGAGGGAGGGTTGTGTTGTGGATGTGGGTCGGGTGCGGCATGGGAGCTAAAGGGTCCATACCCTGAGCCACCCCAACCACACGGCCATGCCGTGTTGCATCAACGTGGTGGTGGAATCGTGGGTGAGAGAGAACCCACGGTGGCTATTTGATACCCCGTGTGACACCCCGTTTTTTACGTGTATTTTCACTGAATGAATATTTTAATTTAATTATAATAATAGTTCTTTTATTTTAAATTATCGGATTTTAATCTCTGTTAAGTTTAAATTGCTGTTTAATTTATTTTATCTTGTTTTTGGATTTAAAAATTAAATAGCTAGTTTTTACTAGTTATTTATTATATATTAGCTTTACGTTGTGTTTAAAATATTTTCTTGGTTTTTATTTATTTATTTGATGTGATGTTTAATTTATTTCAGTCGTTTAATGTTTTTAAAATCGTTTTCGGCGGATCAGTTTCTGGATCCCGGAAGTGAAGTTTGGACTTCATTTCTTTTCCCCTTCTTTTCTTTTTCCTTCTTTTTTTCTTTTCCTTCTTTTCTTTTTCTTCCTTTTTTCCTTTTTCTCTTCTTCCTCCCCGTGTTTCCCGTGCGTTCGGATTCTCTCTCTCTCCCTTCTCTTTTTCCTCTCCCGCCCAGCCTACTTTGACCAGCCGTATCTCCGCCGTCCGGTAGAGGTGTCGTACACCACCCCCACCATTCTCTTCCTCTCACGGCAGACTACAACCCCTCCAATTTTCAGAGCCATCGGACCCACCGTTAGCCGCCACGAACGGCTCGAAGTTGCTACCCCAGCCCAGTTTTCTCCTCTGTTTTTCCTTTCTGCGCAGCCTCCTTCGACCGCCCATATCTCCACCGTCCGGTGGAGGTGTCGTACACCACCCCCGCCATTCTCTTCCTCTCACGGCAGACTACAACCCCTCCAATTTTCAGCCATCGGAGCCACCGTTAGCCGCCACGAGCCGCTCAAAGTCGCGGCACCAACCCAGTTTTTCCCCTGTTACCGTTTTTCTTCCTCCGCCCAGAACCGCCACTTGCCGGCGGCGTGGCCTCCACCACCCACCCAGAAAACTTCCCCTCCCTCCGGTGCACCACCCCTCCAAAGATCTCCCCCAACCGTGCCGCCGTTTGGCCGGAAAAGCGCATCTAAGCCGCACGGTTTGTCACCGTTTCCGGCGCCGTCGCACCACCTCCGGCCACCATCTTTTCACCACTTCTTCCCCTACCTCTTGCCGTCCTAACCCACCTAATTTCGGCCCCGATCCGTTGCCGGAGCAGCTCGCATGAGCTCAACTCCAATCAGCCCCTTCTTGGCCTTCGACTGCCGTTTCCACCGCCACCCACGGCCAAAACTCACTTTCTTTAGCTTCATAAATGTCTCAAGGTCATTCTCTATCAATTTGGTGTCTTGGTTTGTCCCCGTTCAAAAGTGGGTATTTTGCGACCCACGGCTACAGTGCATTTGCACTATTACGTTACTTTCCGCTCATCGTTTGCTGCGCGCCGAACCTTCTAAAAATCATATATAGAATTGTAAGTATTTTCCAAACTCTACTTTTAGATTTAAATATATTTTGCTCTTACAATAATTTAATTGGTTGGTTTGCTGATTCCGGACTGAGTCCGAGGAGTTCGGGGGTCGGATGGATGGAGGACGGAGTTGCTTGAATTGTTGTTTTATGGTTGGTTGTATTTGTCGAGCATTGAGATTTGCATTTACATGGTGCATGCACGTGTATTTTATTTTAATTGAGAAAATCCTGTTTTATTGGCGTAAATGGATTTTCGGGTGCGTGCGTATCACGAGCCCAAGCCGGGATGGGTTATTATCTCGGTGGAGCTCCTCTGGTCACTCGGGAGTGGATAATACTGAGTGACATCCCCTGGGTTGTCGCTGGGCGACGACCGGATCGCACGATACGGTAACGCTGTCGTGTCGACTCCGTGGTCCCTAGAGTGGCGGGGACTAGAGGATGGCCTGGCCAGGTAGCGCGAGGCGCGAGTCTGGGCATCACTCGTGTAGGTGTCACACGCGTAGACGTTACCTGCGGTGTAGTACAGAGCCAGAGTGTGCGGATGGTCCCTAGGGGAGATCATGGTGCATGCATAATCGGATTGGTTTTTATGGTTTTCGGATACGGGCCATTTTCTGGAAAATGGCGAGGATGCGTTGAGGACTTGTGATCCATTTTCTGGGAAAATGGTGGTTTGGGCCATTATCGGGGATAATGGCGAGGTCTGGTTTTGTGATCCATTTTCTGGGAAAATGGTGGTTTGGGCCATTATCGGGGATAATGGCGAGGCTTGGTTTTAAACGATATGTTTTGGGCCGTTATCGGGGATAACGGCGAGATTTTGTTTAAAGGATATGTTTTTGGGCCAAATGGGTTTTTGGCGTGCGTGGAAAAAAATATGGTTTATGAGTTTTGTGCATTGGCATTTATTCATGCATATTGTTTGAGTTTAATATGCTTTTATCTAGTGGTGTTTAGATTTTAATTACCTGCGGCACCATTTTGGTACCGTAGATTTTGGTGCAGAGTTCGAGGAGGAGGAGGAGGCTGAGCCCGAGGATGCGGCTCCGCCGGAGTTCTGAGTTGAAGTTTATGTTTTGTAGTTGGTTTTGAAACAATATTTATGACTTGTAATATTTTATTATGTATCTTTGAACCGTTTTGTATTTTATTTAAGAAAAAATTCTGGTACTTAATTTTATGACTTTGCTATCCGCTGCGTATTTCCTTGTGCACATTTGTCGCTTGCACACACTTGGCACTCGTCGATAGGATGGTGACCCGGGTTGTCACCATCCGGACGTCTCGAATTCCCCGTGTTGGTACGTGGGGATTTGGGGGCGTCACAGGTGGTATCAGAGCGGTTCGGCTTTGGGTAAAACCACATGTCCCATAGGAGCGGTACCAGAAAGTTTTTAAAGTTGTGTTTTAAAGAGTTTGTTTTATTTGAAACTTGGTTTTCTGTTTTAATTGAGTTAACTTGTTTTTAATTATTTTATGTATTTGCTTGTTTTATCGTATGCTTTTTATGTTATCGTTATTTGGTTTTGTTTTAAGTTATATGTTTTGTTTTGTCTGGAATTAAAAAGTGGGGTTAAGGATTATGCTATGGCAGGAGGACGGTACTTTTGAGAATGTCGTTGGTAGGAATAAATACTTAGTGTAATAGGTTTGAATTTTATAGAGGTGGGTTTTGTAGAATTTATGTAAAGAGATTATAGAATAGGAGAGTGTAGGTTCAACGAACTTTAAGGATTGGTTTAAGAGAATTTTATCTAAGGTTTGAGGTCTTATCTATTTTAGGAAATAAGATTTGGGTAATTAAGGTGTTAAGTTCGACAAGATTTGGGGGAAATAATTAAATTTCAAGTTTTAAATTTTGCTGATTCGGATGAGCAATTTGGTGGCAATCGGGGTTTTAAAATTTACAAGTTTTTAAGGTGCATGTTTCGGATTAAAGCCATCAATCTTGAGAATTTCAGAAAATAATTATTGTTAATTCGAGATTGTAGTAATAAATTTTAGGAAATGATTTTTATCGGTTCGGAAGAAATAGATCCATCAAGGTTTTGGAAACAATGGTTTAATTGTTGGTATTGAATTCGATTGAAGTTGAGACCTTATGTTACGAGACTTTTGGGAACGGATTATTAGCAGGTTTAAGGTCATTTCCGTACAAAGCTTTAAACGATAACTATTTGCTGATGTTAAAGGAGTAAGTTAAGCAGATATAAGAATGACTCGTGTTGATTTGCGGATATAAGTCCAGATGATGGAAATAGTAGCAATGGATTACTTGTATGTTGGAATGATTATTGGTTTCGGCTAAGGACGTATGAGATTAACAAATTTCATGAATAGATTTTATGGAATTTCAACAAAGGTTTAAGGTTTCGCAGATTTTTTTTGGAAATGATTGGGTATTATTTAAAATTTTAGATTTTGAGAGTTCGGGAGTCAATTGTTTTGTTGTTGAGTATAAATTCATCGACCTAACGGATTTTGGAAAAGCAATTTTGTATAATTTAAGGTTATGAGAATTGAGGATTTGATGGACTGATTCATAATGAGATTGAAGTTTTAGTTTCACAAGATTGGTGTACTAGTATGGATTATTTTAGAAATTGATTAGGCTGCAATCATAAATGGAGTTGAATAAAATGGAAGTGATGGATCACTTATACGTTAGAATGATTATTGATCTCAGCTAAGGGTACATGAGATCCATTTATAGTGGTAGTAAGGGATTCTTTGATTCCGAGATCGTAGAGTAATTCCTAAGGACTCAGAATTTAAGGAGCAAATTATGGCGGAGGCTCACGCGGCTCCCTATTCCGTTCATCCTGGTAACACAAAATGTATCGGGACTTAAGGAAAAATTATTGGTGGGATACCAAAAGAATAATGCTGGAGTCAGAATTGTATTAATGTATTTTTATCTCATGGATTGTTTGGTTGATTATTTATTGTGGTATTCAAACCCTACGGTTCCGTTTTATGGAATTGTAAATTTTGATGCAGATGAGGGCGTTGAGCTTGAGGGATTGACTCCATCGGAGGAGTAACTTGGGGTCGCTTTTCGTGTTTTAGAATTGGTTTCCCACTTTTGTTATGTATTTTGGGTTTGTATTATATTTTATCGGATTACTATATAACTTTTGAATACATTTTTATTTTGGAAAATATGTATTTAAAATTATGGTACTTAGTTGACTAACTTTTAATTATCCGCTTCAACATTTGTTGCGTACTTTCTGCATATACACATACTTAGCACTCGTTGCTGAGGTGTGTGACCCGTGTTGTCATCATTCCGATGTCACGATTGCTGCATTTCTGTATGTGGGAGTCGGGGGCGTCACAAGCTGCACAATTGCTGTGACTAGTGATGGCGGCAGGGGACGAGAGTCGTAGACAGAGAAAAAAGAGAGTCTAAGTTAAAAAAAAAAAAAAAGAAATGATAGGAAGAAAAGAGAGGGGAGTGTTGCGGGGCAACAGTAAGGAGATGGGAGGTAATAAAAGGCGAGAAATGGTGTGAGGGGTTTTGCACAAGGAGAGAAGAGAAGGGAGGGAAGAAAAGAAAAGAAAAGGAGTTAGGGTTTTAACCCTATGGCCGAATGATGTCGTTTAGATAAAGGTTGGACTTTGTTTCTTTTAAGTGTGCTTTCACACGAGTTGGGCTTCCGTTTGTAATCTCTAACCTTTAGATTTGAAAAATAGATTATTTTTTATTGTAGCCCATCTAAATATTTTATCATAGCTAGTCTATAGTAATTTTCTTTTCTTCTAAATTCATACTAATTAATTTTTGATATTTTAGAATATAGTTTAGATTACAAATTTCTTAAATATTTTACTTTCAAAGATTTATCAAGTCTAAAAAAAAAAAAAAAAAGAGTCTAATATTTTAGAACTATAAATAAATTTTACAAATCTTACAAAAATTTCTCAAATATTGACCTTTCTATATTATCGAAACGTAACTTTTAAAAGCTGATCATACATAGATAAATATAGATTTTGCGGTAATCATGGCAATTCAAAGCTAATTTTATATTTCATGTTAATATTTAACATGTTTTGCTAATGTATATGCCTAAATTCGCATTAATGTTTTGTTTTTTCCTTCTTCTTTCGTCTAACCAGGTGCCATATGTGTGTGTGTGTGTGTATATATATATATATATATATATATATATATATATATATAACCGTTGTCTTGTCTACCAAACTGTCTAACTATTATTATATTTAAAAGATAAAATTAAAGGAAAAAGAAGAAGAAGAAGAAGAAGTGATTTAAAAAAAAAAATACAATCACAACGCTACCAAAGCTGCAATAGATTAAGATGCCGTTTAGATAGTGAGTTAAAATTAAATGAGTTGAGATAAAAATTAAATAAGATATTATTTTTAATATTATTATTTTGAGATTTGAAAAAGTTGAATTGTTTATTATATTTTGTATAAGAATTTTAAAAAATTGTAATGATGAAATGAGATGAAATACTTCCATAATATATCCAAATGGGACGTATTATGTACATAGGAAAATACTATTTAGACTTATCATTTTTACTAACATCACAATATGTGCTAACATGTCATTTATTGATATGCTGAAGATTATAAAATTTGAAATTTAAAATTGGAATTAAAAAGAGAAAAACTCATAAATCAAGTCTTTTACACAATATGTATAATATAATGCGTAAAATTATAAATATAAGAGTTTTGCTATATATAAGTAAAGTTACGTACTAATCTACGTACCAATACTAATTCTTTCATATTTAAATTTAAATTAATATTGTTTTCAATAAAATCTAATTTTTGATCAATTACATTAGATTAATGCACATATTAGTACACAATTATACTTGCAACTAGATTTTTCCTCATATAAATAGCACTAGTCTTTTTTAAAAGAAAAGAACTAGTACGGCTACACCTATAAAATGGATTTAATGAAAAAAAGATTGCAAATCGACGTTACTCAATAAATATTTGCTTTGATTGTACCTGCCTCTACAAGCGAGAGATGAATATTCTCTAACTTCATTTTTTTAGGGTTAGAAGTTAGAAAATTTCTATTTATAAGCTAGTTTAGATAGCATATCTTGTAAAATGTTTACATATAATTTAATTTAGAAGAAAAATTTTAAATTTTATAAATTAAATCTTACAATTTAAATAATATATTTTATACACAAGCTTGAGAATAAAGTAATTTTATGACGGAAGATTTACCCCTATTTAGATGTGATAGTGAGTTGAGAAAGTTGAGTGAGTTTTGTGAGGCTCACCTATGATGAGTTTAGATGTGTTTGGATGTTAAAACAAGTTTAGATGTATTTATAGGGAATTTGAAAAAGATTGTAAATCTTGCATATAAAGATGTGTTGAGTTGAAAAAAATTATAAATTTACCTGTAAAGAGATTTTGAGTTGAGTATTTAAAAATTAGATTTAATTTAAAATTAATAATCCAAACGGGGCCTTGAAGTTGAAACCTAATTTAATATAATTTGATAAGAATCATAGCCACCCATTAAAGACGAGGGCAGCACATGCATGCATATGTCGATTCATGTTTGTCTTCTTCTTTGGGAAAATATGAGGGATTGACCAAATAAAATAAAAATAAAAACAGATATGTTGGAGTGTGGAATTGGTCAAAAATATAAAAGTTGTTCGAATCTACCTAAAAAGATTGCCTTTTGGAAATTTTTTTTAAACAATTAGTGATTGAAAACTACTGAATTTATTATTTAATTGGCAGTATGTATAGTCATACACAACGTTAAACATTGAAGATTCTATACTTTATAATATCTATATAATATTTTGTTTAATTTGTTTCTGATTATCCACACCGATTATCCACTCTCGTATCAAATAAATTCACGAACATCTAAATTTTTGAATAATTTAAATGATGAAATCAATAAATTTTAGAAAACATAGCATTGAAAACTTTGAAATATTTTGTAGGTTTTTTTTTTTATGACGTCTCGCTTTCTCTGTATCTAATTTTGAAATGATATGTATAGTTATAGAGTGTGTAAGTCTCACACATTCATTTTAAATATATATATAATTGAATAAATCTGGAACTCAAATAAAAAAATTATTTTTTAATCGTAGATCTCATTTTTTTTAAACTACACTTTCATTCTGTTCTCATCTCACTATGATGAGCGATATTGTCCAGTGTCTACTAACCTTTAGATTTTTTCATTAAAAAATAAAAGATAATCCAAAAGTGATAAGAGTCATATTTTATATAATGAAATGAGAGTAAGATGAGAGTGTAATTTGTAGCATTAATCTAAAAAAAATTAGAGTTATTATATTATTAAGCCGGTGTATGGAGCTAACTATTCACATCATTTAAATGGTAAAATTTAATTTATAAAATTTAAATTTTAAATTTTTTTAAAAATCAAATTATTAGTGTAAACACTTTACTATGTGTGCTATCTACACCGATTTATAAATAAATTTTTTCAAAAAGTTTTGTATGGTTTTTCTTTTCTATATTTGACAAAAGTAAAGTTTACTTCTTTTTTTTAATATTAAATAGATAGTAAATCTAAGAATTGTTTTCCTTTAGTTTATAATTTTTTCAGAGCACGATCATTTAGAATCTTTTGCTAAGATATAAAGAAAAAGAGACACATGAAGTATGTCCTACCGTATTAATTGTGTTGTTAAAAAGTCTCACACAAATATTAATATTTTTTAATCAAAAATTTTATCTACAGTCGTGTATTTTTTATGTACTCTATTAATGTGATTGATTGTATCATTTTTTAATATAAATAATTATTTTAGTAGTAAAATCCTTAAAAAATACATAAAAGTGATTGTATATAGTATAATTCTTTTTTAATCTTTTAAAAAAATTGATTACTATAATTTTTATTCTTTCCTCGATCACCTCTAATCTCACGAATTTTCATTTTACCAAATATCAAAAAAAATAAAAAATAAAAATCAGCCACCTTCGTAGTGGGTGGCCAGCCACCGGATAATGGGGGTGGCTATGGCCAACCACCCCAATGCATGCCTAGGTGATTGGAAGATTGCAATTTTTAAAGGCAATTTTATATTTTTATGTGAAGAAAGGATAGATTGCAATTTTTTTACTAGTTTGATAGGTGATTGGATGGTGGGAAAATTTTCCAACGTGGAGAGCAAGAAAGTAGACTATGTGAAATTAATTAAAATTAGTCCAATTATTATAATTGCTTGAAAATTTGTGAAACATGGCACTCTTTCTTTAGATTGGTTTGTATGCTTTTTTTCAACAAAGGTAGGTATGCTGTGATGATGAGTGGACCCCATGTCTACGCTTACGTGCACAACAGAATAAATTTGTGGTTGTTAATTTAATGAGTAGTGCTATATGGAAGTCACTATTTCGATGCATCACACATGATGTGACTTCTGTTTTTTTTTTTTTTTAACATCTAACACCCAACATGTAGGGACAAAATGGTCATTTTACTAAACCATATCATGTGTGCAATGGATGCACCGAAACAATGACTTCTAAGTATATTAATTCTAATTTAATAGAAGTGGACAACTCTTGATCCTTACTTACCAAAATATATAATAAAATACAAAAAATAAACTTTCAGGTCAGATCAACTCCAACTTGATGGAAATCAAGGGGAAGCTAGTGTTAAAAATCTTTTACAAAATTTAAATGGGTGAATTACAGGATCAAATCTATAAAAATTAAGGAAATAATGCAAGAATTGATATAATTTATTTGGGATGAAGTTAGTAAGAGCTCAACACTCAAGATGAGCTTAAATAAAGAAGAACTAGTTTTGATCCACTTGATACAAACTATGGAATAAATGACTTAGAGATGGGGTTTGTTATTGTTAAAGCTTTCAATTTGTTTAAAGAATTTTTATTATTAGTTTAGAATAAATGAATTTGAGGATACTTACTTAGTCCACATATGTCTTATTTCTTATGAATTAAGGTTTTTGAGAAAGTTTTGTATTTTGGCTAAGGGTTTATTTGAAAAATATTATATTATTTGAACTAGGGTTTTAGAAGTTAATATAGCGGCACTGTTCACGCTACAATACCCACGACATTATTCACTTAGGGTTTTTGGGGATTGTTTATTTAAACCACTTGTAGCCTCATTTGAGAAGGGCAAACAAATATTAAATTTTCATTATGAGTTAAGTTATCTGCTCTTACTCTTTTTGAACTTTTGAACTTATTAAAAATAAATCAAAACCTTTATGGCGTTTCACTTTTGTAATTTGGATTCTTGAGACGAGTTTTTTAACGAGTTTAGATTTTAATATAATTTAAGTTCTTGAAACGAGTTCTCAACGGGTTTAGATTCTCCATCCATTAATTTGATTTGGCTTTATTGGTTAAGTTTTTCAAATTGATAGTGGGTTCAAGAGATTCCAATTCCGTAGGTTCGTATCACAACTTGTCTTTCTCCCTCCATTCTTATTACAAAAAATTATATTTATAAGTTGATATAGATAATATATATAGTAAAGTATTGATATAATATAATTTAATCTAGAAAAAAAATTAGATTTAAATATTATTTAAATGATGTGATTTACACAATGACTTAAAAATGAAATAACTATTTCTTATTAATTTATCTTTTTTCTCCAAAGAAAGACTATTGAAATTAAGAACTACAAACTTGGAATTTGTTTAAATTTTTTTATTGGATGAATAGTTCATAAATACAAAATTATAATTAATTATTAAATTCGTAAGGCTTCATTTATTTATTTTTTGCAATATTACTTTTAATTATCATCTTGCTCTATTTCATTTGAGAGAAATCTTATTTGCAGTTATGAAATGTACAAGAGCTGTATAATCTATTTTAAAAAGTAAGTAAATACGAGACCTATACGAAAAAATTAATTTTTTAATAATAAATATAATTTTTTCTCAAAATAATTATACAACATTTATATATTCTATAACTGTATCTAATATTATTCATCATCGACTCCATCGACTCTGAAAGGTGAAAATAGTCATGACTCACGAGCTTGATGGGAACTGCCTTAATTCTTCTCCTCATTGACTTGAATCAAGGTATAAAGAGCTTGAAAGAGGGATCTTGGGGGTAAAAAACAAGGCCTAATGGGCCTCGGCCCTATTATCTTATAATAATTGCCCAATTTTACATAATAACTTAATTTGGTCACTTTATTCTTACATCTTTATTTCTCAAATATCTTTTGTAAAGCTCTTATGCTTCTAAAACAAAAATCTATAAAGTAATTATTTAACTTTAACAACTCCTCGCTAAAATATTAAGGTTTGAAACCATTTTATATTCTAAATAATCATCTCTCTTTGAGTTTATCTCAAAGGAATTAACCAACTTATCAACTAAAAGTTACTACTAATCAAGACATATCATTACAATTAATACGTTCATCTTTCACAGCAAGAAAAACGGATATTCATAGTTAGATACTTACGAAGAAAATGACTATTTACGAGGAGTCTAACTTATTTTCATCGTAAATATATACGTATTTCTAGTAGAATTTTGAGATGAAGTGTTTAATTTCATTACTAATTAGTCATTGCTGGTTATAAGTTATTTGCAGATCTTGATTTAGATCTTTCTGTATATTAATCTACCAGCACACCTAGAAAATAAATAAACAACTCCAACATTTAGTTCATGCAATCTCATAAAACAAAGATTAGAAATACTAAAAAGCCCTATAAACTGGTTTTTAGGACACTATTCATAAACTTCGTTTGGTTATACAGATGAGATCAGATAAAAGTTGAAAGTTAAATAAAATATTGTTATAATATAATTTTTATTTTAAAATTTGAAAAAATTGAATTTTTTATTATAATTTATGTAAAAATTTTAAAAAATTATAATATTTATACGAGATGAGATGATCTCGTTTGCCTAATCAAACCAAACCAAACCAAACCAGGCGTAATAGGCTAATCATCCACAAGACCTAGACAAAATCAAAAGAGGTTCTATTGGTCAAGGATCAAAGTCAATGTAAAGGAATTTATAAGAAACTATGAGTCGTGTCAAAGGAAAAATTCCAATTCCAACCCAAAATCTGTCCTGAGCTGACATTGGTATTCATGGACTCCATTTTAAAGGCCTTTTACTAAAGGGAACACACTGTCTTAGCTGTCATGGGGCTCTCCTAAGTACTCTCCGTTCACACCCTAACTTCTTTGTTCTCAGCAAAAAGAGCGACGACCAGCATAGTAATTTTTATTAAACATGGTCATAAAAGTCCATTCCCATTATGAAATGTTCAATTTGAGTTATAGCTATTGTTTAAAAGTCGAGTCCATCACCACATCATTCTCAAAATATTTAGTTGATCTAAAACTCATGTCATGATCCAAAAATCAGACTTTACTATTATAGTAGTTTCAGTTTATGTCTTAATTCGAACTCCCGATCTCGAAGTCATAAAGTTCCAACTCGTTCTAACTGGGTAGTCGTTCATACCCCAATTATTTTGCATTGACCCCATTATACAAAAGTGTGAAAACTTACTTTTTTATTATTATTAGTTTTATTTTTATTTTATTAAAGCTCATACCTTGTCCATTACTCAATTATACATGACTTAGCTTCCAACTCTTGTCCAAGCCTTCGTTAACCAAGTCTTCAAGCTTCGCGGATGCCACCATACTAACAGAACATTTTCTTGCAACGAAAATGACCATTTTGAAATAAAAAAACTTCGACAAAAGAAAGAAGCATTTATGTATTAGTGAAAATCGTGATTAACATGGACCTGAATATCTTCACTAATGCCTTTTGGGAGGAGCTCTTCATGCTAAATTATCCCACCTCTATTACAACTTTGTCTACAATCAACAGTTTGTCGGTTGGACTAAGATCAACAATTAATGCCTTAAAACATACTTGGCCAAATGGTGGTATAACACCAACCATCTCTCAACAACCTAAATTACATCTTATGGAGCTGTGTATGACATACTTCCAATGAAACTCTCTGATGATCACTATATACTTGGAATTATTATAAAAAATAATAATTATTTGCGACGAATTATTTATGACAAGAATGATCATTTGCTGCAGTCTATTCTTGTAATAAATGGTTATTCTCATCGCAAAAAACTATTCACAAATAAACTTTTTTCTTGTAGCGTTGATAACTACGGTTCAAGCCATTGAAGATACACTAAAGAAGCATGATTAAACTTTTGCCCTACTATGGGAGCACATGCAAGATGCACAGATTTATAGAAAAAAGATTTACTTACCAGCAGATCAGGAGTAACTTGAATTACATAGAAGATTGTATATATTTTCCTTCCATTACAATCTTATTCGAAATATTCATTCCTTGTGTTGTGAAAAAAGATGTAAGAAAAGTAAAATAAAACAAGAAATCTATCACACAATACAAAGATTTAGGCTCCGCTTGGTTAACCAAAACCAAAAATCACATATCATCTCATCTCAACTCATTATTACAATTTTTTCAAATCTCCATACAAAATATAATAAACAATTTAACTTTTTCAAATCTCAATACAAAATATAATAAACAATTTAATTTTTTCAAATCTCAATACAAAATTAATATTAAAAAATTATATTATAACAATATTTTATTAATTACTATTCAAAATATTTTATTTCATCTCATTTGTGTAACCAAATAGGTTAAATGGTTTGTCAACGTGCTTACGTTTACAAAGCTGCAGAGGATTTTATTATTATGAGGGATGAAAAAATACACTTTGAGGTGACACAATTTCAGACCCGCCATACTATTCATAATTATATATTTATATGGTTGTAAAGCGGAAACTTTAATTTCATAATTTCTAGTTTATTCGCTCAAGCGAGTCTCGAGCAAACTCTTTGTTTGATGTTTGTTCAAGCGAAACGATGAGTAAATGTCAAGTAAACTCTCTATCTAAATTTCATTTAAGCAATCTCTAGTTTGAATGTTGAGTAAACTTTTTACCCTGTGATTCTCGAGTCTCAAACATTATTCATCCTCGACTCTAAAAGGTGAAGCTAGTCATGACTCACAAGCTTGATTGGAACTGCCTTAATTATTCTCTTCATTGACTTGAATCAAGGTACAAAGAGCTTGAAAGAGGGGTCTTGGGGGTTAAAAAAGGCCCAATGGGCCTCGGCCCTATTATCTTATGATAATTGCCCAATTTTACATAATTACTTAATTTAGTACTCACTTTATTCTTCTACATCTTTATTTCTCAAATATCTTTTGTAAAGCTCCCTTGTTTGTTCTTATGCTTCTAAAACAAAATTCTATAAAGTAATTATAACTTTAACAACTCCTCGCTAAAATATTAAGGTTTGAAGCCATTTTATATTCTAAATAATCATCTCTCTTTGAGTTTATCTCAAAGGAATTAACCAAGATATCAACTAAAAGTTACTACTAATCAAAACATATCATTACAATTAGTACGTTCGTCTTTCACTTTAAGAAAAACATTTATTTATAGTTAAATATTTACGAAGAAAATGACTATTTACGAGGGGTTCGACTCATTCTTGACGACAATATATACATATTTCTTGTAAGATTTTCAAATGAAATGTTTAGTTTCATTACTAACTAGACATTGCTAGTTATAAATTATTTGTAAGTCTTGGTTTAGATCTTTCTGTATATTAATCTACTAGCACACCTAGAAAATAAATAAACAGCTCCAACATTCATATCATGCAATCTCAAAAAACAAAGATTAGAAATACTAAAAACCTCTATGAACTAGTTTTTAGGGTAGTCTCGTTTGATTACACAAATGAGATAAGATAAAAGTTGAAAGTTAAATAAAATATTATTATAATATAATTTTTCTTTTGAGATTTGAAAAAAATTGAATTATTTATTATATTTTATATAAAATTTTAAAAAATTATAATAATTATATATATATATGAGATGAGAAGATCTCATTTGCCAAATCAAACCAAACCAAACCAAACCAAACCCTGCGTGAGGGGCTAATCATCCACAATACCTTGACAAAGTCAAAAGTGGTTCTATTGGTCAAGGATCAAATTCAATGTAAAGGAATTTATAAGAAACTATGAGTCGTGTCAAAGGAAGATTTCCAATTCCGACCCAAAATCTGTTCTGATCTGACATTGGTATTGATGGACTCCATTTTAAAGGCCTTTTACTAAAGGGAACACATTGTCTTAGCTGTCATGGGTAGGCTCTCCAAGTACTCTCCGTTCATACCCTAACTTCCTTTTTCTCGGCTAAAAGGAGGACGATCAGTGTAGTAATTTTTATTAGACATGATCATAAAAGCTTATTCTCACTACAAAATATCTAATTTGAACTATAATTACTATCTCAAGGGCGAATCCGTCATCACATTACTCTCAAAGTATACAGTTGGTCTAAAACTCATCCCGTGATAATATAATCTAAAAATCAGGTTTTACTACTATAAGTTATTTCAATTTATGCCTTGATTCAAATTCCTGATTTCAAAACCATGAAATCCCAACTAGTACCAATTGGGTGGTCGTTAATACCCCAATTATTTTGCGTTGACCCCATTACACGAGTTGGAAGCTAAGTGTATAATTGAGTAATGGACAAGACCTTAAGGAGGTTCTATTGGTAAGTATCAAAGTCAATGTATAGGAATTTATAAGAAACTATGAGTCGTGTCAAAGAAAAAATTCCAATTCCGACCCAAACCCTGGATTCTGGTCTATCTGACATTAGTATACTAATTCACGGAGTCTATTAAAGGCCTTTTACCTTAAAGTTTGGTTTCGAAAAATATTTCATATGTATCATTTTATTATTATTATTTTTTTAAATTTTTGTAGAAAATATAATAATCAATTTAACTTTTTTAAATTCTAAAATATAAATAATATTATAAAATAATATTCTAACAATATTCTATTTAACTTTTATTTTTTATCTAAAATCATCTCATCTCATCCCTAAATCCAAATCAGTACAGATTCATACCCTAATTGTATGAGAGAAATTATATATAAATGCAATTTAAAATTTGAGAAATAATATTTAAAGTCGTAAAGTGTATAAACATCATGTAATCTTTTAAAAAAAGTGAGTAAATGCAGGACCTACATAAAAAAATTAATTTCTTAATTGTGGACATTACTCATTTTCAAAACATGAATTGCACGACGCTTGCGCATTTCACAATTATTATAACATTATTCTTATAATTTACAAGTTTCAGATTGACCCCGTTAGAAAAATAATATATGAAAAACTTACTCTTTTTTTTTTTTTTAATTGTAGAGCTCACTTTTTACAAAACCCTTGTCCATTACTCAATTATACATGACTTAGCTTCCAATTCTTGTCCGAGCCTAAGGGTGTAAATTTTAACCGGTAAACCGGAAAACCGGCCCGGACCGGACCGGTTGTGTCGGTTTTGGACCGGTCCGGTCCTGAACCGGTTTTATAAAATGGAAAACCGGCCGGAACCGGTCCGGTTTCGGTTCCGGTCATTTTTAGACCAGACCGGTACTATTTAATTTATTTTTATTTATTTATTTATTTAATGTTATATATTATATATTTTATGTTATATATAAGATATAATAATATAAATTATAATTATATATAACATACTGTTATTACAATTTATAAAATAAAAGTTTAATTTTAAACATGAAAATTTAATTGATCATATGCTTTAAATATATAATATTATAAATATATATTATTTATTAATAACATTTTATCATAGATTCATAAGAAGTAAGAACACAAAATAAAATAAAATCACTCAAATATTATTACTAAATTTTGATGGCCTTATACTCTTAAAACTCTTTATATTTTTTCTGATAAGTACATAAGATATTAGTAGATAAATATAAATTATATATATTAGCATATAATTTATATAAAGTTATACTAATAACATAATTTTTTTACATAGTAGATTTTTTTTTACATAGCAGTTTTTTTATATAGCAGTTTTTTTTTATAGTAGATTTTTTTGACAAAGTAGTTTTTTTATTTTTTTATTTTTATAAACAGATTTTTTTATGATAAATATGTATTTTATTAAAACCGGAAAACCGGACCGAACCGGACCGGAAACCGGTAAAATCGGAGTACCGGTTTAGGAGGATAACCAGTGCGTAATCGGTTTTGAAAAATGTAAAACCAGTACCTACCGGTTCGGTCCTAGATTTTGTCCAAAACCGGACCGAACCGGACCCGTTACACCCCTACCCAAGCCTTTCGTTAACCAAGTCTTCAAGCTTCGCGGATGCCACCATACTAACAAAACATTTTCTTGCAACAAACGAAAATGACCATTTTGAAATAAAAAATTTCTAAAAGAAAAAAGAAGCATTTGTGTATTAGTGAAAGTCATGGTTAACATGGACCTGATCATCTTCACTAATGCCTTTTGGAAGGAGCTCTTCATGCTAAGTTATTCCACTAACTATTACAACTTTGTTAGTTCGCCTCGTTTGGTTACACAATTTAGACGAGATGAGATTAGATGTTTTGTTAAAAGTTGGATAAAATATTGTTATAATATAATTTTTTAATATTAGTTTTATTTTAGAATTTGAAAAAGTTGAATTGTTTATTATATTTTGTATAGGAATTTGTAAAAGTTGTAATGATTATATGAGATGAGATGAGATGAGATAGTTTAGATTTGGATATCCAAACCAGCTATTTCTTAAAACATACTTAAGGTGCTTCACTAGAAGCAAGCAACCTAAGAGTAGTTCGGTAGCCGGCTAGCCTTGGCCTAATGGTGGTATAACATCAACCATCACTCAAAACCCAAATTACATCTTATGAAACTCTCTTATCACTATATACTTGGAATTATTACAAAATTATAATTATTAGCGATGAATTATTTACTACAAAATAATCATTTGTTGGTGCACAGATTCATATAAAAAAATTTTACTTACCAGCATATCAGAAGTGACTTGAATTACATATGAGATTGTATATATCTTCGACTTCCACACGTTAAACCTTATTAGAAATGCTCACTCTTTGTGTTGTGAAAAACATTGTAAGAAAAGTAAAATAAAACATGAAATCAATTACACTATACAAAGATTTAAGTGGTTTGATAACGTGATTACATCCACAGAGATGCAGAAGATTTTATTCTTATGAGGAATGACAAAATACACTTTAAAGCGAAATATACTATTCCAGACAGGCTATACTGTTTAAAATTACATATATATATAGTTGTACGGAAGAAATCTTAATTTCTTAATTCCTGCGTTATTTGCTCAAGTGAGGTGTTGAGCAAGCCTCGATTGCGGTGTTAAACGAATCTCGAGCAAACTCTTTGTCTAATGTTTGCTCAAGCGACATGTCCAGCGAGTGTCGAGCAATTCTCTGCTTGAGTTTCGCTCAAGCAACATCTCGTGTAAACGTCGAGTAAACTTTTTATCTGATGATTCTCAAGTTACATACATGGTCAAAAAGTTTTCTTAAGAGTGTACATCCATTCACAAACCAATAGTATCCATGCACACAGACCATTAGGTCTGGAGAGGGGGAGATTTACATTATATTTCAGAAGTGGGACAAAGAGAGGTGAAAAGCTTGATAAACAATATAGCACCAACTATTTTAAGGTTCAATAGGTTTGATTTTCAGTGACGTTGATTCAGGCCTCATTTGGATATAAAGTTCAGATGATATGAGATGAGATATGTTGAATAGTAATTAAATTTTTGAGTTAAGATGAGATGAAAAAATTTGTAAAAAAATGCATCTTTAGATAGTGAGATGAGATGATATGAGATAATTTTTAATTTTTGGGATTTGACAAAGGTGTGTGTCTTACTATTTTAATTTTCAGCCTAATTGTACACTGTTCACACATTGTTTACTATCATATTTTACTATTTATTATTTTTTATTACTGTTTATTTAAGTTGATATTTTAAAAATTTATAGATAAAATATAATATGTTTGAATAGAAAAAATTGTAATACGGTACAGCTGAGATGAAAACTCAGTATCAAAACCGGGCCTCAGTTTTATTGGCAAGGGACTCAAATGGTGGGCTGGGCTTGGTTGGGTTATTTGCCTACTCATTTAACTGGTAAGAGCAGGCAAGGAGTGCTTGCAGGGGGTCAGAGGCAAGGACAAAGATCAAGAGAGATGACAGTCATGTCCAGGCAGATGCATTGTGCGGGGGAGGTTACCACCCGCCCATATGGACAGACCGTAGCAATCTTAAATACATGTGTCAATAACCTGATATTGTAGTTGTATTGTGATAATGGATTGTGGGTCTGGCCGGATATTCCGATCATGTCGTCTTAGTGCTATTGAATTTACCGGTAATGGCTTCATTTGATTAAAGACAAAAGGGGCAGATTCTTGAAGTGTATTTAAGGGACAGGTTCTTGACTTTCGGTGTTTATCTTGATCCAAGTTAATTTCAAGATAAGATAGTTGGAAAATGACAATACAATAAGTTGTCAATCACAACAACAAATAACGGCACTTGGAATATCTTCATGATTTTGTGCATATAAAATAAGGAAATGATTTGAGTGAAAATATTTTATGAAATTTTAAGAAATGAGAAATAAAATATTGAATAAAAATATTATAAAGTTAAAAAAATTATTTGTATTAATATATTTTTTAATATTATTTTTGTTTTGAAGTTTATAAAAAATGTATTGATTTTTGTGTTTTAATTTAAAGTTCGTAAAAATTGTATTGATTTTTGTGTTTAGATAATGGTTAATCAAATGATTAAATAAAAACATTAAAAGTTTAAAATTAAAAAATATTTTGTATTAGAATGATATTTATAAATAAAATTATAAAATTTTTGAAAAATTTTAATAATTCTTGATCTGTCCAAATATGTCGTAAATCATCCGACTGTTAATTTTAAGATAGATATTTCCTTGTCTTTTCTCACTCATTAGACTTGATCAAATCACTTAATAATGTAACAAGTGGCTGATATTTTTCTCTTGGTCAAAGTTGCCCCCACCAATGCTATCCTCTAGTACTGTCACTAATCAAGAAACTCAATCTAGCAAAAGAAAAGGGTGGGAGGCAGAATTCTCTAATTCCATGTTGCATGTACTTCCCAAACATGTTTAAGATAGGCTTCGAGGACACCAATGATGAAGCAAAATTAGAAAGTAGAGAGGCAAGATGAAAGAATGAAGAGAGATAGAGAGAAAGCGAAGAGAGAGAGAGATTGATGGCTCTAAAACCGTCTGAATAAATACATTGTTAATAATAGAATGACCAACTGAATTCACTTACCATATTTGACCAACTAAAAAAAGTTAAAAGGGTTAAAAAATTGTAAATTTAATCAGTTTATCATCTGACGTTATTACAAAAAAAATGTTTATTCGTAATTAGGTATTCGAGATAAAAATAACTATTTGCGATCAGAATAAGTAATTATCGTCGTATAATGCATATCCATGAATAAGTACTTTTCTTAGAGTGCGTGTTTTCAGCCAAAATTTTGGCTAGAATTTGACTATGGTGAGCTTGATGCTCTTATGCATAGGAAAAGCAGAGGTATCAAGAGAGAAAAAGAAAGGGAGAGAGAGAGAGAGATAAACATCTGTGAGGCTTTAGCACTGGAGAAGATAAACAAAACAGCTTGCAATACATGCATTAATGGCTATATCCGCTTCACCACTTGATTTCCACTTATTAACTTCTATAATTATGGTAGCCTGCACTTTCATGTTTAAGGTTAGAACATTAATGAAAGGTCATGCATGCCCATCTAGAATCTTTCTACAAACTGTTAAGGAATCTAACCATCTTTGTCAGCACCTCTGACCTGCTGGAAGAGTTGAGGAATATCTATCTTTATCTGCTCTTCAAACTAACTTTAGGAAATAGGAGCATATGAGAGAGAGAGAGAGAGAGAGAGAGAGTGAGAGAGAGAGGATGCCTTCTGTAGTGTTAAAATACTTTTTTTTTTTGTTTTTGTTTCAAAATACTTGTAACGAGTTACTGCAATGAATCAACACTTTTCATATACTATATTTTTGCATCAGAATTATGCATGGGTGCAATAATCATCTCTGCAACTGCAAGAAAAACTATTACTGACAGGTAAATAACCCCATTGATGATGTTTCAAAAAGTCTTCCTTTCCCTCCTCAAAAGTATATGTCAATTTCATTTGCAGTGTTTAAGCAACATCTTGTGATCTAGAACTGCTACATTTCAATCCTGATCATAAGATACGACCTACCGCATGCCTGTAATAAACTGAGTACTCCTAAAAGGAAAAAAAAACAAAAAAATTAAATTAAATTTTTATCAGAAATTGAAGTCTCAAGTGAGAAAGAGGGTGTTCCTACATAATTTATTACTTAGTAAAAAAATATTTATACGGGTAATAACAAATGTTTGAGATTCACTACATTTGTCACTCCTTATAAAGACTCCGGTCTTGTTTTCGCAGATAAGATAAGATGAGTTGAAATAAAAGTTAAAAATTAAATAAAATATTGATATAATATATATTTTTTATATTATTTTTATTTTAAAATTTAAAAAAATTAAATTATTTATTTTATTTTGTGTATGAATCTGAAAAATTTATAATGATTAGATAATGTAACCTGAAATGAATTAATAAGTGATGTGAAAACAAACCAACTTTTTCTTCGAAGGATTCCAAAAAGTCACCCGCAATAATTCAAATATATTTTAATGTTGCAGCTGCTTTTGCAATCTTTTTGTTCTTTTCCCCTTCCTATGTCCTCAACTTTGTTCAGACTGGTGATTTCCTCTTGATCGTCTGAATCATCAGGGAAAAATATAGCTTGCAAAACTCAAGATGGTTAGTATTGTTTGAAAGACTTGCACGTCTTGTGACTAGTATTGTTTCATATATAATATGTTAAACTTTCTAGCAAACTTAAATACCAGGAGCTGTATGAAATTACCAAAATATCCACAGTATGAAATTACCAAAATGTCCGCTGTATTGTAACACAAATATTTTCAAATTCACTAATCAAATTGGTTAGTCAACAACCATACAAGTATTTAATAATTAAGCAAGAACATAAAGTAAATAAATTGTATAACACCAAGATGGGTAACGAAGGGAAACATTTTAAAGAATTCTTTAAAGATAAAACCATACGAGGTAGCCAAATCTAGAAAAATAAGTTTTATTATTTTAAAATCAATTACACGTAAGCTTCTAATTACAAAATTTTTGTCAATTCACTCTCTTACTTGACACGACAAATGACCTGTTTGCCTCTACCACAGTAGCAGTCAGAATCTCTGACGATATTCAAACATTGACTTTTCTCCTGGAACTCTAGTGGCCGAATCACAATCACACTATCTCAATGTTGAATCAACGATCACACTCTTTGAGAGAAATAATATGAAAACTCTCCAAAGAATTTTTCCACCAAAATATGCGTTGGAAAGTACTCTAAAAATATCCAGAACTGAATCCCCCCAAATCCTAACCAATATGATCACTTAAATAAACAATCTGAAAGCAGTTTTAATTATAATAAGATTCGGCTGACGGAATATTTATTCCTAACACTTTATCTTCCCAGCAGTAGTAGTTTCTCATTCAAACTTTTCTCTGAATAATACTAAAACTCTTGGAACTCAATTTTTACACTATTGACTTATCTAAAACACTTCTTAACAATTTCTAGGTAAAATGAAAATAGCTATAGATAAAGTCAAAGTGTTTTACATTCATTCAAATTACAAAACCTAATATAAAATGAAGTCTATCATTTTAGTCACCTAGTCTTATCTAAACTTATCGACTTAGTCACCTAGTCCTAGCCAAACTTGTGCATCTACAATCTCCCCATTTGGTAGATTAGTGACAAAATCAACTTTTGATGAATGTAATATGGACATGTCAAAACATAACCAACAGACCAAGAAATCGAGTAGAAATTGTAAACAAATAATCAAGAATAAAAAAATACTGACATAGAATATTGACTAAGATTAGTACTATCAAGATTCACAAGATTTAAAATCAAAATAATTTTTGCAAACTATAATTTAATTCCCCCCTCAATATTAAACAATAAAAAAAAATACATTCAACTCCCCCTCAGCAATACACTTACTCCAAGTACTCCCTCTAAATTTTACAATACAAAAAAATCAATCCGCCCCCCCCCCCCCCCTCTTTGTCACTAATATGACAAGGCTTAAACCTCATCTTCATTAGAATTAGATCCATGTTGACTATCATGTGGGAATATGAAAATAAGACTCTTGAGAAGACCCTCCCACAACCATGAAGAACATCAACTCTATAATGCAGTGGAAGTAAAATGATGAATGAACATAAATGCATGTAAAGAAACTAACAAATGCATGAAAAAATTTGGTTGAGACAAAAAATCAAGCACTTGGTGGTCACTCCTTATAAACCGAATGGCAAAATGCAGTAACACACCAAAAATCAGCCTAAATACATGATGTTTAGCAGAAGTACAGAACCCAACACAGTGTGCAACGATTAACAGTCTCAACAACCCAAAAATCCAAACCAAAGGCTCCAAAATCACACAAGATATAGAAAATCTCAATGGGTGAAAACCAATCCTTAGAAAGAGGAGAGAGAGGACGATAGAGTACTTACTGTGTAGGAGAAACGAGAAGATGATGATTGGTGCTCGATTTCCAAACCATAAAAGTGCTCTAGAACACGATAAGTGTAAGAAATCGTGTTTGGCTAGGGCACAAAGAGACGTGAGGGGCGTGAAGTGTAATGTTGTGAGTGAGGTGTTGTGGTGCAAGTGTAATGGGCAACTTGGCCTTGTTTGGTTAACCAAAATCAAAAATCTCATCTCATCTCATTTCAACTCATCATTACAACTTTTTCAAATCCCCATACAAAATATAATAAATAATTTAATTTTTTTAAATTCCAATACAAAATTAATATTAAAAAATTATATTATAATAATATTTTATTCATTACTATTCAAAACATCTCATTTCATCTCATCTCATCTATGTAACCAAGCGGGGCCCTGTCTTAGACTTAGTCATTGCGCATGACATGCGCATGGCATGACCACTAGGTCTCATAGTCCCACTGGGACTTGAAGACTCCATCCAGAAAAGATTCTTAGAGTCATGTGCCTAAGAACCAAAATCAATTGCATTCTCATGCAGAAAATGCCCATATGCATAGATGGAAAATAAAATAATCACAAAAATAAAATATAAATAAAATAACATAAGAATTGACCCACCCCCTTAGAAATATTTTTCTTAAACAACTTAATTCTCTTGAAGCCAAATCACTTGCCAAAATTTACTAAGTGTCCAAGCATACAACCAATATTGAAAGAGGTTCATACTCTCTTATTTGAAATAAAGAGCCAAAAAAAACAAAAAAATTAAGTGGACACAATACAAGGTCGTCACGGCCAAAATTTATGTGGGTGTGTGAGTGAGGCAATTTACTACCACAATCAAATATTTAAATATATGTTTTTATTTTTCCCTCTCTCTCTCTCTCTCTCTCTCTCTTTTCCTTTCACATAGATTCTTCCAAATGGGTTATCTTGACCTCAAAAGTCAAATTTTATGGTAGGACCTAGATATTTGAAAGAGTATCTCCTCCAAATAAAAGGTTGCACAACCATTGCTTTGTCCATTTTATTACTCATATTTTTCCGCAATGAATAAAGCAACGTTTTTTTCTATAAAGACTTAAGACACAAGATCTATGTAAGGTATTTGTCTTTTTCCACAATGAAGAAACACCAACTTTTTTTATATGGATCAAACATTTATGTCCGCCAAGAAAAGACCTTTTGACTTTTAGTACTCGGTTCAACTATTATTAGTCAATTTAAGGTTAGGACTCCCCCTTTGGATAGCATTTATGAGACTTTATGGAACATATATAATGAATAAAATGTGAAAAATAAATTTCTCATAGTGCACTAAAATATAACTTTGCCAAGATGAGTCATGGGGTCTATACTTAGATTGTAGACTACAAAAAAAAAAAAAAATAGAGAGATGTTCCAATTCCAAATATGAGAAGTGAGAAAGAGACTGAGTACTCAAAACTAGGCACACCAAGCATGAACTTTGCTTAACTCCACAAGAACTAAAACTGAGAAGTAAATAAAGCGAAAAAAAAAACCTTTCAAAACAATTACAGAAAATAAAAATATGTGAAATGCATGTCCTAGATTAATGATGTGCTAAAATTAGTAAAAATGAATGCACATGTGCCTATCACTTAATGTCACACACACCAATGGTTTTTTTTCTTGGTAAGGTCCACTCACTATTTTCTTTGACCACCCATTTTACTTTAAGTTTTGAGCAATTCTTTTTATCATCACCACTTTTTATGATCTTTTCTTTGTTGTGAAGACAAAATTGAGATAGTTCATCTAACTTTAGACTTATAGAGGTTATTTGATGACTTAACTCTTGGACTTGATTTTCAAGAATCTTTACCTTTTATTTTGATTTTCTTTTACCACCATTTTCTGTACTTTACTTAAATTAAAGCAATATGACCTTATATGATCAGAAATACTACAATGATAGCAAATAGGTACAAACTTACCCTTAAACTTACCTTGGTTCAGCTTCTTTGAGGTTGATCTTTCATGAGACTTTTTCGAATGATTTGACTTTGATGCGGATTCACTTGGAGCATCAACAACTTCGTTTTTATTTATTTATTTATTTTATATTTTATAAAGACAATACCTTTAGAGGTAATGGTAACGGAAGATGAGGCTTGAGTTTTTTTCCTTGGGAAGTTGTGTACCCTAATTTAGTATGATCATAGCTGAATTTTTGAATATTTAACATCTCATCAAATTTCTGAGTTGCTGATTTTTGTTGACACTCTTGAAAATTCCTCATTTATTTGTCTAGTGCATCCTTTTGAACATTCAATCTCGATATTTCAACCTCAAAAAATTTTATTGCTTTCGAAATATTGTTCTTTTCATTCTCCACTACTGTGAGTTTATTGTACAGCTTCTTATTAAGCTTTTTCTGCTTGACCATTTATTCACATAAATCATTATAAGTCTCATTTATGCTTAGCTCATGGTTAGCATCAACAATAGAGAGGCCAACTTACCTTCTCATTCTACTTCATTTGATTTAAATAATATAGTATCAATAGAGAGATTACAGCTTTACAAGAGTACATATGGAAATGTACATAATGGAAATAAGACTATTTAGCATGATAAAAGTGAAAGAGCAAATCAAGGAATATTGATCATGCTGATTTTGGAGGAGATTGGGTTGTAGCTATAATTTGAGAATGTCCAGGAATACTTGGTCTAACACTCCTCCTCAAAGTGATGGGGATCAAAATCACCATTAGTTTGGACATTAGGAAAGTGAACCTAGGAGCAATTTGGCCCTTGGTGAAGAGATATGCAATCTTATCTTGTGTAGAAATGTGTTTCACTTGAATGTCTTTGTCGAGAACTTTTTCTCTGATGAAGTGGTAGTCTACCTCAACATATTTGGTCCGAGCATGAAACACTGGATTAGATGCCAATGCAATGGCTCCAATATTGTCACGCCAAATGGTTGGAGTGGAAGGTAGGAGAAGGCCAAGATCCTTCATGATCATCTGTATCCAATATATTTTGGCAGTGGTAATGGCCAAACTGCGGTATTTCGCTTCTGTACTACTCTTGGATACAATGAGTTGTTCTTTGCTGTTCATGTGATGAGATTTTGTCTAGGAAATATGCCATAACCTGCTATACTTCAATGGTCATCCGGATTGCCCGCCCAATCAAAATCACAATAAAGTTGTAAATTTATAGCACTAGGAGTAAAGTAAAGGCTGTAATCAATGCTACCCTTAAGGTAGCGAAGCACACGCTTAATCAATCCAATGGGGCTCACGAGGATTGTGCATAAATTGGCACAATTGGTTTACGGCATACGCGATATCAGGATGCGAGATTGTACAATACTGAAGAGGCCCAACTATATGACAATATTCAGTAGGATCAAATAATAATTTATTGTTTTTTGAGGAGAGTTTTGTACTTGAGGTTGTTGGACAGCTAAGAGGCTTAGCACCCACCATTTTGGTGCTTTGAAGCAAATAAGTTATGTATCATGTTTGGTATAGGTGGAGCCCATGTTGATTACGGCTAGTCTGGACACCTAGAAAAAACCTCAGTTCACCCAGATCTTTAACAAAAAATGAATCTTTGAGAGATGAGATAAATGAATCAATCGCAGTCTTGCTAGAACTAGTGACCAATATGTCATCAATGTAAACTAACACATACAACTTCATAGAACCAGTAGCAGAGATAAAAAGAGAATAATCAGCAGTAGACTCAATGAAACCGTACTCCAATAGGGATTGTGAGAGGTGTCGAAACTAGGCACGTGGTGCTTATTTGAGGCCATACAATGACATTTGCAATCTGCAAACATAATCTAGATGATTTTCATCAACAAACCCTTGAGGTTGTTCCATAAAAATTTCTTCATCTAAAAACCCATGTAGAAAAGCATTTAAAATATCTAATTGACGTATATTTCAATTAAAAGAAACTACTAAAGTAAGAATCATGTGAATTGTGATGTGTTTCACTACTGGTGAAAAAGTTTCTACATAATCAATTCCATACTACTGATCAAAACCCTTTGCAACTAGACATTCTTTATAGCTCTCAATGCTACCTTCAGAGAGCCGTTTTATCTTAAAAACCCATTTATTTTGAACAATATGCTTACATGGTGGGCGAGTGCAAAGTGACCAAGTCCCATTAATCATCAATGCATCAAATTCAATTCCCATTGTAGAACGCCATTGTGGAGAAGAAGCGGCTTGTGTGTAGGTGGAAGGCTCAATATCGATGATGACCGTGAAGGGTACTTGTAGGGGATGCCGAGTCGAGTACAAGACATTAAAATCTAGAAAGGTTTTGGGTTGGGAGTTGCTAGTCATCGAGTGGGTAGCGACATGGCATGGGTTATGGGAATATTGGTTGTTGAGTAGGTTTGATGCCGACGTATTCGGTGGTGAGGGGGTGGCAATTGCAGGTGGATCGGTTGGGGAAAGGGGTGAACTGCTAATTTCTTGGTAGGGGACAACGTGTTCGTTTTCAGGGGTGGGAGAGGTTTGGGAAAATGTAAAGGTTGGAAATGATGGAGGAGGAGGACACATACCTAGGGTAACTGTACTCAACGAGGTAGGAGTAGAAAAGATTCCACGCTTTGCAAGAAAATTTTGTTCATTAAAAATTATACTGTGCGACATATACACATGGCTAGTATTATAGTTAGCACATCTATACCCTCGTTGTTGGCTAGCATGGCTGATAAAAATGCATTCTTTATTGCGAAAAGATAGTTTATGAGGTTCAAAGGGTTTGAGTAAAGGACAACATGAAGCTCCAAAAATTTTAAGGTGTGAATATTTGGGAACCGTTTTATGAAGCATGTACAAGGGTGTTAAATTATGTAACACTTTGGTTGAGAGTCGATTTATGAGATAAACAAATGTGAGAAAAGCATCAGGCCAATATGTATTCGGTAGGTGGGACAGAGCTAGAAGTGGTAACCCGGTTTCAACAATATGACGATATTTTCGTTTAAGAATCTCATTTTGTTGATAAGTATGAGGGCACGTTAATCGTTAAAATATGCCATGTTTTTGTAAAAAAGATTTGAAGGTGGTGGAGATAAATTCTCCACCGTTATTGATTTGTAATTGTTGAATTTTACAAGAAAATACATTTTCGACTAGAGCTTTAAATTGTTTAAAAATTGCGAAAACCTCATTTTTAAACTTAATGGGATATAACCAAGTGAAACAAGAAAAGTAGTCAATAAAAAGAACATAATATTTGGATCCAACAACCAAATACACAGGGGATGTCCATACATTTGAATGAATAAATGCTAAAGGCCGATTGGTTTGATAAGTAGAGTCATTGTGTTAGGAAAAAATATGGATTAAAGGAAATATAATAGGGAATTGATCTGTTCGAGAAGATCACTCTCCAGGATTTATCTGTTGGCTTGAATTCTGATGATATTTTTATTGATGTCTTCCATACATTTATAGATGACTGACGCAACAGACTTGGCAAAATAATTGCCCACTTACAAGGAAAATGACCAGAACTAAAAGTAAATGACCATGACTGACACCCATGAATGCCGAAATACAGGGAAAAGATCACAACTGAAAATTAAGACGCAACAACTACTAGGACACGACGTCACTACGTATCTGATTTCCAACAAGTTAGATAACAGATTTTATTTGCAACTTGACTAATTCAACTCAGTAAAATAACTGGACATAACTCATAAAGCTATGGGCCCACTTACTAGGCTTGGCCCGTAACAATCCTCCCCTCTTGGGCGACCTTGTCCTCAAGGTCTGGAAAGTCATTTTTCAGCTTGTAATAATCAGCCCAGGAATCATCCTCGTGTGCGAGACCCTTCCAGCGAACAAGCACCTCAACGCCAGCCTTATTGTTTCTTCTCACCATTCTCCGTTGCAATATCTTGTCCGGCTCAGGTCTAAGAGATCCATCAACTGCTGTTGGTGGCAGCTTAGTGGAGAGAAGGTTTCGGTGACCCAATTTCAACTTCAAGCTAGAGACATGGAAAGTGGAATGAACCCTAGAATTTTCAGGAAGCTCCAAATGGTAAGCTACCTTTCCCACTTTCTCAAGAATCTTATATGGTCCATAGAAACGAGGAGATAATTTTTGATTGTGCCGATTGACTAGGGATTGTTGTTGATAAGGTTGTAGCCGTAGATAGACAAATTCCCCAATCTGAAATTCACGCTCTGATCTTCGCATGTCTGCATATTTCTTCATTCTAGCTTGAGCAAAGTGAATATTATTCTGCAATAATTTTAGTATTTCATCCCTAGAACGTAAGTTGTCCTCGACAGCTTGAAGTTTTGTTGTACCTGGAGAAAAAGAGAGGAGCTTTGGGGGTGGATATCCATAGATGACCTCAAAGGGTGTTAGTTTAGTAGAAGTATGAATGTTGGTGTTATACCACCATTCAGCTAAAGCTAACCAATTTTTCCAATCTCTGGGCTTAGCACCTGAAAAACTCCTGAGATACTGTTCCACACTTTTATTGACAATCTCAGTTTGGCCATCAGATTGTGGATGGTAAGCCGAAGAGAATTGCAAAGTGGTTCCCTGCAACTTAAACAATTCTTTCCAAAAGAGGCTTGTAAAAGTGGGGTCACGGTCTGTGACTATTGAGGCAGGCATGCCGTGTAATTTAAATACATGCTCCAGAAAAATAGTAGCTATTTTCAAAGCTGTATAAGGATGAGATACAGCAATGAAATGTGCATACTTGGAGAGTCGATCCACAACGACCAAAATAACACTACACCCATGAGAGAGAGGTAGTCCTTCAATAAAATCCATAGAAATATCCGTCCATACCTTAGTAGGAATGGGGAGAGGTTGAAGTAGACCAGGTGTAGGAATATTCTCAGATTTATTCCTTTGGCAGTTTTCACACTCCCGAATGAACGTACGTATGTCCCGACGCATTCCTTTCCAGTAAAACTCTGATTTCAACCTGTGGTAGGTTTTGTGGAATCCAGAATGACCTCCTAGAGGGCTGGAGTGCATGAGTTCCATAAGCATATCTTGGATAGGAGATTTGGCAACAATAAAAAGTCTATTTTTGTAAAGAATCAGCCCATCCTTCATAGAATAGATTGAAGTATCAAGGTGCCCTTTTCGAAACTGATCCTGCAATTGAATTAATTCAGGAGAGGTGGCATATTCAGAACGTAAAGTAGATAACCAAGAAGCCAAGGGTAGTGTAATAGCCGAGAGTTCTCCCATATCTTTTCTAGATAATGCATCAGCAACCGAGTTTTCCTTGCCCTTCTTGTAATGCACCTCAAAATCATACCCCAAAAGTTTAGTGAGCCAACGTTGTTGAGCAGGAGTACCCACACGTTGATCCAATAAATATTTGAGACTTTGTTGGTCAGTTTGAACCACAAATTTCTGTCCTAAGACATAAGGTCGCCACTTTTTAATTGCCAGGACCAAAGCGAGCAATTCCTTTTCATAAGTTGAAAGTGCAAGAGCCTTTCCCTTTAATGCTTGACTCAAAAAAGCAATTGGTTTGCCTTGCTGTAAGAGAACTGCTCCAATGCCATAACCTGATGCATCACACTGAATAGTAAAAGGTTTAGAAAAATTAGGAAGCACCAAAATAGGAGGTGATGTTACAGCCCTTTTGAGGTCCTGAAAAGAGGATTTGGCTTCATTGGACCAGGAGAAATTGTTCTTACGAAGTAAGGCTGTTAATGGGGCTGCAATGATGCCATAATTTTTAATGAATTTCCTGTAGTATCCCGTAAGTCCTAGGAACCCACGAAGTGACTTGAGAGTAGTTGGAAAAGGCCAATTGAGCATGGACTCTAGTTTGGATGGATCGGCTTGCACACCTTTTTCAGAAATAAGATGACCAAGGTAATTAATTTTAGTACAACCAAAACTACACTTTGAAAGTTTAGCATAGAGTTGATGGTGCTGCAAAGTCTCAAGTACTAGCCTCAAGTGATGAATATGGTCATCCATAGATTTACTATAGACTAAAATATCATAAAAAAAAAACTAAAAGGAACTTACGGAGATAGGGGCGAAAAATTTCATTCATTAAACTTTAAAAGGTAGCAGGTGCATTAGTCAAGCCGAATGGCATGACTAGGAATTCATAATGGCCATCATGTGTGCGGAAAGCTGTTTTTGGGACGTCATTAGGGAAAACTCTAATTTGATGGTATCCCGAACGAAGGTCAAGTTTGGAAAAAATGGTGGCTCCATGTAATTCATCAAGTAGTTCGTCAACAATAGGAATTGGAAATTTGGCTTTAATAGTCTCTTTATTTAGAGCCCTATAATCAACACATAATCTCCAACTTCCATCTTGTTTACGTACCAATAAAACGGGTGATGCAAATGGGCTTTGGCTAGGTCGAATAACCCCGGTAGAAAGCATTTCTCCAATCAATTTTTCAATTTCAGTTTTTTGAAAATATGGGTAACGATAAGGCCTGGTGAAAACTGGTTTGGTTCCTTCATAGAGATCAATATGGTGATCATGAGTGCGGGATGGTGGTAAACCAGTAGGAGTTTGGAAAATAGAGTGAAAAGTGTTTAAAAGGGGCTGGAGTTTGGGGTGAACTGGTGTAATAGCAGTTGGGAATTCAGGACCGTCAATTAAGTGTAACACCATACCTCTTTTGTCCATTTTAGCTACCTTCCCGAAGTCATCACCTCCCACCAATGAGAATGCAGAAGGTGTAAGGCCATGGAGCGCCACCTTGCTGCCTTTGTAAGTAAAGGCCATGGATAAATTTGAAAAATCCTATAGGATAGGCCCAAGAGTTTTCAGCCATTGAACACCTAAAACCACATCACAACCACCCAAGGTGAGGACAAAAAATTCTGTGTTAAATGGAATACCTTGCATCTGAAAAACTTCAGATTGCGTGAGTCCTTCGCTGCGAACAGCTTGGCCATTTGCCACCTTGACTGTCAATCCCGGTGTATGGCATAGAGGAATTTGGGCTTTGGCTAGGATCGAGGGATCCACAAAATTGTGGGTGCTTCCGGTGTCGATCAACACAACTATTCGTACACCACGAATAGAGCCAATAAGTCTCATGGTTCTTGGGTTGGGAGAACCAACAAGAGCATGGATGGAGATTTCTGGTTCAGGTTCTTTGGCAGCGGAATCCAGGCTTAATTGCTTTGAACTCGTCCCTCCAGCTTCCAGAAATTTGGTAGGGCAAGTAACCATGTCCTCCTCATCGGAATCGTCACATTCCATAATGAAAAGCTTGGCTGATTTGCAGCGGTGGCCAGGTCCCCACTTGTCATCACAATTATAACACAATCCCTTGTCTCTTCTCTCTTTCATTTGTGTAGGAGATAAACGTTGAATGGGAACCAAACTCTTGGTTGTTTGCTCGGGAAGAGCCAGCTGATTTTTAGAGGGACCCATAGGAATGCGAACAATTCTTTTTAGCGCTGCCACATTTTCTTCTTGCATCTTAGCGATGCCAAAAGCAGTTAATAATGAAGTTGGCTTCATCATGCGCACCATATAGCGAATATCTTCACGTAATCCACCCAAGAAACAGCTGAGTTTATAAGACTCAGCTAACCCATGGAGTTGATTAGAAAGATGCTCAAATTCGGTCTTGTAAGCTTCCACCGTTGTAGTTTGTCGCAGCTTTGTGAGTGCTTCCATGGCATCTTCATAAACGGATGGCCCAAAACGAGTGAGCAATGCACGTTCAAAGACTTCCCAAGTTGGAAAGGCACCAGCTGCCTCTAGCTCCTGAAACCACGTCAAGGCTTTGCCCTCCATATGAATGGAAGCTAGTAAAACACGGTGCTTGGGATGAGGTTGATGATATTTAAAAAATTGATTGGCTCGGTACAACCACCCATTAGGGTCAGCTCCATCAAACGTAGGGAACTCCAAGCGAATGGTTTTGGTTTGAATGCCACTAGTATCTTCAAATAGAGGATTTGAAGAGTGTGTGACTAACTCTGTATTGGTTTCAGCTTCCACTTTCTTACCTTCATGCTTCAATAGTAGCTCTAAATTAGAAGCCACTACTTTGACTTGTTGTGCTAATCCTTCCACAGTTTGTTGCAGGTGTGCTTGTTGTTTTTCATGCGTCTCCTGGACCTGTTTTAAAGTGGCTAATGAGTCGGCTAACTGGGAATAACGAGTACTGACATTACCCTCAGCCATGGATGAACCGGCTCTTGATACCAATGTTAGGAAAAAATATGGATTAAAGGAAATATAATAGGGAATTGATCTGTTCGAGAAGATCACTCTCTAGGATTTATCTGTTGGCTTGAATTCTGATGATATTTTTATTGATGTCTTCCATACATTTATAGATGACTGACGCAACAGACTTGGCAAAATAATTGCCCACTTACAAGGAAAATGACCAGAACTAAAAGTAAATGACCATGACTGACACCCATGAATGCCGAAATACAGGGAAAAGATCACAACTGAAAATTAAGACGCAACAACTACTAGGACACGACGTCACTATGTATCTGATTTCCAACAAGTTAGATAACAGATTTTATTTGCAACTTGACTAATTCAACTCAGTAAAATAACTGGACATAACTCATAAAGCTATGGGCCCACTTACTAGGCTTGGCCCGTAACACATTGAAGGGTAATTATTAGGATTCCCCTAAAGGGCACGATGAACAAAACCCTTGTTTATTGGATGTGGAAACATCTAAATATTTGGAACGAAACAATTTATTTAAAATAGCTTGAGAGGGGTGGCCTAGGCGATCATGCCACGTGTCAAGAGTGGTGGACACGTCGAGTTTGGCTACAAAATAGGAAATTTTATTTGAACAAGAGTTATTGTTTGCTATTGGATAGACTCCGTTCTTAACTTGCCTTTGGAGTGGAAGTCGCCCCTTGTTGTTCTCCTATACAGAAAAATCATTTCTAGTCAGTACAAAATAGCAATCATTATCTAAACAAAAACGATTAATAGAGATCAAATTTGAGGATGCATTTAAATAATGAAGGACATTGGATAGAGTAAGATTGGAATGATTTGTGGTGAGAGATGTGGTACCCATATTTTTTTTATTACTAAACCTGAGCAATTTCCCACCGTGATAGTTTCTTCTTCTTGTTCACAGGGATGCAAAGTGGTGAGAGGTATTACTGGTAATGTGAGCATTGGTGCCACTGTCCGCATACCACACCTATTGAGCATAAGAGGTATTACCTTCAGCAGCCATATCAGCTAGGTCCGATGGTGGGTGGCGACCTTGGTAGGAAAAATCAAACCGGTGAGAGCAATAAAGAACCAAGTGGCCATTTTTACCACAGATCTGACAAATGTGCCGGTTTTCAAGGGAGTGAGGCGCATCGGGCTTCTTGTTGGAGGAGACCACATGAGTTGGGGGACGATTATATTAGATTGGCGAACAAGGTTGGGATGAAAAGCCAGGCCCTTTAGTTTTCTTTAGGGACAAAGAGTTTGAGGCCACCATTAACATCTCAAAGCTCAAGATTTTTGTTTGAAAATCGTCCAGAGTGAACTCTTTGTCTCTGGTTGCAAAGGTGAAGGCAGTGATAAAAAGCATGAACTATGGCTTGAGCCCACTCAAGAGGTATGTGATGAGATCTTACTCCTCCATGGGTTTGTCGGCAACATATAGTTAATTGGAGAAGAGCTTGGCCTCTTCAATGTAAGAAAGGCAGGATCAGTTACCCTGTGAAATGGTTTGAAGTACCTTTTGATAAAGGCAATGCGAGACCGTGAGGTAGAGGAGAAGTGGGCTTGAAGGGTCTCCTATACCTGCTTGGAGGTCTCCAAATTGAGAACTGTGAAGACAACTTTTTCAATAATAGATGCATAGAACCAACTGAGAATGCTGTTATCTTGTTTAGACTAGAGGGTGTACTCCGAAAATGGGGAGTCATTAGGCAAAGTCTTGGCTGGAGCAAGGTTGTTGCCATCAACTAGTTCAACCATGTCGTGACTCTTCAGAAAAACCAGAAATTGGATTAACCAGGTAAGGTAGTTGGGGCCATCCAATTTCAGAAATTGAGGTGTAGTTTGTAGGGAAGAGGCCATTGTGTTTTGTTATTGTGGTGCGATAGTGTGGTTGTAGGATTGTATTTGTTGGACATTAGCCTTAGAAGGCTGATACCATGTAAGAAATAAAAAACTGAATGGAAAATTGGTAAGATTCGAGAGGCTAACTTACCTTCTCCTTCTACTTCATTTGATTTAAATAGTACAGTATCAATAAAGAGATTACAGCTTTACAAGAGTAAATATGGAAAGTACAGAATGGAAATAAGACTATTTAGCATGATACAAATGAAAGAGCAAATCAAGAAATATTGATCACACCGGGTTTGGAATAGATTGGGTTGCAGCTGTAATTTTGGAATGTCAAAGAATACTTGGTCTAACAATAGATGTAGCAGTACTCGTGTATAAAATGAACTCATGCTTATATATATATATATATAGGAAATAAATCTCATTTCATTCAATGAAACTGAAGTTACAACTATGACTGATAAATTACTTATCTGTTTGGGGTTTCCCTGTACACAAATTTCTTTGTGATGTGCATTGTCTTTACTTCTATAAACTCTATAATGACAGAATCTTCCGAGAAATGAGACTGTAAAAACAAAGATGACAATCCTGATTTATCTGAGAATATAATACTCTGTAAAAACATAGATTAACATCCCCCAACTCCCAAAGGAGGAGAGGGAAAACCACCCCCAATCCTCCAAAGGAAGAGAGAGTTTTCTTGTTATGGACAATAAGTCTGATAGTTTTATTTTTATTTTTATTTTTTTTTAATGCTACCTAACACTACCAATAGAATACAATAAAATTACAGACTTTAAAAACACAGGAAAAAATATTGGAATCCAAAATACATTGAAGTAAATGAGGCTGTAGTAGCATGTGAAGGACACACATCACTTTAGAAGTATGTCGGACCATCAATCCTGAAGATACCGAAGTTGCTGACTCTATAAATGTTGCACGTGGCGGTAGCAGATCCTCCTATGTTGTGACGCGTGGGTACCATGTGCTAATTTTGATCTACGCTTATAAAGCATGTGCCATTCATTTTAACGAGACATTTGGTAGTCGGGAAGATCGGCTGCTTAGAAAGCCTGCGGTGGGACACGTGGTGGACTCTGAATTTTGAAAAATTCAAAACGACACCCCTCCATGCTTTGACTTGAAAAAAATAAAAATAAAAACTCACTATAAAATAAAGCAAGACTAGAAAACGACAATTAGATAGAAAGAGGAAGGGAGGGATATAGTTACTCCCCCTTTCGACAGTTATCGGTTTGGATAGTTTTATAAAGAGAGAACGTTCTCTGTAGCCTGTCTTTTTCATCTCATGCATTTTAAATGTGTGTTTCTTTTTTTCAACATTTACCATCAAAACTAGAAAGAGGGCGAGCATGGTAACAATAGCAGGCACGAACTAGTCAATGACACAGAAAATTTCTTTACCAACCAGTCCACAGGCCGGGGGGCCACCTCGGCAGCTATGTGGTGACTCTAAAGGCTATGCTTGCAGGTAACATTATCACTCTACGACCACATTTACCGACAAATAATAGCTCAGGCTCGAAGTAAAACCGCCGTACTGATGCAGGAGAGGGAGACGTCCGTCACGCGCGGCCAACAAAATTCCGATCCTGCGTGTATAGAACGAACAAAGGGAAAGAGAAGTGGGGAAAGGAAACTAGAGCGTCTGGCAATTCCTTTTGGATTTTCTTGGTGGAAGAATTTTTATTTTTTATTTTTATTAAAAAGCGGATTTCAACGGAGAGAAAAAGAGAGTGCAAAAAACACTTCGAAAAGTTACATAATTTAGTCTCACGCGCCTCCAATATCACGTGCGAATCACATTCCTTATTGCGAGGATCAGAGCGGCCCACTGGGCCCACTCTTGCGCGTGGGGAAAATCTTATCCAACGCGCTGTGTGCCCTAATCCTAATCACCTGCGAGCGAGAATTCGACGCCTTATCCTGAGAACTCAGAAACCCCAACCCCTGTCCATATATCATCGAACATGCCCCTCCCGATTTTCCCCCAACTCGGATCTTCAATCGGTTGACTCGTCCTTCTTCGCCCATAGAATCCAAGATCGCCTTGCTCGGTAAGTCGCAATCTCATCTCCCTCTTTTTTATCGCTCGGATTCAGATCTGGAATATATTTTTGTGTATATGTGTGTTTTTAGATTTCGTAGATTTATGGTTGGCTTTGTTTTGAAGGTTAAGTATGGAGCCGATGGATATCGTCGGGAAGTCCAAAGAGGACGCTTCGCTTCCGAAAGGTTTATTTTTAGGGGTTTTCGTTTCTCTGGGCTCTTTCCGTTTTCATTTTATTTTTATTTTGTGCTTTTCGCTAATTTCTTTGAATTTTCGTTTTCTTGTTGTCTGTTTGTTATTTATTGTCCAAGGAAACATGGCTGAATTTGATGTATTAGGATATAAAATGAGTAGTAGAATAGAATAGTGATCTGTTTCGGTTCAGGGGATTATCTTTCTTATGGATTTATACAGTTGGTATTATATATAATTCAATGAAATTAACTTTGTTGCTGTAGGCTGTACCTTCATATTGATTGGTTTAAGTTTTCACTTGAGAGTATGGTTTAGGTGTATGCTTTGTTGACCTTTAGAAAATTCATGAAGGAAAGTGATTCATACAAAAGTAGGTTAACGCACTGAAAAAAGGGAAGGGAGGTGGGGAGTCGAGCAAGAGTAATGAAAGCAAAGTAGTTGAGGAAGCTACTAATATTACATATTGGGGGCATCTATTTCAGTCGTTTGGTGGCTAGAAATGTCAATAGATGTTTGTTTAGGCACAGACATGGAAAGGAACTATTTGCTTAAATGGAACTTGTACTTTGCTTTGAGTTTAGAATGGTCTGTGTGCTGGGATGTATAATTCGTGTTCCTTGTGTACTAAATTAACTGTAAAATAGCAGCACTAAGAGAGAATAAAGGAGCCTTCTCCATGCATATATATATATATATATATAAATTGATGTTCACACAGTTTATGCTTCTTGATTCGGTGTACCCAATTACTTTATTGATGCAAACCATGGTTTCTCTCCAGCAACAATGACCAAAATCATCAAGGAGATGCTGCCGCCGGATGTACGTGTTGCAAGAGATGCCCAAGATCTTTTAATTGAGTGTTGTGTAGGTGAGAAAAAGTGATGATTTCTTTCTAGCTTTAATATTGAATTAATCTCTCTTGATGGGTTAATGCAACTGGCACTCAAGATTGAAGTTTGAATGCATGGACTAAAATTTTATTTTATTTTTATGGGATGAGGAGTTTCCATTTGGTCCAAGGACTGTTGTTGTAGATTCATTTTTCATATCTGTGTGATATAATGTCTGGTTTCCCACTTTTTTGTTTTAGAAAAGTTATAATTTGGTATTTAGTTTTAATTGGAGCATCATTGAGTTTAGCTCAATTGTGTTGCAATAAGGTAGAAGTTACAAAGCTTGCATCTCAGCAGCTTTAACCCCAAAGAGAATTTGTGAACTTAGTTTAATTTTTAGTTGTTCTTGAAACTCTTGCTATCCACTTCATGATTCATAATTGAACTTATGTTGTGTTTGGAATTTGAAGACTCAAATTTAAATCTATCTCCCCAAATCCATGATTTCAAACTCCTTATTTGAAAATATAATTTGAAATTCAAGTTTAAAATCTAATCTAGATCTAAATCCAAATTCTTCTATCTAAACGCAACCTTAGGGAAATGCGTCCCTTGCCTTTGTGCATTACCACAAGGCCTCTGCTGCTTCCAAGAACCCCTATATGGGGAATTTGTTTCTTGGTCCCTTGTGTTTCCTATATCATGAGGTATGACTTGGCAATGTACCAAAGAAAATTCTATAAGTGTGTTTGAAACTTGCCTTGAATTATCAATAAACTCTCTGTGTGCCTTGCCTGCTTTTTTACACCTGACCTTCTCACAGTCCTACTGAGACTGCCTTCAACATGACCGGACTTAAGCCTTTCTAATTGGAATATAAAGTAAGGGACACTTATAAAAAAAATATAAAGTAAGGGACATATTGGCAATGTTCATTACCTCTCCCATCCACCATTTGGATGCAGAGAATAAATTGTGTTTATTGTCTTCTCATTACCATTGATGCTCCTGTTAAGGAATAGTTTGTGCATAGGCTCCGAGGCTTGAACAAAAGCTGAATAAATCAAACTTTGGCTAGGTTAAAACTATAGTTGACAGAGAGTTTATATTTTAATTGTATTGAATGACTTTCTGAGTTTTTAAAAAAAAAAAAAAGTAAACACCGTGCAAGTTACTTAGATCATTAAGTGTATTATTTCTAAACAACTCGTAGGCTTTCTACCTCCATGCGGTGTTGCTCAGTGAGGCTTTTGCCCATTGCTGAAGAGTCCCCACGACTTCCTCTCATTGTAGTCCTGCTTTATTGGTTTTCCTGCTTGCTGCTCTAATGTATTCCTTTGGTGGTTTTGACATACTATCTACTGCAAACTATGTTAGTATATTACTTCACTCCAAATTGCAATACCAATTGGTTGCTAGTTTATTTTAGATGTTCAATGAATGTTTTCATTTCTGTACTGATTAGAGATTTGCCCTCTATTCTATGCTCTTGCAGAGTTTATAAACCTTATCTCATCAGAGTCTAATGAAGTTTGTGGCAGAGAGGAGAAAAGAACTATTGCACCTGAGCATGTACTCAAGGCTTTAGAGGTTTCTGACATAATGTCTTATCTTGAATGTTGTGTTGTGTTGTGATGATTAGTGGTTCTCTGTCCATGATGCATGTCCATTTCCATATTTTACTCTTCCGGTACTTTTATGTGTACCTTTTTCTTATTTCTGTACAGTGTTTGAGATTTCATGTACATGATTTAGAATTCTATCGATTGTGATCAAATCCTGTTTGATACTGTCACAAGTTTTGGCACTTTGTTTCTCCATCTATCTCCATGTGACCCTAAGCTATACATCCTACTCTTGAAGGACTATGTGTGCTTTTGAAAATTAAACTTTGGCTATACTACTCTTGACGATCTGGTTAACATTCTAAATATGATCGACATGGCAGAAGTTGTATTACCCGAATTCATATTATGCTTCTTTTCTGCCTCGATAATGGTTATTTTAAAAAATTAAGAGTGGTTCTGTTTTTTTTAGCCCCATTGTTATGGGAGACTAAACATTCTGTGTTGATATATATCTTTAAAATAATTCTGTGATGACTCACACAAGAATTTTATTATCAGGTTCTTGGATTTGGTGAGTACATCGAGGAGGTTTACGCAGCTTATGAACAACATAAGATTGAGACCATGGTAACTCGTCATTACTTAATGTTCCTCTTGGAGTTTTCACTTGTTGCAAGACTGGTCTTTTGAAAACTGTACTGCACAAATAGCTGTGAAAATAGAGACTAGCTATTGGTGCAATCGGTTCAAGCATTGTTTTTTTCCAACCCAAATTTTCTCTCTTTTCTTGTCTGACATGAAAAATTCTTTCTGATGCCCTCCATTCCCTTGCGCTTGTCTGGTGTACATATTTTTTACTACTGGTTGTTTTAAAATGGGCAATTGAACTGGTGAATTAGGCAGGTGGTGTACATAGTCTAACTTGGCCAAGTGGTTAATTCTTGATGACATTTCGTGAATGTTTTCCAGCAGGACTCTCTAAAAGGTGGCAAGTGGAGCAATGGAGCCGAGATGACTGAGGAAGAAGCATTGGCCGAGCAACAGAGAATGTTTGCAGAGGCTCGTGCAAGAATGAATGGTGGGGCTGCTCCCCCAAAGCAACCCGATCCTGACCAAACCATAGAGAGCTGACTCTAGGATCTTTATTTTCTTAGCCATAGGCAAGCATCCTTGACTCTCTTCCATCCGTGCTTCTAATATCTCTTATGTTATGTACAAAATATCCTTGACAAGTTTGCTGGCCTATAGGATATGGGCACTTCAATTTGTATTCTATTTATGAATCCATGTCTATAAGCTAATGTAATTAGTGAGTGTTTGTTCAACCAATCGCTTCTTTCAGAACCATTTCTAATTATTTTACAGGAAAACTATTATTCGGGTCCTTGGGGTTTGGACTTTTTTCTATGATCAGGATGGGGAAAAAAGCAGGGGGCAGCTTAGTTTCTTTCTTTCAATTTTTTTTAATACTAGCACCATGGCATAGTGCGAAGCCGCACCTGGGGTTGCAAGAAGATTATTCTTTTGAAACAGGCACCCAAGCTTAAATATTCTTCAAAACTTTCAACCAGTTAGAACAGTGATTCTCTCTTATTTCAGTTGTGTAAATCTTTTTGTAGGGGTTGGTTCGCCTTTGGTTCTATTTTTCTGAAATTGAGAATGCATTAACAAGATACAGAATTCAGCAAGGGGGCCGACCATTTTGGTACCCTTCATGCTCAAAAGTACAAAAGGGAAGGAAATTGTCTAGAAATGATTTAAGTTGCCTAGAAAAAGAAAAGATGCCTTGAGGTTTATCTAAAGCTTTTGTTATCAAAATGAGAGTTAAAATATTGATGCTCTTTGCAGCCAAAGCAAGCACCAAATTAATGTGACAAGGCTACTTTTATTTCTTTCTTTAAATCTTTTAAGGTGACAAGGACACATTAATAGATTTAAATAAATAAATAAAAGAGAAAAACCTATATAGGTGGTCATTTGGAGGGCTGCTAAAAGTGCTCCACCCCAAGATGACGCATGGTGAGATTAAGGGTAAGAGTGGGTCTCACAAAGACAATGATGTATCTATGTTTTGGTGGATGAATCCCAGAGAGAGGGTTCTGTGTTGTTGGGGTCCCCTCAAGTAAAATGGCTTTAGTTCCCAGGTTGGTGAACAAGTGTGTTGTTGTTGTAGACCCTGCACCCAACATTAGCCATGAGAAATTCAGAACTTCTTAACATCATTTTGGGTAGCTTTGCACTACAAGACATGGGATTACAAGTGTGCTCACTTCCTGAGCATGCCTGGTACGAGGGAGAGGGAGAGAGAGAGCTTTGGTTGTCAGTTTCCTCAAATTTTCCCTCACAAATATTTTCTACAATTTCTGTAGTCTAAAACTATATATTGATGATGTTTAATAGAAAAAAGAATGATGTTTTCCATCATATAGAAAATTATTATTTATCATCATCTTTCATAATATCAAATGATTAAGCACTCATTTGGATAGTGAAATGTGATGAGTTTAAATGATTTGTGAATAGTAAAGAGATTGTTGAGTTAAGATGAAATGAGATAGTTTTTAAAAATTATGTGTTTTAATTAAGAAGTGCGATGAGATGATTTTAAATTAAGAAGTGATTTTAAAATAAGTATTTGATTGAAAGAACGTTTCTCCATATAAATGAAATAATCTCATCTTAGAAACTAAACGATTTGTAAAAGAAGGATAAGTAATGCATATAGTGTTTATCTATCTCTAAGAGATGATAGCCTTACAATTTATTTACAACTTATCAATAAAAAAATATTTTTTTAAAATTTCAAACATATCAAATCAAAATTAAAATAAATATTTAAAAAATATTATTTTTTAGAAGGTTGTAGAGAAATTGTAAATGGATAATTATTTTATCATTTTCTAATTGTAAAATGTATTTAAGAAATGGAAAGAAAAAGATAAGATAATCCTGTTTCACTGTTTTTGGACTCAAGTCAAAAGTGTCAGTCAAGCAAAATCCAGTTTCTCGGTGCCCCACAAGAAAGCGAAACAACACACAGATTGTCTCCTCAGATTCCTCTCTTTTCTATTTCATACACTCTCTCTCTTCCAGGTCTCGAATTTATCTCTGATTTCCTAAATCAGTTGGTGGGCAGCCTATGTTTCTTTTGACAGGATTCTCTGCCCCCACAACAAAGAACTAGAGACAACCAAACAAAGAATAGATGAAAGCCCCGCATATCAATGAGAGAGAGAGAGAGTTGGGGCAGAATCTCTCTCTCACTCTCGGGCTCGGTATTCTCTCTCACGCACTCTTTTTCTCTTGCATCATCTTTTAAGGAGCTGCCTTCCCTTTGATTTGCTTTCTCAGATGAAGTCAGTCATGGCTAAGAGCTCTCAAGATTTCTCCTCCAAGAGGCACTTCCACTGGTCGACTAAAGTTGGCAACGAAGACGATGATGAAGTTCCAAGCATCAAATCTTCCTCAAAAGCCGTTGAGGAAGAGAAAAAAGAAGATGATAAGGTTGCTGGGCCGGGACCTGTAGCTGCTGCAGCCCAAGCACAAAGGAGAAAACTTCAAGCTGTGGTGGTTTCGAGGGTTCGATCGGTTTTGACCGCTTTTGGAAGGAACCGCTCGAATCTACCTCTGGGTCTCGGTTCCCGAGTGGTTGGGACTCTCTTCGGACATCGGCGTGGTCGCGTTCATATTGCGTTCCAAAGGGATCCCAGTTCTCAACCTGCTTTCTTGATTGAGCTTGCTACTCCAATTAGTGTCCTGGTTCGAGAAATGGCATCTGGGTTGGTTCGAATTGCGTTGGAGTGTGATAGGGAAAAGGAAGAAGAAAAGAAGGCTGTGAGACTGCTTGAAGAGCCGGTATGGAGGACTGATTGCAATGGAAAGAAGTGCGGATTTGCAACGAGGAGAGAATGTGGAACCAAGGAGTTGCAGGTCTTGAAGGCTGTGGAGCCGATTTCAATGGGTGCTGGTGTTTTGCCCGGGAATGAAGCTGAAGCTGGGTCCGATGGAGAGCTCATGTACATGAGGGCCAAGTTTGAGAGAATTGTAGGGTCTAGGGATTCTGAAGCTTTCTACATGATGAACCCTGATAGCAATGGAGCTCCTGAGCTTAGTATCTACTTGCTCAGAGTCTAAGCAGCAATTGAAGGTCTTAGTTAATCTCCTCTTTGTACTTCAAGGTTACGAAAGAGCAGTTAATGATACCTTGTTTAGCTCTTCAATCATGAAGATGGAGGCCTAGATCTCTGTCTAATTAAGTACTTTTCTTTCTCTTTTTTTTTTTTTTTTTGCCCTTTGTTGTCTATGTAGAAAAGTAAGGGGTGGGTTATACTTTGGTAGTGTAGGTGAGAGGGGGGCAATACATTACAACATGATGGTGGGTGGGGTCCTGAAGGTGTGTTTATTCATAGTTTTTCTTTTTTAATCCTTGATTTTAAGTGATGAGACAAGGAGGCTAATGCAATCATGATTGTCTTCGCATTTTGGTTAATTTTATCCTCTTTGCCTGTAGTACTCATATTGAATGAAGAATTGCTTGTGCAACTCTTTGAAAAAGTACTCGGGTTAATATCACTGTTATGGGTTATGGCAGGCAGGCTATAATATATTTCATGACCAGTTTGAGAAATCACTGTTGTTAGAGGAATCCCCTTTTCCTTGTTGGGCGACAAACTTGAGGAATTCAATGATAGTGGAGTTATGCCATTCTGTTTTGCATAGCAATTTGATTACATACTCGAATGAATCTAATCATTCTCTTCATGGTTCAGTTACTCTTTACACAATCAACCTTTCTTCTCAAATGTCACATGGTGGGTTATATTATGTGGAAGGAGATAATTTTCTCATAATACTTTTTATTATTATTATTGAGAATATTGGGTAAAGTTATATATGCAAACTGGGATAATTACTCTGGCAGTGCAATTATTTGGATGGATTGGTACTTCTGATACCACATATTTGGATCATGTGACTCCATGTGAAGGTCTAGAGAAAATAGATTAAAGAATATGATCCCAATGAACATTCTATTATATTATATTTTTTTCTGGTGTGTGTGCATATGTATTTGGAGAAGACGGCTGGATTGTCTTCATTTGTCAAATAAGTTAATCAATTATGGCTTGTCTCTGTTCTTTTCTAAAATTCTTTCAAGATCTTTCCCTGTTCAGCTAGGATCCTTGGGTAACTTAAGTTTATACATCCATTCCTCCCAAAAAAAATTCAGCATTTGGTCCAAAAGTGTAAGATGCTTCTAATCATTGCTTTTGGTGCCCCAGTTAATGTGTGAAAATGATCCAAATAAACTTGTATTAAAGCCTAATCATAGAAGCCATCAAAAGCAAAAAATACAAAAAGAAAATCATATCCAATTCCTGACATAGAATTGAGCTTTTCCTCTTGTTGACTGCTTTCCACCTATGCCATTTGATTCTCTGCAAATTAAAATACTCAAAGACTGTTACATTCTCCTCCTTTTGTGACTTTTTAGTACCCAGCATAGCCCACAACTTTTATTTGCAACATCCACATATAAAATCGTCAAGACTCCAAGAAAACAAATACGGATGACATCTTTTAGATGGGTGAATTGGTCATATTGAAGAGAATAGCTTGCAACTTTCTGCTAGTTTCAAGGCTTCCAAGTTTCAAATAAGAAAATTCCTTTATCTGCTCTCTTTGCAGAAAAACAGAAAGAAAAGAATTGAGGAAGAGAAGGGGCATTTCAGAATTCTGAGGGTTTTGCATTACAGCTGGGAAGAAAACTCAAAATAGTTGAGATTACCTTCACAAAAACCAAAGCTGTTCTGATGATCATCTTCTTATCATTCTTCAAAAGGATTCAAAAGTTGCTTGCCGTGCATAAAGTTGGACGTAGGTAACCCTCTTTATACCATTATTACTCCAATAAATGCAACCTTAGCTTTTTAGCACCCATGAAATGAAACGTTCACACAAAAAACGCGGACTTTGTATTAAAGGTGATCCACTAATACATGTCTGTAGGGCATGTAGAGTTGCTACTTGTCCAAAGCTGTTTTTGTTATGGACCTTATGGACTAGGTGTTTGAAAGGGTAGGCACCTAAACAAGTTCCAACACTGGTTGAAACTCTTTAAACAAGATTGACTCTCTGCCGCCTAAAACAGTAACTTTTCCTCAAACTTTTCTCTCTACTCCCTGCATAGCCAGCCCCTCCCTCCCTCCCTGCTCACACTTTCCCTCCCAATCCCTCTCTCTCTCTCTCTCTCTCTCTCTCTTCTTTTTATTTATTTTTTATTTTTTATTTTTTTTCAGGTGTGATGAAATTAAGTTGATAAATTACATTTGGAACATCTCTACCTACAAATGCACTAACTTCAAATTTGCAGGCCGTCAATGTACAAGTTTGAACAAGCCATGACCCAAGAAGATAAGCGTGAGTCAGTCTCATCCGCCCCCAAAGTCATGCATTAGTCTCACGCACCCCACATTTTTGTGACTACTAAAGACGACACGAACCACTCCATTTGGTTTCCCGACCTCAAATTTTTGGGAATCAAACCATTTCCATTCTTCGCTATCGATTCGTGTACGCTAACCCTCATGTGGCCTGGAAGCCACCAAATGTTTGATTTGCTCGACTCTAAATTGCTAAATCAATCACTTTTGTGGCGATCACTTCCTTGGTACATAAGAGAGCAAGGAAACTCAGGACTTGAGTTCTTGTTCAGTGGCCCCAGCCACTCTTTTGCCAACATGTTAATACATTATTTTCTTAGAAAAAAAAAATGAATGTGGGAGTACAGAACCAAGAAGCTAAATGGATGTTGGAGGCTCCTCCAAACAGCCATGGCCTCTAACAGCTTGAATGCACAAGTTAGGCTACACAAGCCCTGTTTTCCCCGATTTTTTCAACTTTTTGGATTATTGAGCATCCCATTTTTATGCACTACGTTTACTGTAACGGAACCTTTGTTTGGATGTCCTCCTTTGTTATCTTATGCCCCTGATTAACTTTAATGCAGTGTTGACTGAAAAAATGGGTGTTGGAAAAGTGGAGTTGAAAGGGAAATGAGAAAACCTGATGAATTGCAGTCAGAATCAGTGAAGCTATATCTCAGCACTGAGCCACATGGTACTTGAAAAGGAAACGAGGGTAGGTATCCAAAGAGTAGATTGAAAATAATCCATTATTTCATAAAGCAATTGGTGGTGTTGTGGCTCAATCCCAAGATTGTTGGTATTTATTTATTTATTTATTATTTGAGGTTACAAAAACTCAAAAGCCCCTGAAATGGCAATCTTATTTTCTTTTTCTTAGCAAAATTTGAAGTTTTGAATCCATTTTAGCCTGAATTACCATTGGGGTAAGGTTGTAAACAAGTCGAGTTAGAATGAAAAATAAGTTTTAAGATCTTATTCCTTCAGTTTTTATTTTTATTTTTATTTTATGTCGGAGAACTTTTCCAAAGCATGGTCCTTGGGACCCTCTTTTTAATGAATGAACAAAATCAGATTCAAAGTTTTTCACAAGTTGATAGAATATTCTTAGGAGTCCTTGTTGGGTTTCTTTGTATGGAGCCTTATTCAGGTTGTGTGTAGATCAATTTGATAAATTGAACTTGATTCAACAAGAATCTATTGCAAATTTTTGGTAGATTTTCAAGAATTTTTAATCTGTTTTGACTCTTAATCGGATCCAACCCGCTAATAAAGATTTACTATATATTATATTAAATTCTTATACTACCGCTGCATTGTATTATTGATTTAAATTATCATTTAAATAAAAAATTTTACAGTTCGGTAGACTTAAATAAGTTGTCGAATCACATAAATTTTGTGTCATAGACACGTGTGTGATTGATTTCAATTTTACTTTACTCTTTTTTTATCTTATGGTTCCTAACAATCCTTGTTTATGCAATAGTATCTTGCAAAATACATTATATTGAAGTTTCTAGTCTGGGTGTTGTGCATAATAGGTCGAGCTACGTCTCACGATCAGCAAGATCATTTTACAACACTATAAAATTGCTACAGTTTGAGCACAATGTGCCTCATCATCTTGATTCAAAAAATTTGTTAACACATTAAATACTCTTTGTACTTTGCTATAGAATGGAATATACATGAAATTTCAAAAATAATAATAATCTCAACTTTCATTATTCCCATTCAATTAAAATAGAATTCTTGAAGAACCACATCAACATTATTTCAAATATTTTGATTTAAAATAGATTTTTTATATATGATATGACAGACAAGTCTCGTGCACTTATCATTAAAAAAGTAAACTTTACAATTAGAAAATAAATTTTTTCATATAAATCTTATATTTAATCACATTTTTTAAAATATGCACAGAATTTACACGGTCTAATATTGACTAATATTGATAATTGCAGTCCTGAATGCACAAACGTCGTATAATTATTTAAAAAAAATTATAATATTCATATAAAAAATTAATTTTTTAATAATAAATTTTACTTTTTATAAAAAAAAAAAAAAACTGATACTTACTATTATAGGTAACGTTACTATTTCTCTAATATAAATACAGCCTACCAACCAATAATCTTTCTCCAATACAGCCTACCAACCAGTAATCTTTCTTCTTGTCAAACCTGTTGCTCGAGCAGAGGAAACTTACTTTGATATGACAAGATTCTCTTCCCGACTTGGGATCACCGTTATTTAAGTTGGTTTTATTTTTTTTGTGTGCCACTACCTTGTCTTATTCCCACGTTACTTCAATGGCTCGTACTTTTTAGGTTGCATTTCAACGTTGAGGTAATATAAATGATTTGACTTTGATTTATGAATATTTTAATATTTTGTGTATCAAATCTGATCTTCTTTTAAAATAATATTATTAAGATATGTTTAAGGTTGGAGGGTAGAGAATTTTTATTTTAAATTTACAATTCACATTTCATCATTATAATTTTTTTAAATTTTTACATAAAATATAATAAATAATTTAATTTTTTTAAATTTTAAAATAATTATAAAACTAAAAAAATAATATTTTAAATTTTCATCTCAAATTCAAAATTCTTATCTCTATCTCTAAACCTTTCTATAGTGAATTCTATCCATAATTAATTTAGAATAAGTTGAACTCAACTTCAACAACCAATCACAGCATACAAAAACCAAGCTGCTGAAGCAGGCGCATCAGTTTTAGAAGAAAGAAAAGCATATAGCTACGTAAAAGACAAGAGAACAGGATACCCATGACCTTTCCTGAGGGGAAAAGAGTTGGTTTACCAGGAATCCTGTACTAGAGGTCTCATTCAAGCATGGATATATGTATGTATATAGATATATACATATGTATATATGCACACATACTAGATCGGAGCAATGTGTAAATTATGTTTACTTAATTAAAATTCGTATTATTTCAAAAACCTTATTTGTTAAACAGAAAATATTAAAGATTTATATTTAAGGGGGGATAATGTGATACCCTGTATTTTCGTGTATTTTAATTGAATGATTATTTAAATTATTATAATTAGTGGTTTTCTTGTTTTAAATTTAACGTATTTTTCGTTATATTATTTTATAATTTTCAAATTGTGAAATTTAAATAATGTGTTTTCTTGATATTAATTAATGTTTTGCATTTAAATTGTTCTTTTCTTTAATTATTCTATTGTTGGGCTTTAATTATTTTATTTTATTAATATTGAGTTGTAGTGTTTTTATTTAACTTTTATCTATTTTTATTGTGCAATTTTTATTTTATTAGACATTTATTTTAGGATTAAGCTTATTTTTAGTGGGTTATTTTCTATTTTGGGCCCAAACCCAATCGGTTTTTAGGCCCAGGCCATGGGTTTTTTCTAGCTCATGCACCATACGATGGGTTTTGGCCTCAATGCCCTTAGGGCTTTATTTCGTTTCTCTTATTCCTTCTCTAGCTGCACGCTACTTCTCCCTTCTCTTCTTTAGTTTTCGTTTCTTCCTTCATTCTCTTGAGCTGATTGCTTCATTTTCTCATTTCTTTTATTTTTCATCTGGTTTTATTTTCAGTTCTTCATTGATGTGTCATTCGTGCGTGAAGAGAAGCTATGGGTGGTTTGCTTGTTGACACAGTGGCTTGGCTTCTCATATGGTTGCTCCTTATAGTGCTCTTCCATTTGTTTCAACCTTGGTGAGATTTTGAACGTGGGGTTGTGACTGCTCTGTTTTGGGTGAAGGAAAACAAAGTTGTTGTCATTTTGCCATGTCCATGGGCGGTGTTTTGCGTGGGATTGCCGTTTGCGGTTTGGGCCATTTCTATGGTGAAGAGGAGGGCTACAGTGGTTGGGCTAGCTCACGGTGGGGGAATGTTAAAAACTCTATTTTGGGCAGCTGGAACATAGGTGTAGTGGGTTTGTGGCTCACGAGTTGGTTGGATGCCGATGAAGATGGTTGTTGCTTGAACATGGGACTAGGGAGTGGCGTCGGTTTTAAGTGGAGAGCTTGCTCGTGGTAGTGGGTGGCGGCAACTACGTCAATTTTAAGTTTTCTGTAACTTAACGAGAAAACAAACGGAGTTAATCGAAACCAAAAAAATTTAACAGAAAAACAAGAAAATTGGATGGAAAAATAAGAATTTTTGTTATATAGCCATTTATATAATAGAGTAGATATATAAATGCATGCATAATCTTTTTGAATGCTATGAAGAAATTCATGAACTTAACTCTTCTCATAAAACCGGTTCAAAGAAAGTTATTTGCTCTAATCTTATAAACATGCTCAAAATCTTGTTCACAAGCAATGTGAAATTTATTCCTCAACACCCTCCTTCACATGCAAGTTAGTGTGTTTTTTTTTTACTTTGTCACAAGGTAAGTAGTGTGGGCCCCCATTCGTTATGTGGCAGACTCTGATACTATGAAAAAATTTATGAGTCTAACTCTTATCATAAAATCGGTTCAAAGAGAGAGATTTGTTCCAACCTTATAAACATGTCCAAAACCTTATCTACAGGCAATATGAGAATTATTCCTTAACACACTGAAACACTTACAAGCTTCACTCCTTCCACTCCCAATCTTGATGGTTTTTCACTCCTTCATGAGGCTGATGAATGAGATCAACCTTTTGCTTTAGCTCAAACGCATGAGCACGTTTGAATTTTCTCAATTTTTGCCTCCAAACCCTTCATAGTCTGCTCGCAGCTCTCTAACTTCTTCTACCCCCTTTTGTCCTGTATTCTGGCATAAACCAATTCTCAATCAAGAAAGAGGGTCTGATCACTTTCAGAGTCATCCTGTAATACTTCATTTGTTTCACATCCCCGGATCATGTGAGAAGATGATAATGAAAATATTGTTAACTATGATTGAATAATTTGTTAGCCATGAATATGCAGCAGAGCATTTGTTAACTTTTAGAAAATTTGAGAGAGAGAGAGAGAGGCATATTTATTATGACATTAGTACGTAGAAAGGTGACAATTCAAATAAGGCTACGTATAGGTTACGTAAATGCACTTTTACATATTCTTTATAAAGTTTATTGATGTGATTGGTCAAAATAGTTATTTTATATTAAAAAAAATATTGCAGCCAATCACATTAGTAGAGTGCGTAAAAAATACGCAAATATAACTATAATGTTTGTTTCTCTTATAATGATAAAATCAGTTCCTTGATTTTAGTCTTGTTTCAATTTTAGCCCATTTCCAAAATTACTTTTCGAGTAGTGCTACAAGCCATTACACTTATTTTATCACCGTTGGATTATCTTACATTGAAAAAAAAATGATCAAAAGTTGATAGACAAATTAGCTACCTCGTCTCACACTTGAAAGTGAGATGTAAGTATGGTATTTTACTATTTATTTAAAACAAAATTATAAAATAGTTATAAATTTATTATATTCTATTAATTATATATGCCATCGTAAATTAGTTTCATAAATGTTTATACGAATTTCTAACCATCATCGCTTAGAGCATTCTCATTGTCTTCCTTATAATTTTCCTTAAATTTTAACTAAAAAGTACACTTTCAAAAATTTTTTCCTAAATTTTACTCATTTTTAAAAAAATCTCGTATATCTCATTACTTATCATTTCTCTATTGTATTAAAATAATCTTTTTCTATTATTTCTACTATTTTATTTTTACATATTTAACTATTCCTTATAAAATACATATAAAAAATGATTTAGAGGATAAACAGTAACTCCCTAAAATATAGGAAGCCACTGTTTACATCTTAAACTTATCGATCCCTTAAAATAAGGAACGGGAATAAATTTGGCCGAGAAAATCCCAAATGTTAATCCTAAAATTTAGGAAAAAGCAACCTTTAGGGCACCGAATACTCTTAGTCCTCTAAAGACTGGATAATTAAGCTACTAATAAAAAGAAGTTATTTATCCCCAAATATATATATTTATATGTATATTTAAAATTTTGATGGGATTTTAGAACATTTCAAGCCATTAATTTCTTGGATATCATGCAGTATATCATGAATTTTTATTTTTATTTTTCAAAATTTCAGATGGAGCAAATATTGTGGCATTCAACAATGATATTCAAGATAGTATAAAATAATACAATTACACACACCTATACCAGCTATCAGAGAATTACAAAAATCCCATATACAATACAACAAGAAAAGGCCACCACAATCCATTCAACCTGCAGCCTGAACCTCCCAAAGAAGCTGCAAATACTAGGTGATTCTGATTCCAGTTTCCCTGATCAGTACTCATCTTGGCATTTGGAATTCTATCAGAAGTGGTCACAGTCTCTTGGTCACATGATTTTACCCCGTAAGGAACACTGCTCTTTGGCGACATTAATTCAGCCTGGTGACATAAATTCGGATTGTTCCAAACTCCAAAACGCTTTCCAATTTTCCTATAAAACCATTCTGGGAATTCAAGTTTCCCTGTCAAGTTGTTTCCATTAAGGTAAAGAGAACTAATACATGGTAAAGATGCCAGCCTTGGAGAGAGATTTCCTGAAAGATTGTTGTTGTTGAGCCCCAAAAATCTTAGCCTTTTCATTTCTGTCATGGACTCTGGGATTTTCCCTGTCAAACCCACGTAAGAAAGATCTAAAAATTCCAAGTTCTGCAGATTTTGCCACTGGATTCCATTGAGATCACCCCCTAGTGGGTTGTTGGAAATCACCATCTCTTTTAAGGAAACCATTTCTTCAAGTGACAGAGTCAAACCCCCAGAAAAATTATTTCTCCCTAGATCCAAGACTGTGAGATTCCTCAGGCTTCCAATTTCAGTTGGCAGCTCTCCCTCTAACATATTGTAACTTAAATCAAGCTTGAGGAGTGAAGTCAAATTCCCAAAACTCAAAGGCAATACTCCAGATAGATTATTCCTGCTAAAGTCAAGAATTAAGAGCTGGGTGAGCCCTCCATAACTTGCTGGAATCTGACCCAAAAACTGGTTTCCACCAAGGACCAGTCTCCTCAACGACACTAAATTGCCAATCTCTGGAGGAAGTTCACCTGTTAATCCATTTTCTAGCAGCACTAGAGATTGAAGCTTTTTGAGGCAGCCAATGGAGTTTGGAATTGCTCCAATGAGACCAGGGTTTGATCGAAATTCCAAGGATTCTAAACTGTTTGTGAACTTTTCCCAGTTTGAAATGGGGATTCTTACTGGGTTTTGGTGAGGTGAAAAGAAGCAATTGAAGAAGGAGAGTGCCCTCAAGTGCTCGAGCATGAATAAATGATGTGTGAATGTGGCTCCTCTACTACACCGAAGAGAGTTTTCATAAACTGGTCCAATGTTTATTGCACTAACATACCAAAATCCATTGTAAAGATCACAGGAAACTCCCTGTACAAGAATAATTGTTCCAATCAAATTTTAATGAAAATAATAATTCAGACGAAAATATATATGCATGTACTAATTAATTACTGATATTCTATACAGCCTAAACCTCTTGCATGCATATTTAATGAAAAATTTTGTGTATCAGTTAATGATCTTAATTTTTTGTTAGGGGATTTAGTTCATACCTGTATTGGCGTCCATCCACAAGGGTCTGGATACAGATCTGAGCCATTCCACATCTTCCCCACAAAACCTTGAATGGCAGAATAGAGGGCATCTTGCTCTTGTTTCTGCATTGGAGCTATTGAAATTGTAGTCGTGTAGTCTTCCTGGCCCTCAGTACACAAAACAAACAAGCTGCCAACGAAGACAAACCCAAGAACCATTTGAACTGTCGAAATGGAATTCTCCAATATCGCCATTAATTCCAAGACAGAAAAAAAGAACTTGAAAAGGAATAAAAAAGAACAAAATCCAGTTCTAATATAAAACGCTGCTCAAGAATTGTTAACAAAGCACGAGACTTTGCGAAGAAATTAGAAAAGTTTGGATGCTATAATCAGTCGATGTAAGGGAAAGAATGCAAACACTCGAGAAAACACATGGAGGAGCTTGAAATCTGCCTTGTGCTATATGCTAAGTAATTACTACTGCTCATCAACAAATAGTACTCGGAAAACAACGACGTACGTACGTACGTCTTTGAAAGCCAATTAACAGAACAAAAGTACATGAAACACTGCTCGAGGCTGGGGAAAAAAAAGTAGCAGCAATGATGGCAATAACTTTAATAATAAGACGGCTATAGGCCGATTGTAGGGAAGGAAGAAGCTGTTGGCCGAAAGCTTTTAAACGAGATTCCTAATCAATACGATCGATCTCGTACAAGTGACCTGTTGTGCATCTTGTGAGCCTGCATGTGCATTTGTTTTATCTTTTATGTGAGGCATTAATTATATATAGAAGTATTGGGATTGTCGCTTTTAAACGCCATGATATATAAATATGAAATGCATAAACGTAGTTATTTTGAGTAAGAATAAGATTTATTATTAAAAAATTATTATTTTTAATATAAATTTTATATTTATTTATTTATTTTAAATTGATTATACGGAATTTGTAAATTCACGACTGTAACTACTATTTCTTTTACTTGACTTGTTAGAAATTTGGGTGACAAGTTTTTATCCTAATGTTAAGATTTCGATGAATAGATTTATAAATCGGAACAAAACTGTTTTCAAACTAATTTTCAATAATTTACAAACTATTTACTATTATTTATATGATATAATTTGAGATAGTCTTAGTATCCAAACAGAGCCTATGGGGATATTTGGAAATAATTTTCATCTCATCTCATTTGATAATTTCATCTTATTATCTTTCCAAACATTACTCAAACACAAACAATTTCAAATTAATCATTACAGCTTTTCCAAAATTTCAAATAAAAAATAAAAAACAATTCTATTTTTTTAAATCCTAAAATAAAAATAATATTAAAAAAATTATATTACAACAAATTTTTAATTTTATAATATTTTTTCATTTAACTTTTTCTTTCTCATTTCCCAAAATCAAAAAAATACTTAACTCAAACCATCTCACTATTATTCACAAACCATCTCACTACTATTCACAAAATTTTCATTTCATCTCATTCCCTAACCATCCCCCAAGTCTTAAAATTCTGAGCATCTAATTAAGGTGTAGTTTGGATAGTGAGATAAGATAAAATAGTTTTAGATGAAATTTGAAAGTTGAATAAAATATTGTTAGAATATTATTTTTTAATATTATTATTGTTTTGGGATTTGAAAAAGTTGAATTGCTTATTATATATTGTGTTGAAATTTAGAAAAGTTGTAATGATGAGATAAGATGATATGAAACCGTTTCTGTATCCAAACTAACCCTAGTCACATAAAGAGACGTTAGCCCTAACCATAAATATTGTATTAGATTTAATAAAAGACTTCCTTAGAATTATGTCTCATTATATGCAGTAGTCTTGGTAGATTACTTCTAGCTTAGAAAGCCCAAGACTATCCTAGCTAATCTATCACCATTATTTGATCCAAAAATAATTGGTGAAAATTGACTTGGGGAAACCACCATTATTTGGGAAATTATAAGTTTCGATTCAATCCCCAATAATTACAATTTTCACATCAATAATTTTTCTCACCTTTTTTTTGCAACTATTTATATGCATGGTTGGAGATTTTAAAGAAATATGATTCCTTTACATATATAGCTAGCAATAAACCATCATTAGGTTTGTAATAATTATTGTGTATTTATTAAAGTCATGACCTAGCTATTTGTTTTTCTTTTTTCTTTGTTTGCCAAATCATGAACATGTAGAAACAGCCAATAAAGGAAATAATGGAGGTACAAAAGGTACAATACTAGATCTAGCTTTATATATAAATTTCTTGTATATAGTAAACTGAGACAACATTGATACAGGTAATTAAAGAGTGAGGTAGTTGGGGGTTAGAAATAAAGATTTTGGATGTTGGGGTTTGTTGGGGACCATTTTTAGGGCACGTAGATCAGGCAATGCATGTGCAGCTTGCAGAGACAAAACCTAGATCAGTTGCTTCAATCTTTAGATGATTTCTGTCACTTGAAAAACTTATGTAGAGAAGTAGCTGTACTGAAGATGCAGGATGCATGCATGGAGATCATCAGCTGCCTGATGTTTAGCTAGGTGGGTTAGGGTTACAGAAAACAAAAAGAAACAAAAGGAAATACAAAGAGAAAAGCTGCCCTTTAAAGCCCTTGATGATCTTCTGATCTCTCATGCTGGATGCATGCTTTAAGGTATATAATTGGAAAAAAGCTGCAATATGTAGGGATACAATGAACACATATTATCAATTATCATGATGCTTTAAGCAGCTTGGAAAAGGCTGCAGCTGCAATAATAATATTGAGGGATTCAATAATATATACTGGAACGTCAATTAACATGCATGATGTTTGTAAGATGTTTGGTAAAAGCAGCTGGCTGCCATGCATGCATGTTTAGGGTTTCGATAATACTTGTCAATTATCATCTGCATGTTGGCTGGCCTGATGTTAATAAAACCTAGCTAGTTAAGAGTGTTGGACAATGATAGGGTCAGAAAGAAAGAAAGAAAAGGTCGGTCGAGTAAAGAGAAAAGCAAGTGGGTTTTGGACCCCTCTAGCCAGCTAGCTAAAGAAGAAGGATATAGGCATATATATATATATATATATTTATATATACGCAATCAGAAAGCGGTCCAGTATTCTAGTAAATTATCAAGGCGCTGCTGTAGGAACAGTTACTGTCGGCATGCAGGTCCTTTTTTTTTTTTATCTTCCTGATCTTCCATCTTTGCCACAGGTTCTGTCCTTCTTGGGATCGACCTTACGGCCTGGCGGCCGAGCACATGCATGGTTTAGGTGGGATCGACATATATGGCTAGGCCGAGATTTGAATTTTGGACGAACAAAGATGGGCGATGATGCTAAAGTATTGCACTTTGGTTTTATGCTAATTTTATTAAATAAATTTAGTTTCTAAAACATGATTATAAGGGAAAAATAAAAGAAAAGGAAAGAAAATCCAATCTCAGATTCTCAAGTTTTTTTTTTTTTTTTTTTTTTTGTGATTGACGTGTTTGGGGGTGAGTAATTGTCACATGAAAAATAATATTTGTAAGAGTGTATAAATGCTTTATGCAACTGCCCTATGCAAACGTTGGGCAATCGGTTGACATGGTGAGTCACATTAATAAATGAAACGACTGTATTTCATTTAGAAACAGCAGATGAAATCTGTTTTGGGTAGGCAAGGAGCTAAAAAAATTTTGTTTTTAGATAACAACAGATGAAATCTCATTTCTTGGGAAAAAAATGAGATTGAAGAACAAGCACACAAAACCTTACTTTTTCCGGCCAATAGTAAAGCCATGAACAGTGAAGATAACGGTGAAGATTTCAGTGAAAATCTTTTTGGACAACAAGAAATGGTAAAGATTTATATTTCTAGAGCCGTCGAAAGGTGTTAGGGCGGAATCTCGAAATGAAATCCACCATTTTCAAAATGAAATTTGAGAAATAGCTTAAATCATCTAAATGGGTATGAAATCCACCATTATTAAATAGAATTAAGAAATGGGTTTTACAAAAATCGTAGAATCGGTTTGGAAGAAATATTTAAATGAACTGCAATGTTTTTCATGGAAATCTTGGAAATGAATATGGAAAGATCAACAAGAAAATCTTGTAGATAGGTTTTTCATGAAATTCTCAGAAATGGGTATGGAAATCCACCGTTATTAAACAGAACTTAGAAATGGGTTTTACAAAAATTGTAGAATCGGTTTGGAAGGAATATTGAAATGAAATGCAATGTTTTTCATGGAAATCTTGGAAATGGGTCTGGAAAGATTAACAAGAAACAACAGAAATGCATTGAAAATGAGTTTGGAAAAAATCTAGGAAATGGGTTTGGGAGAAATATGTTTTGATGAAATCTAAGAGATGAATTTTTTTTTTCTTGGTGGAGAAATGCTTCAACGTACCAGTGCACCATTCAACGACTGTGGAGAAATATGTTAGATTTATTGATGAAATGCAGAAATGTAGTGTTTGCTTTGCTTCCCGCTTTCTTCCTTTCTGTATTTTTCTTGTTCTTTCCTTTTTTTGTTTGCATTTTTTTTTTGTTTGCTTTTTTTTCTCTCTCTTCCACGTAGGCTAGCTGATTACCCCATGTTTACACAGGGCGGTTTTACATAGCAATACTATATCTGAAATCATATAAGATATTTTCGTACAAATGAAAATACCCACATTTCAAACATATATAACTTATTTTATCTCAATTAATGAGACTCACCACTTTTAATTTTCAGCTTTTCATAAAAAGTTAAACATATATTAACTTACATCTCAATGAGACACAAACTCTTACACAAAACCTGCGATATAATATCTTAACTCATTACTATTCACATATATTTTTAGATTTTCTTAACTACTCTAAGCTATTCTTAGCACTCAACCGGAATCTAAGAGTTCGTTTGAGTTGATCGGTTCAGTCTAATTTTAAACTGAATCTAATATCTAAATATCCAACTCTTAAATTACTAAACTCATCTCAACTCAAAACCTCTTTACACATAAACTCACAATTTCTTTCAACTCAACACCTATTTATATGTGGGATCCACAAAATTTTTTAAATTTCCATAAATATCTCTAAATTCATCTTAACATACATCCAAACACGTCTTAGATGGCTCTGCATAACTCACTCCACCAACTCAACTCACTACTATTTATAAAGAACTCAATTCAACTTAACTCAACTCAACATCCAAACGTAGCCTAAATAAAATACGGAAAAGTGGTCTCACTTTTTTTTTTTGGTTTGACCTACTGTCTTCTTTAGTGCAAAATTATATCTCTCATGAGATGTTCGACTCTTGATCAAGCTAGGTCAATCCCCGACTAAATGGACATAGTACTATGAGAAACAACCTGGTCGAATTGTGTAATTCAAAGCAACCAAATAGATAGCTAGCTAGGGTTAATGTCCAAAATGAAATGAAATAAAAGAAAATAGACTAGAGTAATATATATACCATGTGGACAAGTAGACAAAATGCAAGAAATAAGTCAATGATGACATCATGAAAAATTACAAGTCAAGTAACATTAATTCATGTACGTAACACGTAATCGACAATATATACTAGCTAGGCTTACTTGATCATATTAGAATGCGAGGGAATAAGAAGTCGCATTGTTATTACACCTCTAAAAGTAAATAACTAATTATATAAATAAGAGTTATGCAATTTATTATATATAAGTCTGTAAGTAACATATCATCATTTATTATAAAATTCATTGTATGTATAAATTAAAAGAGTACTCTATGTGCAAATAAAACAAGTCTTAGTACGAAATAAAACAAATTAAGTGTAGATCAGGTGAACCATGGAGATGGACTAAAGGCTAGTTTGGATACTTAGAATATTGATCACTACAAGAAAAATCAGTTTTTGTGACCAATTTATTGTAACGAAAAAACTATTCACAACTATTTTAGTTGTGAATAGTTTTTTCGTTACAATAAATTGGTCACAAAAACTCTTTTTTCTTGTAGTGATTTTAGAATGTCTATGAATAGTAATAAAATAGTTTGTAAACATAAGTAGTGACATGGTTTGAGTTAAAATATTCTATTAGATTTTAGGAAATGGAAGAGGAAAATTTGAATAAAATTATTATAAAATTAAAAAATTATTTTAATATAATTTTTATTTTAAAATTTGAAAAAACTATCTTGTTCTTTGTGTTTTATTTAAAAGTTTAAAAAAGTTATACTGGATTTTGTATTTAAATAATGATTAGATAAAAAAAGTTAAAAATTTAAAATAAATAAAAAAATTGTATTTCGAATAGTATTTGAGAAAAAACTATATGAGAATAGTCCAAACTAGAAAGTAGACCAAGAGAGGGGAGGTAAACCAAGAGCAAATAGACCTATCATATTGGGCCATTTTAGCACCTATGTCTGAAGTCCTTTCAAGGTCTTGATTTTGTAATTGGGCCGGGCCGGTATCTTGGGCATATTAGCCTTTAGTGACCTTCCAATTCCCATGTTCAGCCCATTCTCTAATATACCTCGTTGTTCTACCTCACCACCAGTTTTTAGTTTTTGCATTTCATGCATGATAGAAAATAATAGATATACAACTCTTTTTTATAACTTTTTATATAATTATGTTTTAAATGAGAATTATTTTTGTAAAATAACTTATAAAAGTAACATCACTTTACCTAAATATCCTTATTTTAAAATATGATTATAAAAAAGATTGTACATGTATCATTATTCTTCCATAATTATCAGCAACTACATTAGTCAAATAAATGTTTTTAAAGTAGATTCTCTTAGACTTTAGTTACTTAATAGGAAAATGCACGTGGCCTTCATACTAGTAAACCAATAAAATACATAGCACTAACATCGTATTTTCTAAATGCCAGTGAAAGTCATATTTTAAAGAATGTCTATTAAATTGTGCTTACATTGGATTAGCTAAACACAATTTATCTGGAAGATTAGCTACAGTAAATTCATACCTAGATTCATATATGACAAAAACTGTAGCATCTTCATTCTGATATTTTATTATTTCCTTTCACAAGGTTGTTTCCCTTTTTCTTCCCACTGGTGTATCTCACGGCTCTTTTCATTCCCGTGACTGTGTTTCCAGGTTCTTCCCTCCCTATCTCCCACACGACGACTGAATGATCTTCTACAAAAAATCCCACAACTCCTTTCTAGCAGCTCCTTAGAGCTTTTCTCCAAATCATATACCAGCAACAAGGTAACATTCAAAACCCTAGCCTTGATTTTTCTATATTCATTTTGCTTGGTTTTTTTGCATTTCAACCCATTGATTTCATATACTCCATTTTTGTATATGGGTTTGATGGTTGCTGATGTAGGGACTGCATTTGTTTTGTTACGATATTTCCGTAGGGATTGTACTTGTTCTATTGGGACTGCCATATGTTTGTCAAAACTATATGTTGTTGTTGGGACTGCATATGTTGGACTCTGTTGATAATTTGGGTTGTTATAAGTTGGTGATTTTTTTTTAATACCATCTAGGTTCATCTATATCCTGATGTTATAGAGTGTGATAATGTGGCTTATGCATATGAGATTGTGAATGTGCATAAAAATTATATGGAAATACTGGCAAGCAGTGAACATTAGTATTATGAATGTCTAGAAACTGACAGGTACTTTTTGGATGCGTAAAAAATGAATGTGCATCCAAAATTGTTTCTCTAGTTGACTGCATATAGGATTGTGAATGTGCATAATAATTTTTTTTTTTTTTTATGTTAACATTTACAAAAACTATCAACTATAGATGCTAATTTTACAGATTATTGGATTCAAATAATGAAAATGAATATGATTGCTGGAGGCTATTGGAGATTATAAAAATAAAAATAAAAAGTATTTAAAAAATAATTAAAAAAATAAAAATAATAATATTTTATTATTACAGAACGTGTGATGGTTAATCCAATATAGACTTCAAGTTTTGAGTGATTTTCTAAAAACAAAAAAGTTATATATTAGTCAAATTTTGAAGATTGAGATGGCTAATTTTAGTGAGGGGTGAACCTGATTCATAGATTAGATTGGTTTTGGCTTGAAATTTTTCATTAAAGGAATCCATGGTTCTGGTGATGCATTAACCAAAAGACCATTATTGATTTGAAAGCATCTTCCTTTCTTGAGAAGGTTTCTTGTTTGATGAATTCCTTTCCATAGCCATGAATCTGACGACTTTGTCTTAACGTTCCAAAAATCTGAAGTTTTGAGATATTTTGTCGAGAGGATGGAATGCCATAGTGCCATGCTATTGTTGCTCATTTCCCAACCTGACTTTGCTAATAGTGTGAGGTTCATATTTCCCATTAGCTTAAGGCTGAGTCCTCCATATATTTTTGGTTGGCAAATGGTTTTCCATGACTGTAGTGTCAGATTGTGATTTTTATCCTTTGGAAAGCCCCACCAAAATTTTTTGAAGCTGGTGTCAAGTGTCTTGCATACTGATTTTGGTAGCTAGAAGGAAGACATAGTAGAATGGAATGGTGCTCGCTACCGTTCGGATTAGCATAATTCTTCCTGCTTGTGATAATAATTTCAATTTCCATATCGCTAGTTTTTTTTTCAACTCTATCCAACAATTCCTTGTAGTTCTCTTTTTTTGCTCTGCTAAAAGAGGTAGGGAGACCAAGATATTCATTCTCGATGTGGAGACTTTGTATGGGAGCAACTGAGAGATTATGGCTTTGGTTGCTGAGTTGGTGTTTCTTGCGATGAATATAGATGGCTTGTTTAAGTTGATTCTTTGTCTTGACCACTGTTGATATTTCTCCAGACCGTCCGAACTTACTTGGGCATTCCTTTCAGTTGTCTTTGCAAAGATGATGGTGTTGTCTACAAAGAGTAGAAGCAATATTGGTGGGCTATTTCGGCTGAGTCTTATTCCTTCAAGACTTCCTTGGGTTTTGGCTTTTAATAAAATTCTTGATAATGTCTCTGTGATCAGTATAAATAGGAAAGGTGAGATCGGATCTTTGTCTTAGTCCCCTATGTGCTTTAAAGAAGCCTCTTGGTGAGCCGTTTATTAAGATGGAGAAGGTTGCCCTTGTGATGCACTATTTGATCAAATTAATCCATCTTTGACTGTAGACCAATATTTTCATCACTATAAAAAGGAAATCCCACTCAACTAGATTGAAGGCTCTTTCCATATCGAGCTTAATGGTCATTGATCCTCTATTTCTTGTATATTTTTTAGGTGATGGAACAGTTCATGAGATATTATCGTATTCTCTTTTATGTGATGGCTAGGAACAAAGGGTATTAGAATTTGGGAGATGATGTTGGCTAGGGTGGTTTTGAATCGATTTGCCAAGATTTTTGTAATGATTTTGTAAATGACATTTGTGAGGATGATTAGACGGTATTGGCTCTGGGTACTTGGATTCTAAATTTTTGGGATGAGGGGCTATGTTGGTATGGTTAATTTGCTTCAAGGGTTTCCCACTTCTGAAAAAATTTTGAATTGCTGCAATGGGTTCCTTTTTTATGATACTCTAGTAATGCCTATAGAAGAGTGTTGTCATACCATCAGGGTCTGGTGCTTTGTGATTTGAGATTTGTTTTAAAGCACCAAAGGTTTCTTCGTTGCTTGGCATAGCACTAAGCAATGTATTATCTTGGTCCAAAACCTGTTTCTCAATTAAATTTTCTAACTGCTTCGGGATTTGTGGATTTGAGGAGCTGTAAATGGATCTAAAGTAATCAATAAAAGTAGATTCAATAACACTTGGATCCATTGTCCAAATACTTGCAGTTTGATGAATTCTATCGCATTACTTCTTCTGCGGATTGTTGTTGATAGGCGAAAGAATTTTGTGTTGAGATATGAAGATGTAAGCCAGGAAATTCTATCGCATTGCTTCTTCTACAATAGCTGAGTGGTTCATGTATCTAGAACTATTCAAACTTGAAATATGACTCTTTGTTGAGTAGCTATCGTGTGAAGCATAAGAGGATGATGGTCTAAAGCCAAAGAAACTAGATGGTGGTGCAATGCCATGTCCAAGAAGAGTAGACGCCATTTTTGGTTGGCTATTGCACGATCTAGTCTTTCTCTAATAAGGGCTTTGCCATATCTGTTATTTGACCAAGTGAATTTTGGACTTGCGTATCTAATGTCAATCAGTCCATGTTTTTCCATTAAAAATTTGAGGCCTCCTGCTAATTCTGAGGGGACCGAATGCCCTCCAAATTTCTCTGATTGGTTAAGCAGGTCATTAAATCACCTATGTAAACCCAGAGACCTAGGAATGCTTGATGCATTAGATCCAAGTTGGTGTGGAGGATCTGAGTAGATTAAAACTGAAATTGCATTCATATTGATACGAACAGGCTCTTATTCGACACCCGGATGCTGCAAAAGTAGTAGACTCTTTTTTTACAAGAAGCTAGATAGCTAACAAAATGATAGGAACTTAGGCTATTTACAATAGATAAGGTGTGCTTTATCGACACCATGGTTTCCAACAAAAAGATAACATCCGGATTATTTTTTCTTATATTAGCCCTTAAACTTCTAATTGCCTTGGGTCGAGCTAGACCTCTGCAATTTTAAGCCAGTGTCTTCATGCAGATGGGGGGAGGCATTTTGGAGTTTGCCTCTTAAGCTTTTTTGGACTTTTCTGGTAATTGTGACAAAGGTCTATTGTAAGGTGACATGCGGACCTCCTCTTTCATTTTTTTTTATTTTTTTTATTTTTTATTTAGCGAATGTGCCTGACTGCATTCTAGCAAGGTAAGGGCCAATGGTTTATCATCTGGAAATTATTCTATGTTTGTGTTTATTTCTTGATGGGTTTATACAAGCTTGTGGGTCAATTGTGGTTTTTTCTTCAGCCCTTAGTGTAACAGCCCGCTAAAATTATCAGTTTTGGATTCTTTCCCGACAGCAATCACATCTCTCTCGTCTTTACCCTCATCTGGAATCACGCGTATAGATTATCTTTTCCGTAAATCACGTAATTTGTTCTTCACCGACAGCTGTAAAATCATGAACAGTTTTATCCTAAGCGTTGTACTTCAATGGCGTTTTCCCGGATCTTATCCATCGAATTTCAAAGTATTAGATAAGCTTGTTTTTAAAGTAGCACAATTATAATAATTTAATGAGCTCTGAAAATATTATAATTGTGGATAATTACTTAGATTAAATATTTTAGTTGTTTTAAGATATTAAGATGTTTAATTTTACGTTGAAAACTCTTATTTAAATTAATTGGTTTTATCATCTTCGATTAATTAACGGTACTTTATCATTTTATATAATGATGAGGAAATATTATTTTATAAATTTTAGTTTATAAAATAATATTCTACCTTAATTCATCGTGGTGTTTTATTTAAAGTGTTTTATTTAAAATAAAACATTTACGCGTTTTTAATCAGTGTTTTAATTCACCGTTGAATTATTTGAGGATCCCAAAACGTAGGATTGAAGTTTATTACCTAGGCTCCTACCCTTTTTCCTTCATTTTTCCTTTTTTCTTTTTTTTTCTTCTCTTTCCTCTCCTTCTCTCCATGGTCGACTTACACCCTTCCACCATAGCTGATCGGTTCTAGCTTCCTACCGGCGCCACCTCCGGCCGCCGTGCCTCACCTCCACCTCCGGCATGTCCCTCCCTCACCGGCGAACACATCTGCACCGGAGGTGTGCAACGCCGGCCACCAATTCTCTCTCTCTTCCCGTGCTCTTCCTTCTTGTCTCATTACCGTCGCCGCCCCTTTGACCGCCCGTTTCTCCGCCGTCCGGTGGAGGTGTCGTACACCACCCCCGCCATTCTCTTCCCCTTTCACCATAGTTCATACACACCAATTTTCAGAGCCATCGGACCAGCCGTTAGTCGCCGAGAGCCCCCGGAAGTTGCTGCCCCTGCCCTGTTTTCTCCCCTGTTGCCGATTTCTTTCTCCGCCCAGAACCGCCGCTCGCCGGCGGCGTGGACTACACCACCCACCCAGATTTCTTCCCCTCTCACCGGTGAACATCCCCTCCAAGTTTCACCTCCATCCGAGCCACGGTTAGCCGCCACTCTCGCCTCCAAACAAATGGGTTTTTAAGGCTTTTCACCATTTTGGACCACCATACACGGCCAAATCAGCCACCAAGCACCACCATTGGATTCACCACATCAAGGGCTTCCTCCCCATGTCTTTCTTTTTCCCAAACTCTCACTTTTTCTCATATGGGTTTCTCAAAACACCCGTTCGGTTGCACCACCGTGCGCCGCCGTACACGGCCACCCGTGGTGTTTCACCACCACCATCTTGTTCCTCTCATCCTCATGAACCTCTCCAAGAAATTTCATGGCCAACGGAGCTTCGTAGAGCTCACACTCTCCCGCACTCTCCAAGGCCAAAAATGGTTTCAAACGGCCGATCTGCCGCCGTTAGCCACCGTCCGACCACCACCTCGCCACCACAGCTCCACCACATGTTCCTCTACCTTTCCCTAGCTTTCCATGAAGTTCTATGGCTTTTCGCTACCTCGCGTCTCCTCCGCTCACCGTTCGGAGTTACTGTTCACGGCGTGATGCCGCCGTGCTCCGCCACCTTTGACCATCACAAGGCGACCGTGAGTCTTCCAAGACCACGCCTAGCCTTTCTCAAGCCCAAACTACCACTTTATGTGGTGGACAGACACCGTACCGCCACGTATGCTCCTCCGACGCATGTTCGTGACGAGCAGCGAGCGACGCACGGGTTATCCCGTCGATGGTATAACCCTCTATCTTTAGTTATTTATGTTTAACATAGTTGATTTGGTTGGCTGTAGACTGTGTAGTTAGTGTTTGTGGAGTTCGCTGCGTAGTTGTGAAACGAAGTGTGGTTGTGAAGTGTTAGGCTTGATTTTGTAGTTTTGTGGACTGTGCTGTGAAGTATAGGCGTGAGATGGATGCCGTAGATGTGATACGGCGGGTTGTGTGAAGAGAATACGCGTGTAGCGTATTCTGTGTAATGCAGCGACGCGCCGCGCGACGTGCGCTGTAGTGATGTGGGTCGTAGAAGGAAGGGAGTACGCATGTAGTGTACTCCGTGTGGTATGGCGATGCATCGTGTGATGTGCATCGTGTTGATGAGTGTTGTAGCGAAGGAAGTACGCGTAGCGCGTACTCCGTGTCGCGTAGCGATGCACCGTGAGACGTGTATCGCAGTGATGGGTTTTGTAGTGTGAATGGAAGAGAGTTCACGTGAGTGTACTCTGTACTAAGTCGTGATACACCGGATGGCGTGTCACGAAGGGTTGGATGGCGTAGCAGAGAAGTGTGGAGCGTATGGTGTAATGTTGGGAAACTGTATGACAGTGTCCCGAAGCAGTGATGATATGGATTATAGTCCGGGATGACTGGTGTCATCTTGTGGTTGACTATGGCTAAGAGTATATGGATTGAGAAATGAGTTGTTTGTTTGGTTGTTATTGATAATTTTAATGAACTTGTTTTAGTGCAAAGGCTTTCTGAAGTCAATTTATCTCTTCCGAGTATAGTGAAACCTCAAGTTGGCCGTGGTGTTGCAAGTGCTTACAATATGGCAATTGAGTTCAGAAGTGAAAATCTTAAGGACTTGAGTGTTCCTCTTCCAGCTGTTGTGCAGTTCCTCGTGTCTCGCGCTCTATTCTCATAGAACGCGACGATCGAGGTAAGTTAGCCTCTAACTTACTATCAGTTTATTGTGTATGTGTGATGGGTAAGAGAACTACAATTTATGTATGTATGTTATCGTATATGCCATGTCATGCTATGTCATTACATGTTTATCTGCTACGTATGATTTAATCTCTCATGAATAATTATCTGTTACATAATCTTTTCTGTCATACAATGATGTATGTTATAAGTATGCCATGTTAAGTATGCCATGAAATGTTATGATTAAATCATATTGTGCCATTTACAAGTATACGCCATGTTAGAAAAGTATATGATATTAATTAATATCTCATGCATTAAGAAAGATAAGACATGTTATGTTACGTATAATACGTGGGGCCACAACAACTGTGGAGTACGTATTATATTTTATGTTACGTGAATACGTGGGGCCACAACAACTGTGGAGTACGTATTATATTTAATGTTACGTATATACGTGGGGCCACAACAACTGTGGAGTACGTATTATATTTTTATGTTACGTGTATACGTGGGGCCACAACAACTGTGGAGTACGTATTATTTTTTATGTTACGTGTATACGTGGGGCCACAACAACTGTGGAGTACGTATTATATTTTATGTTACGTGTATACGTGGGGCCACAACAACTGTGGAGTACGTATTATATTTTATGTTACGTGTATACGTGGGGCCACAACAACTGTGGAGTACGTATTATATTTTATGTTACGTGTATACGTGGGGCCACAACAACTGTGGAGTACGTATTATATTTTATGTTACGTGTATACGTGGGGCCACAACAACTGTGGAGTACGTATTATATTTTATGTTACGTGTATACGTGGGGCCACAACAACTGTGGAGTACGTATTATATTTTATGTTACGTGTATACGTGGGGCCACAACAACTGTGGAGTACGTATTATATTTTATGTTACGTGTATACGTGGGGCCACAACAACTGTGGAGTACGTATTATATTTTATGTTACGTGTATACGTGGGGCCACAACAACTGTGGAGTACGTATTATATTTTATGTTACGTGTATTCATGGGGCCACAACAACTGTGGAGCATGAAGTATGGGGCCACAACAACTGTGGAGCATACACTACGTGAGACACAGCAATTGTGACACGTAGAATACGTGGGGCCACAACAACTGTGGAGTACGTATTAAGTCAAGTTTCAGATCAAGTGCATGATAAGTCAAGTTTCAGATCAAGTTCATGTTTTGTTATGTACACGTACATGTTATGTTCATGATCAAGTTATGTTCCAAGTTCATGTTCACATCATGTTAAGTTCACGTTTACAGTATGTCTCAAGTTCACGTTTATGTCATGATATGTTCAAGTTTATGTTATTTTCAAGTTCATATTTATGTTATGCATGTTTACGTTCATGCTACATTTCAAGTCCATGTTATGTTTTAAACTCAAGTTCATGTCATGTTAAGTCAAGTTCAGTTCACGTTTAAGTTCTGGTTATGTCATGTTATATGTCAAGTTATGCTATGCTTATGTACGACTTTACTTATGCATTTATGCTTTTACTGCCATGCATGCATTTTTAACCTGTGTGTGAGTTTTATGTTAACTTACTGAGATTTGTAATCAAATCTCACTGTGGTAGTCCCAACTACCATTCCCCCCGAATGGTAGATCTTGTTACAGGACCCGAAGAAGAATTGGAATCTGACCAACTGAATACGGTCAACTAGGCCACGGTGCGATGTTGATGATAGTATAGTATTTAACTCAGGTTAATACTTGTACTTTTGGAGTTGTATCTCAAGTATTCTTTTGATCACAACCATTTTAGACTAGTGTGGTAATCACGGCTTTTTAGTATGCCTTTATGTATGAAATATGTTTCAAGTATTTGGGATATTTTTAGTTTGGTGCATAGTATTGCTAAAGAAAAAAATTATCCGCTGCGAATATTGCATAATACTAGATGCATGTTAGGAACATTGCATCTTATATGTCATGAACGGGGGCAGGTAACCTTGTGTTGCATGTCTCGACGTTTCAAATGTCCGTTCAATCCCAAGCGGTATTTGGGGGCGTCACACTTAGCCTCTTTCACATTGGTGGCTTGGGACTTATTAATATGGGTGAGGCCGTGTTTTGTGGGGCAATACTAGAATCTATTTGGCTAAGGGCTGAGGGGGTAGCTTGACTAAAAGTGATTGCTGGGCTTGAGTCTTCGTGTGTAATTGAAAGGCTTGTGGGATTAAACAGGCTTGAGGGATTTGAGAGGAAAGTTAGGTTTGAGGGGTTGGTGCTGGTCGGGCTTAGGGAGAAGATTTTTTCAGTGGGTTTATTGAAGAAGAGTGCACCTTGTCTAATAAAAGATGAAATGAAGGGGTTGGGCTCACCTAGATGGGTTTCGTCTAGCTTGGCCCTATACCTGGCTTACTGTGCTTTGAATCCCTGCATAGCCATGTATATCTGTCATCACTGTGCTTTCCATGGGGTATCTTCTTGCTGACACTCTAGTAGTGTTTGAAATAAATTCTATCTACTGTATCATTGCCATCTTATCAGTCAAATTGATCCCTATTCCAGTTGGTGAGAGGGATAAATTTTGTCTGACTATTGGGTTTGGTGTAGATGGAATGAGTGATGGCCTTATAGGGAGATAATTGATTTCTCAAGTGATCTGAGTGAGGGTGGGTGGCACCGAATTAAATACCGGTGATGCATTGTGGCTAAACAATGATTTCAACTTTTAGGACACCACGGATGGAATTTTCTTTACCTACTCAGCGGAGAACGCTGGCAATGGGAAAAGCTGTGGAGTTCTGGCTGCCCTTGTGTGATGCCCATGGAGGTATGTGCTTCTGGATTGAGATCTGATAGATGAATTGCCCTCTGCTATTGATCGTTAGCTATTAGGATGGCCTTCCATTTATTTTTTCATGTATGTTGCTCGATAGTTTGGTTGGAAAGGGTTGTGATGGGCTCATTTGGTTCTTGAATTTCTTGTGTTTGATGAAAGACTTGAGCTGAGGGTGGGTTCATGTATTCTGTAGTTTGATGAATGGCTTGAGCCAAGGATGGATTCGTGTATTCTGCACACAACCAGGGATCGAAAGCTAGGCTTGTGGCTAGGGTCTTTTGTTAGTTGCAAAAGATTTGAGAATGACCCAATCTTCCACATGCATAGCAAAAATCGAATAGCCTCTCTTATTTAAAGGAGATCCAGGTCTCTTGATTACCAACTTTTGGTAGCATGAATCCTTATTTTAAGAGATTGGTGACATCAATTTCAACTTTGATACAAATAAATTTTTTGCATGTAATGCCGAAAATTGGGTCTTCTTCTACCCTCACCAGGTTGCTTATAACTTTCCCAATGTTTGTGACATTCCTTAGAGTCATGTGGTCGTGGTAGACCATGGATTTGGACATTGAAAATGGATTAATTAAGGCAAATTTCTTGTAAAGTAGAACCTGGTTACCATTGTTTTAGGATTATGAGGTGACCTTTAAAGTTTCATGGTACTTGGTTGAGCACTCTTAGCTTGTCTTGTAGATAATGGAAAGCAAATAAGAACATGTTGGCTTCTAAATCTTCCATGAGGAATTTTTGAATGAAGTTCTAGACCGCTTTGATGTTAGAATGAATAGCAAACTTGTTGGTGGTCTATTTGCTACTAAAGGCCTACCAGTGCCATGTCTAAAGTTAAATTAATTTTTTCTGGTGCAGGTTCAAGCTGAAGATCTTGCCAAGATAAAACTTTTGTATGAGTGATAAGGGATTCCATGTCCATTGTGTCGATTAGCAGGTGGTGGTCTTCGTAGGTTTTTTAGCAAAAGGCTATTGCTTTTGTTTAAGCATGATGAGTGCACGAAAGTGTACTCTGAACATTGCTTTTACGAGTTTAATTGCTAGATCATATGTGTTATTTAGGCATTTTGATTATGTTTTTCCAAATTAAATTTTAATTTCATAATGCCCAAGTTCTGATTCAATGTCTAATGATTTTATTGCATGAATGAATTTTAAAATGATTAACCTGAAGTATGGCTAATAAGGAAGAAGAGAACAATCAAATGAGAATTTTATGCATCAAAAGTCACAGAAATTCGAGTCATAAACAAGGAAGGAAATAGCAATTAATGAAAAATATTTGAAATCCGCAGCCTCTCTGAGTATCTATTAGTATTATGATCATATCTTTCTCTACTGATATTCGATTGAGACGATTCAAGATGCGTTAAAAGCTAACTCAATGAGCTACATTTGTTCTAGAAATAAACATTTTCTAATTCGGCTGTTTACTAAGCGAAAAAGGGCCTTAAATTTGCACTTTGAAATCTGGAGTATTAATTACCGAGTTTGCACATAATTTTCTTTCCATATTGGGGATAGCTCATGAAAGGGGAGGAAAATAGAGAGCCAAGAGGCAAAAAAGAAGAGGTCCTTCTGGTTTTTTGGGAGAGAGGATGCTAGGGTTTGGAGAAACTTATCTTTCAGAAAAAGAATTTTTCTTCTTCGAATGGGGACCTAATTCCTTTGTGAGGCTAGGGATGAGTTTGACTGAATGATGACGATTTCAATTCTATTGGATTCATTTAATAAACTTTCTTATTGATACAATTCTTGTTTATCATCTCTTATTAGTCTTCCTTATATTTGGATAATTTTACAACCAATACTTTTCATAGATTCAATCAAGCTTTCTCTATGGGATTGTTGAGGTGCTTATGATTTGATTGTTGATCTTATTGGTGTGATTCTCTGCTGCAGTATTGCTAAGAAGTATATTGTCGTCTTTGAATCTAAGTCTAATAGGATAACAATCCGTGCTTTCAAAAGAAGAGTGGTTTTCAAGAATTACATTTGAACAAATTGGTTATAAAGATATATTTTTTGATTAGAGAGTCTGGTGCTACGATCTCTAATTGAGTATCTAATGAATTTGATATGAATAGAATTATCAAGTTCAAGTAAGGAATTCCCGATGCATCATTGCTATTAATTCTGGTCAAACATTTTCATTATTACATTTTGGGTCTTTAGTTTATTTCTTTTCAGAAAAGATTTGTCTTACATTGCTACTTTAATTTTTGTTTTTTTAAATTTTTAGTTTTTTTGTTCATTCTGCTATTCTTTTAATTATTCCTTTTGTAAAATCAACACCTCAAATCTGTGCTATAAGTACCGCATTATTCTTTGAGCGTAATCAAAGCACTATGGTGCAGAGAGACTCTAGCGAGAGAGTAGGAATGCTACGACCTTTTTTGAGCTCATCTCCTTAAATTTACGGAAATATGAAATTTACATAATCCATTGGGAATGCCCTATAGTTATTTTAGGATTCTAAAATAAAAAGTAATTTTAAAATATTAAAATTTATATTTAATAGCTTTTAGAGCATTCACATTGGATTAACCATCCCAATATTCAAAATTTGACTAATATGTAACTATTTTGCTTTTAGCAAATCACTCAAAACTTGAAGTCTATATTGAAATAACTATCACACGTTCTATAATAATAAAATATTATTATTTTTTATTATTTAGATTTCTTTAAGTATTTTTTATTTTTTAAATACTTTTTATTTTTATAATTTCCAATAGCCTCCAAAAATCATATTAATTTTCATCAATTGAATCCAACAATTTACAAAATTAGCATATCTAGTTGATAGTTTTTGTAGATGTTAACAAAAATAAAAATATTATGCACATTCACAATCCTATATACAGTCAACTAGAGAAACAGTTTTGGATGCACATTCATTTTTTATGCATCAAAAAATGTAGAATTTTTTCAATTATGAAAGCATCTTGGAAATCCAAAAAATACCTTTGCCAATCAAGTCCTTGAGGAAAGATAACCTCATATGGTTCTTGAATCACAATGACAACTATACAGTCAAAATATCTTATCATAATATAGCAATCAGCGATCAATGCACGACTTAGCAAAACTTCCCACTACTATTCTTCAAGACCCTCTGGAGTTTGAAAATTCACGATCGCCATAAGTTGATGTTATGAAAACTAATTCGGAACATTCTCCCTACCAGAAAAAGATTGAGCTCTATCATCTTCCAACTTGAAACTGAAGAGTGTCCGCTTTGTAATGAAGCTGAAGAAACTTTACAACATCTCCTTATAAAGTGCCCAGTCAATTGGATTCTATGGCAACAAAGCCCTTGGCCACTAAATCTTGAAAACCCGCCGATAAACTCCATATCACACTAAATAAAAATGATTTTAAATCCAAAAAAGGAATTGGGACTAACAGTTTCAGAAACACATTCTTTTCAACTTTTTGCAGTCATTATCATGGGCTTCATTTGGAGTAAAAATGACATAGTCCACAACCACAAGAATCTCTCTCTCATGATGGCAAAAGAACAACTGAATCAGATTTATTAAGCCTACAAGAGCTCATGGGAAGACAAACAAAATATTCAAATGGACGTTTGGAAAACACCACCCCAAAATCACAAAAGCTTCTCCTTTGATGCAACAATTAGGAATTCCTTTCCGGCAATCTCAATGATATGTAGGGACCACAACGGAGAAATTTTAGAGATTAGAACATCAAAAATCCAAATCACAAATCCAATGATGGTCGAAATTTCAATAGCCCTTTTAACTTCCCAAATGGCATCTTAGCTCCAACAAAGTTTAGCAATCCTCCAGGGTGATGCTCAAATAGTCATAACAGTCATCGAAAACAAAAGATCCTCTCAGTATTGGAAAATTGCTCCTATCATCGAATATATCCAACAAATCTTCCGACAATACAAGGAATGGCGAATAGTAAAAATCCATCGAACCCAATGTAGTTTTTTGCTGCATACCTTTAGAAAACCTTCCTAAATGCATTTTGTTTATTGATAGTGGAAAAGATCTATCTTGAACTCTCTTTGTACTTCAAACCTTCTTTATATAATACTAAGCATGCTTAATTTAAATATATATATATATATATATATATATATATATATATATAAAACTCAGAAAGGTCGCCCAACGGATGTTCTATTTCATCTTTATTTTTCAGTTCTCTACAGGGACACCGCTACAACTGGAGTAAACTGTTTGTAAATGTAAATAATTTTTAATTAATTTATCTCTCCTCTGAGTACTGTCCAGCTTTAGCTTATTTCTTTACCAGCCCTCTGGTCTGGCATTCTTGTGCTTCCACTTTGCAACACTCCGGTTAAAACACTTTTCCTCTCGGAAGTTAGGTGGATCTATTGTATACTTCCTTTGTCATTAATAAAGTTTTTGTCTTGCGTATAAAAACAAAGCATGTTTTACCAAAACAAAATGGTCTCTGTAGAGGGTTTATTACATTCCTCATTTGCTTGCTGATTGGCAGTGAAAGGTCAGTTTGCAGCAGAATATAAATTGGGCAGTGAAGGCATGGTTAACAGACTTTTTTGTGTTGAATATGAGATGATGATTCCAGTCACTTGGATCTTTTCTTGTTTTAGTTTTAGCAGGTAAAAGGGCAAAAGAAAATTTCCATCCCGAATGAGGCCTTTGGAGAGTAAGTAGTAATGAGGATATATTTTAGGTCTTGATATGTAAATAAGATTTTGTAGAACAGTGCCAAACGTTTAGTTGTTTTGGAAATGTTAAAGAACTTCTAATTGTATGGTCTAATTTTGGCGCTAACTGATGTTCTTGATGATATCCGAGACCTGAGTTGCTCGGTTATTTCTGTTCAGACGTGATGTGAATTGTGTCAGGTAGTTTGTGATGTGAATTGTGCTAATAGAGGATGGGTCAATGTAGATATGGATGTCATAGCCTGTGAAGCATGTGGGGCACGCCTTTTCTTTTCCAATCTGTCATCTTGGACTCAACAGCAAGGCATGTTAATGTTGTTTATGATTTTGTGAACTGTCAAACCATGCTGTGAATTCTTCAGCAAAAGCAGGCTTGATATTCAGCTTAAAGCTAGATAATGGACACAAATTACTTCTGTTATTGGCAGTAAGTGAAGGGCTCGGTTTTCTTATGATTCTAAATTTAGAGATCGTATCTATGCTAACCATGAAGCTGATCGATCTGATTCTCAGAATAAGAATCTGTTTTAGGAGAAAAATGACCAAACAGAAAACACCTCTGGTGGAGAAATTGTTCAGCAGGGCTTGGGGTTGAATGAGAGCAAAAAACATTATCATGAACTGTGTGGTTCTACAGGTAATGAGCAGTCAGCTTGTTTGAGCCATGATGTTAGTGAAAAAGATGAGGTTCATGGAAGAGAGAATGACGAACAATTTTCTCTGTGCAAGCAGGAACTTTACCTGAAGTTGGTACGCATGATTCTAATGAAGAATGTCTGATTGAATGCACACAAAATGTGGTACATAGTTCCTGTAAGAATGGCAGATGGCCTGAAAATGTAGATAACGTCAGATTTGATACTTCAGCAGTAGAGGATTGTTGAAACCCTCAGACTAGATACCCTTCTTTTGTGGCACGAGATGCCAATTTCACAAGTAGGCATGTTGAAAGTAGTAAAGATGACCCATCAATGATGGTTAAATGTTGCAACTGCAGTTTGCAATAGGTTTCAGGAACAGATAAGCGAAACAAAGAGGTTTCTTTAGCTACCAATAACATACAGATTTCTAAAAGCAAAGAATTCTGGACCTGTCTTACAGGTTAGCATATTTTCCTAATTTTCTCTCTCTTTGACCGTACTTAAATCACTTTTCTTACTTATTGGTTTTGCTTGTTTTACTTGTTGACACACAACTATTATAGAGTAGTGCTAGCGTGCAGCCCAGCTCTAACAGTTGGGCATGCCAGCTAGTACAAATTTCCCATCTTATTTTTTTCTTCTTTATATTTTTTTAACATATTTAAATATTTTTAAAAAATAAAAAAATACTAATATACTACAAATAACTTCCTTAATCATTAATATAGAAAAAAAATTAAAAAGAAATAAATACATGAGCGGTCAAAATGAGGGGACAAACCTAGGCAGCATACTAGCATTTTCCAATATTATATGTGCAAACAAGTAGAGAAATGTATTTGATTGACTGATCCAACCACCTCTCCTAGTGAATCTTCTATGAAACTTCATATAACATTGGGTCTACATTCAATACACATTTGAAATCAGTGCCCCTGGTAGAATCCATCTGTTCACTCTCTCATCCATCCAGGCATAAACTTTGCTCTTGTATGCCATTAACTGATCTGGAATCTGCCTCAGGCTCTGTTTTTCCATGTCTAGGTATATCTTACCTGACAACAAGATAAACCTAGGAAACTAGTTTCTCCAGTATTAATTAAGGGTAGATATTATCGGATGGAGAATGTGCAGGGATATCCATTGTAATAAAATAAGTGAAGTTAATAGCTACTAGGTTGCTAATGAGAAACATCTAAAATATGGAAAGCTAAGTAAATTTGGAGATTTGGTGGCAGTTTCCAAAGGCTCAAGGATGAAGTTGCCTCTCTGTTGAAAGGTACTGGACTAGATTCTCGTTAGTGACTTTCCTAGAGGTTGGCTCTCGAAACCATTTACGTTGGACATACAACTAGAAGCGTATCAAGTCATTGCATAAACAGGAACTATGTACATTTTGATAGTGGCTTTTCAAGAGATTGCATATTGATGGTAACTTTCCTCACTATTATCTCTTTCTAGAAAACAACAAAATGTTATTGTCTCATTTTATCCAGAACCATTATGTTATGGGAGGAAAATCTATATATCAAAATATTCCATTTGTGTTGCTTTTAGAGCCCAAATGCATTAAGGCAACTATGATCATCAAGATGTTTTCAAACTTTAAAATCCCTGCAAAAGGAGCCACGGTAGCCCATCAGGCCATCCTTTGAAACAAACCTTTGATGTATGGCCTTCTCTTGCAAATGCATGCGTGCTGCTGCAAGCATTTCTCACTCAAAAAAAGCCTATTAAAAATCTCAACCAGAACTTGAGAACAAACAGAAACCATAGCAGAAATAGGTAATTTATAGAGGTCTCTAGTCTATTTTCATGCTCTGATCTCTTCAATTTCTGTACGCTGAGAGTCGATAACAAACGACTGATTCATGAGATATCTTTTGCGTCCTAGCTCCTTAGTGCCTTAGCGTTCGGTGAAATCTTTCTAGTTATAAATAAAAAAAATAAAAAATAAAAAAAGTTTCCATCTGCCATGCTGTTCCATCCAAAGGAGCAACAAACTGAGCCGATCAGTTATCGAGGGGAGGCCCCAATTCCTTTTGATAATGAATGAATTCTTATGAAGCATCATGTGGGGCTAGTTGATGTAAACTGTAAGGTGTTCTCTTTCATGTAAACTGAACATGCTCTCTTTCTATTTTAATTCTTTCTTTTTCTTTATAAGTCTTTCTATTTTAATTCTTATGACTTGATTACAGGAGAAGGTTTGAACAAGTTTGCTTCTTTTCTTTCAGGATATGATCTGAAGCAAGTAAGGTCAGACAATGCAATGGAGTTTGACCCAATCAGGCAACACAGATGTTTTTGCCCCTGGATTCATCAACAGACAATGGAGCACCTGCTTGGCAGCAAACAACTGTCTACTTTACCTAGTCTATATACATTGAATGGATTTTATTACCCATGTTTCTTGCCAACTCTAAGGCTTGGACTATGTTGAAGTGCAAAGCAATGCTCTTCGACCAAGTAGCGTTTGAAACACTAGACGGTAAAACCTAGGCATAGCAGTCATTTAGACAGTTGATTAACAGTAGATGGCAATGAAAATGATGTTGCCAATTCTTTAATAATATTTCATTCTAGATATGGTTGGATTGGGTTAATTTATTTATTAGATTGTCATCCCAAGAAAATGAATAATAATCTTTCTGTTTAAGGTTTGTACAGGTGGATATCCCATTACTTCAGTCAGGAGGCTCTTCATATCTCCATCTGCAAACAGAATGAAGACGACTCCCCTATGAAGCCAAAGCACCCAATATTAGCCAAGCTGATTTTGCTGTTGATCAATGGTCTATAAAATAAAGTGTGATCTTCCATTTTTTACCATTTTATCTGGTAGAATTCTTGTGAGCTTGAGATGATGAATTTTTCCTGGCATCCTGTGCATTTTAGAAATTCTAAATTTGTGGTATTTATAGCTAAATAGTGTAGTAACCACAAAACTACTGCTTGAGAATCTCAGCTTGTAATACCCAATTTGCAAGGCAACTGTTTATTTTTCTCAGCATCTTGCGAGGCAACTTTCAATACTAAAAAAGAATGTATTTATGCTTTTGTAGGCATACCAGTGACTTGTACTATTCTACATGGAAATGTTGTTCACTTGTCTAGAAAAAATTTTGAGAAAACAGAGACGGGTTATGGGAACAGCCAAGAAATTACTCTATTAAGCCACAGTTTGTGACAACCACCTTCGAGTAAGGACGGTTGAAGCCTCTTTCAGCCACGACAGCCCTCTTATCGCCTATCAGCTTGGCCACCCTGTTCAATACAGAAGTTAGATGTATTTTTGTGATTGTGGATTGATAATGGAAGGAGTTCATGCTAGAACTAAGAGCAGAAATTTGAGAAACCATGTATATTTTAGATCCAGCTAAGCTCTATGGTACACCTGTTATCCTCAATTGTTGTCATTTTAGCTTATATTTCCATTGAGGATTTTAAACCCAGAAAAGGTATTAATATACCCAATTGGAGGCTTAAGAATGAAATGCAATTTTCACTTCAAACAGTTAAAAGGCAAAAATGAAACTCAAAATACATTTGTTTCTTAGTCATTCACCAGAATTTCTTTATGCCAGTAAGGAACAAACATCAAACTCTCAGAAACAACCAGGTTGGCAAACTCACCTAAAATATGGAGAACTAGTATTTTCATTGACAGTTTTCACCTGTCCAATCCTCTCCACAACCTTCATTCCTTCCAAGACTCTTCCAACAACTAAAGCTGATGCATCCAACTCTGGAGAATCCTTGGTGGCAATCACAAACTCTGTTCCATTAGGGTCAATTCCAACCTCCTCTTGTTCAATCACGAACTTCCCTTCCCTTGCCACTAGCTTCACTTTCGGAGGCGGTTTTGAAGGATTCCTCACAATGATGCTCACAGTTCCGGCCAAGTTCTTCGTCCCCGGACACTCGTCATACGATCTCTGCCATTCATTAACAAGGCTTTCACCCGACAACTCACTTCCCGTCCTGTTTGCAAGCTCAGCATCGACACCATAGGATCTCACCCCACCATGTTGGACATAATTGGGCATGATTCGCACAAACTCTTTTCTTCTGTAAGTTATACCCGCAGCTCCACTTACAAGATTACTGAATCTAGCAGCTCCAGCCGGGGCATTGTCTCCATATAGCCCTATGATAATGCGACCAACTGGTTCTTTATCAATGGATATATCAAGAAAAACTTTCCTGGTTGGGTATGTGTTGGTGCAGTTGGGAAAGGAGTTTGAGTTCTCTTCTTTTCCTTCATTTACATTGGTATCTGTCATGGTTTCTTCAGCCAATGCCAAGGACTGCAAGAATGGCTCTGGATTTTGAGAGCCCGAAAGAAGAAGTAACAAAGAACTGCTGCCAACTGCAAGCTCTCTCCGGGAGAATTTGCAGCACTGTTTGATGATGGGAAAAGATGGGGGATTTGGTATGTTTTGAACTTGTGGAGGTGGAGGTGAAGGTGGTAGTATTGGAGGATGCAGGAATTGAGAGGAACAATGCAAGAATTTGGGATTCCTTAACATTTTTCTTTTCACTTGGAAAGCTATCTGCTAGTATCTTCACTACTACTAAGAATGTTTTTGTGGGTGTAGGAAGCTTGCTTCTCTCTTTTTCTATTCAGTGTACAGATTTCGTGGATAAGAAAGGTGAGAAGCCAATCCACATGCCTTGATAGGACCCAAAGAACAAGAGAAGCCGTAGAAACGACGAGAAACAACCTAAAAACCTATCTCACGACACCCCCGTTTCAATTATTTTGCGGGTAACGATACACTGTACCACAATTTTAAATATATTTTATTATATATAATGCGACATATTTATCATTATTTGATGATAAAAAAGTATATATATAATCATTTAGTAATGGTAAATGCGACGCATCTTATTTAGTGGGATGCAAGTGAAATGGTAGTATGATGTATAGAATTTTTCTTATTTTACATTCAAAAATTTTTATCCTTTCTCATTTTTCTCATTATCATCTCATCATCCCATAATATAACATTAAATGATAAGTTCATAACTAAAACTAGGGTTGCAAACGAACAGAGCCATTCGTGAACAATTCGAGATCGATTCGTATAAACTCGACTCGGATTCAGTTTATTTAATAAATGAGCTGTTCATGAACATTAATATTGATTCGAATATTAAACGAGCAAAACTCGTATAATCTCGACTCGATTCGGTTTAGGCTCGTGAACAATATTCGTATAAACTCGATTCGACTCGGTTTGAGCTCGTCACAATACTCGTAATATTTATATATATATATATATATATATATTTACATATATACTTACATGTATTCTTTTATTATATATATTTTATATGCTATATATATTATTTTTGATACTTTGTATAAGTAATATATGTTGTTATTTTAAGTTTATGTATAAGTAACATGTTTTATTATTTTACAATAATAATTTATTTAGTTCATAAAAGAATTATTGAGTCAAATATAAAATTTTTATAAAAAGAAACAACTCTAACTGATTGCCACACTTTCTTAACTAATCTTATTTTGATTATTTGGCCATATTAAATATTATATCAAGGATAATTGAATACTTTAATATCAAATTAATAGCTTTATTATGTAATTTTTTAAATGACTTTAATGTATTAGGCATTCTTGATGCCATATGTATTCGAAAGTGACAATGAATTAATGTTACATTGATATCTAGTTAAAATTGATTAAGAGAAATAATCTCATTTATTTATTAAAAAAAATCTTATTTATGCTTCAGCCAACCAAAAATAAAATAAAATTGTTGATCAGATTTAAACGGAGCTCGAGTCGAGTAACTATAAACTCGTATATTTTTTGTAGTCGAATTCGAGTCGATCTCGATAAGAAATTTTCAATATTTTTCGAGCTCGAGTAAAGTTCGAGCGGATATATATATGCTAAACGAGCTCTTAACCACCTGTTCGAATTTGACTCAATTCGGTTCGTTTGCAGCCCTAACTAAAACATAACAAATAATCTCTAATCATCTAATACTACATCATGAAATAATAAGAAGATGATAAAAAAATGGATGATGAGGAACATTACTATTTTACACCCTCCTCCTCCTCATTGCTGTAATTTTTTTTATATAAAAAAGAAAACTATATAATATATTAAATTATAAAATAAATCTAACATATCACATCAAATTAAATTTATTTTTCTGAAATTCATTGCGGATTTAGGGCTTGTTAAGAAATTTATAGTATCTTATAACGTTTTGAGTTTAGATGTTTTATTAGATTTTAATAAATAAGAGAAAAAATTGAATAAAAATATTATAAAGTTTAAGAATCATTTGAATATAATTTTAATATTATTCTTGTTTTTAAATTTTAAAAAGTTGTATTATTTTTATATTTTATTTTAAAATTTATAGAGATAATATTTCCTTTTGTGTATAGATAATGGTTCCGTTATGATTAAATGAGAATTTTACAAATTTAAAATTAAAAAATATTTATGTGTGAATAATATTTAAAAATAAAATTATAAAAGATTTTTAAAAAATTCCACGTTTTGTCCTTGTATCCAAATATCGAGGACTTTGTTATTCATTATGTTTAGTTTTTTAATTATTTTTAATATTTTTAGATTTTATTCTTTTTAAATTAATTAAATTATTTTATTTATTATTTATACACTACACATTTAGAGAAAAAAATAATAATTATATATATAATATATTATAAAGATTATGAGGATAATTTTTCGAGACACTCGACCCTCGATAGAATTATTTTCTTTATTTTTCAAATAAAAAACAAATCAAAAGGTCCAGGACAACGACAGTACACGACGACAGCCACTAACAAATATCTTTTATCTTATTAATGTAAATAAAACGTAATCAGTGGTCCACGTGGCAAGAATAATCAATTTATTTTATTATTTTTTTATGGGGTTAGTGAAGTGGTACAGTTTCTAATACGTATGACACCTGGCATTGATGGGTGAACAGTTCAGATGAAAGGCAACCATTATCAACGGTTGAGATAGGTCAACCAGCAATTCATGAAGCTTCTCTTCCTTAGTCCTTACAATAATTTGCATTGAAAATATAATAAAAATGTGGTATGGATTGGTAGTAAGATGAGAATTTTGAATTTTAAGATAAAATATTTAAATATTATTATTGTTTTGAGATTTGAAAAAATTAGAAAAAATTGAATTATTTATTATATTTTATAACGAGATTTGGGAAAGTTGTAATGATGAGATGAGAATTTTGAATTTAAAATGAAAAATTAGATGGGCCAAACCGAACTAGGTTTCTCTTTTGCTCAAAATTGTAATAAAGCTAAATAAGGTAATTAGATTATCTCTCTCTCTCTCTCTCACTCTCTCTCATAATGCTATCTATATACATGACTAAGCCTTTATCATTAGTCTCAAATACATTATTAATTGCAACAATTAAATAAATAATCATGCCCACGATCTCACTCTAACATATCATAAGATGCAAACTATCTTTTTCTTTCTTGGATGAGTTCTCATTAGTGCTTAGTGACATGCCTTCTTGTAATCAAATAATAATTTAAATGTGTTTGGAAATCCAAACTTCTCTTTTAAAGATTTACTTACCTAATGAAAATCTTCTCGAGCTGGTTTGAGTATACGCATCCAAAATTTTATGAATCATGTTACTCATAACATTGAAAATGTAATGTTCGTGTAATATTAGACTTAAGTTTCGGTTATATTCTTGTTAAAACTAGACTCGTTAGATATGAAACACGTGTCTTATATTATACTTTTAAGATGCGCACATCTTATCTCCAACAAATCTAGTTTCAATACATTCAAAATATGCCATGCATCACTCACATGATAGAAATTAGGATGTCCATCACATTAAACAATAGAAAAATGTTCGAGTTGGCTATGTCGTCTCACATTAATTAACGTTGTCCCACGAATGTTACCCCTAAACAAACTTGCAAAAAAATTTATAATATATGCTATTAAAATCATCTTGGTATTAATTATTAAGATTGGTATTATTTGTTGTGCCCAAAATCGCTCTGAAATCACACCCACAATAGATAGAGACAATATTTAAGTAGTTCGGCAACTTGTCTACATCCACTGAAGCGGAAATTCAATTTTTCAATATGTTTGTACAAAATTACAAACATTTATCAACAATCTCTCTATCTCTCAAATGGCACCATGTTCTGGGTTTCCCCAGAACCCAAATTTCGCCTCAAGCCTCTTCCTTGATCTCTCACCGTAGTGAGGATGATTTAATTTTCTTCTTCACAAATCATCTCCTTTTATAGGAGAACCATGGGGACAAGGCACACACAATTCTTGACCAAGAGAGCCTACAATGGTGAGTGGATGGGGTGGGTGGCTGTAAATCCACAACCATTTCACACTTGGGCAATTCACGCTTGGGGGGTTTTCTAACAATCACCCCCTCCACCCAAGTGTGCTATACTAGGATGCTATAAATGATTGCATCCTACAAATGATTGCACTCCTTCATTGGAATGCTTGTCAGCCATGAGAGATTTCCACTATCAAATGCATCTGCTGGTACGTCTTCAAACGGATGTCCTAATGCCTCTCCAAATGTATCAGCATCGTCTACATTCACGGAGCTTGCAAGGGATTTTCTTCAGAGGAGATTTACAAGTGCTTTACTGCACAATCTCAACTCTCTAGGATTCTTCTTTTCGCTTGAGTCCATGAGTCCGCACTCATGTACACCTTGAGCAAACTGAGCTTCGCTCGAGCCACAGCCGAGTGAACAATCTACCTGGTGCCTTTACAGCTTTCAAAACCAGACTCCATAATCCTACAATCACACCAATCTCCAACTTGGAGACTGGTTCTCAACATGCCGAGCTCTATCTCCAGTATGATCTCTTATCATCTATGCAATTTTACAGCTCATGTCTTCAAGTTATAAGACTAACTAAAGTGATGCATAACTTTAGTTCATCACATACAGTGCTCTTAATCAACACATCTATATAGGGCAACACATCTCCCACTGCACTAGGAATCAATGGTCTCGCACGGACCTTGACACATATCAGAGAACCTGTTGCTGAAGTATCCTTCTCTGATCTAGGTGACTGATCATCCTGCTGCTGTCTTCAGTCGATGTGCCCATCTTGTGTGCAATCTTCGACTTGCATAATCTTCATTTTTGCAAGATTTTTCTTCATACCGTAGTTCACTACCTTTATTCAGCAGGATACAACTTAAGGTAGTAACCACCATGGAGGTCTGATCGTCTTGGCAGTTATGTGATCATCAACTTTAGGTGTAAATATCCCTAGAACATCTGACGTTTTATTCTCATCTCTCACACCTTTGCTTCATGTCGTGGTCTAAGGAGATTTCTTCAGATTTAGATGAGGAAAAGTAAATTAACTTCCTTATATAATTCACACGACCATTACCACGAGCCAAGACCAATGAATCATTCGTGACCTTCCACGCCCTTTTGAGAAAACAAACCTGAATGACTGTTGTCTTCAAGCTGTCTTTAACAGCATTGTGTACTGCAAGAAATACAACGTCTTGTATTTCTTCAGTCACCATATTCACAACATCATTCTCAGTTTTCTCTTGATTTTAGCAGTCTCTTGTGGCCTGTCTTGCCACAAACTCGAGATCTTGCCAGAATTTCTTCTGCGCACCTCCTCATCTAGGATAAGATCTCTTACATTAAGAAACTTCAATTTCGTCTTATTTGCAGAATTACTCATAGCCATTCTCATGACCTCCCAACTTTTTGACCGCAACGCCAAATACTATTGGGCAACAATAATACCTTCTGCCTTTTCTGAAGTTGAACAATTTCTTCATCAGCACTTTGTTATTTGCAACTGGCTTTTCAAAAAAAAAACCACAATGAGATCCGGTACGGTTCTCCTCTTAATAACATTATGCTCCATGAATTGTATGACTGCCAAAACCTGCTGATATAACAAGTTAATCAGCATCGTCCAATGATCTGAAGTTTGCTCCATCAAACTTCACGATCCCAACTGGCTTAAATCAAGCCCAAACGAAATGAGTCTATCACGACTCCAACTGGCTGCAATCAAGCCCAAAACCGATCTGAAGTATGAACGGTCCAGATCATTAGTACCGATGGCGAATCTCAACATTCCCACCGTACAGATGAGTCCCGAATGATCCAAATAGTTTGTAAGCACTATTTGATCATCGCAATTACATCGCAATTAGACTCCAACTGGCGTAGATCTAGCCCAAAATGATCTGCAACTCCTGGACAGTTCAGATCGACAGTACCGATGGCGAATCTCAACATTTCCACCGTACAGATGAGTCCGGAATGATCCAAATAGTTTGTCAGCACTATTTGATCATCGCAATTGGACTCCAACTAACATAGATCTTGCCCAAAATGATCTGCAACTCATCGACAGTTCAGATTGACAGTACCGATGGTGAATCTCAACATTTCCACCGTACAGATGAGTCCCGAATGATCCAAATAGTTTGATAGCACTATTTGATCATCGCAATTAGACTCCAACTAGCATAGATCTAGCCCAAAATGATCTGAAACTTCTGGACAGTTCAGATCGACAGTACCGGTGGCGAATCTCAACATTCTCACCGTACGGATGACTCCGGCATGATCCAAATAGTTGGAAACCACTATTTGATCGTTGAAATCGGATTCCGAATGGCTTAGATCTAGCCCAACAAAGATCTGAAAAAACGGACGATCCAGATCTATCTGGCGTGTGTACTGCACGCACAGGGGCTGTGCGGCTTGCGCGCGTGAGGCGAGTGATGTTCACGCGCCGAGCCTCTCTAGGGCGCGTGGACGCGTGCCGCGCACGCGTCTTCAACCTCTGCAGCGCGTGGAGGCGCGTGGGGCCGTGTCCTCCACGCGTCTTCTTCCTCCAGCTGTGCGTGGGGGCGCGTGGCGCATGTTTTCCACTCATCTTCTTCCTCCAGTGCAACTGAGGCGCGTGCATCGCACTCTCCGACTTCAGGGGTGCGTACGAGCTCCTCTGGCATCCGTTTTCAATGCCGTTTGCGGGCAACGGATCTGTCTTGATGAGAGGAACATTATGGTGTGATCAAAAGTTGATTTTGATCAACTGTAATTTACTGGGTTGTACGAACCGAAGCTCTGATACCAATTATTGTGCCCAAAACCGCTCTGAAATCACACCCACAATAGATAGAGACAATATTTAAGTGGTTCGGCAACTTGCCTACGTCCACTGAAGCGGAAATTCAATTTTTCAATATGTTTGTACAAAATTACAAACACTCATCAACAATCTCTCTATCTCTCAAATGACACCATGTTTTGGGTTTCCCCAGAACTCAAATTTCGCCCCAAGCCTCTTCCTTGATCTCTCACCTTAGTGAGGATGATTTTTTTCTTCACAAATCATCTCCTTTTATAGGAGAACCATGGGGACAAGACACACACAATTCTTGACCAAGAGAGCCTATAATGGTGAGTGAGTGGGTGAGGGGTTGGTGGATGGCATGGATGGCTGTAAATCCACAACCATTTCACACTTGGACAATTCACCCTCGGGGGTTTTCTAACATTGTTAACCTACTCAATTTTCTATGATCCTAAATTAGGGGGGAGAGAGAGAGATGACTGAGACCCACAACCAATCCTCGTAGCATTTAAGACTTGATAAAAGCGCCATTCATTTGTGAACTCTAGGGAGAGAAGACTCACAGGTAAAATGGAGTTTGGCAAAGCCATCATAAAAACTTAGAGAGAGAGAGAGAGAGAGAGAGAGAGAGAGAGAGAGAGAATGGATGTGAGGAAAATAGTGGTACTTGTGGAAGATGTGGACGCAGCAAGAACTGCTCTCCACTGGGCTCTGCACAACCTCATTCGTTATGGCGACTTAATAACGCTCCTCCATGTCTTCCCCTCCTCCACATCCAAAAGCAAGAACAAAGCTCGCCTCCTTCGATTAAAAGGCTTTCAACTTGCCCTCTCTTTCAAAGACATCTGCAGCAACTTCCCCAACGTAAGACATATATAACCTTAATTCATCACCCAGTTTCTCCGTTTCATCATATGCTTTCTTAATTTGTATGTAAGTACTGTGCTTATATATATTCGTGTTCAAGATTGATATATGATCACCATCGATAATCTTAGGGTTGTGTTACAGACAAACATTGAGATTGTTGTGACGGAAGGTGATGACCAAGAGGGTGGGAAGATCTCAGCCATGGTGCGAGAGATTGGAGCTTCAGTACTTGTGGTTGGACTCCATGGCCAAAGCTTTCTTTACAGGTAAGTTTGGCATTGAATTTTTGAAGTACTAAATATAAGTTTGTTCAATGAATGCAAGTTTGGAACTACTACACATATCTGATTCCCTTGTTAATGGTGATGATATTAATGATTTACACGATACTTTAAGTTCTTGTCTGGTTGAAGTTGATCAGAATCATTCATTCATGATCATGGATAAAAGCAGAAAGTTCTAACTTTTGAGATGGCTTTTCTGCAATGAATAATGGTCAACTGCCAAGATAGGTTTAGGTAGTTTTACATTATTAATTATCATTTTGGATTGCGTACTCATGAGTTGCAGGCCGCCTGGTCACCATTCAGAGTCTTAAAAATACTCAAAAATCAGCCAAAGAGCCAATTGGAGCATGTCATTAGGACCCCACTTGCCTTGGCAACCGAGGCCGACCTTGGTTTGCAGTTTGGTGAGCAGTGAGATTCAGATCACTGTCACCAGTTGCCTCAGCAATGCATGTGAAGTGAAGGCTAGTTTGTTAGCATTGGTTTGTTTTCACATATATAATTATTCTATTTTTAAATAAAATACAATAAATAATTCTATTTTTTTAAATCTTAAAACAAAAATAATTTAAAAAAATTATATTCTAACCATCTTTTATTTACCTTTCAACTCATCTTTTTCGTATAACCAAACAAACCGTACTAATCTAAGTGGGACAGCATGCAGTTAAGTCCGATGTTTAAATGTGTCATCAAGACAAGAATCGGTAGATAGAGAATTTATAACCTGGCCGGTATTNTTTGTAATGGTAAAAGAGATTAAAAAAATTTTGGGGTCCACTTAGGAAATGGTCATTTCTCATGATCCTTAAATCCGTTAATTTAGGGTTTAAGCTATGGTTTAAACTCAATTTGAGGGAGTGATTATAGTTTCCCGCCGTTTAGATCTCTCCTATCTAATTCTCAACCGGTAGAGTGTAGCTATATATAGTCACGGCGTCAAGCTCCACCCGAGTAGGGAGATCACCTGAAATTGCCCCCTCCTCCCTATTTTGCTCATAAAAAATGAATGATTTTTGGAACTTAGGGAGTCTTGATCATCCGGATTGGATGATGCATGAATAACCAAACAAACCGTACTAATCTAAGTGGGACAGCATGCAGTTAAGTCCGATGTTTAAATGTGTCATCAAGACAAGAATCGGTAAATAGAGAATTTATAACCTGGCCGGTATTTTTTTTTTATAGTCAATCCACTAATTAATTTACTCTTTGGTTTTTTTCAATTATTGAGGGGGCTATAGTCCTATTTATCTAGGAAACATGAACTGTATGCTACCAGAAAAAAGGCTGGCATTAAATGCATTTTCTTCTGAAATGCCCTATATTATTCTGGGTAAGCTGCACATATCAAGAAGGATCATTCCACCAAATTTCAACAGCATTGGACAGTAAATTATCTAGAATTGTATTAGAGTGGAAAAGTCTCAACATTTCCTTTGAAAAAGTGAAATTCATAATGAAAAAGTTGGTTTTTTCACGAAATTTCCATACTATAGAACGGTATAAATCATTTTTCCTAATAAAAAACATCGATTCTTGTGTAAGAAGTGTAGATGCTATATTTTCTTTTCTGGCAGAGATGGAAAAATGATGATTAAACTAAAAGCCAGTGTTTGCATTAATCATGTGGCAATAGGTTGGCAATGGCCAATGAAAACATTGGAAACCAGTTGAATTGCAGAGTGCTGGCCATCAAACAGCCAACACCTCTATCGCCTTCAGGGACAGAGGCCTCCGGAGCAGCAGTAACAACACTAGACATGAGTCCTTCAAATACTGATTACATGGACTTTTCCCAGATCGAGATTGCCAGATTACTGTAAGATTCCTTCTGTTTTACCTGCTCCTTCATTTCTATATATCTCTTTTGTTGTCAGATATTAAAAAATTTAAACAACTTCCAACATCAAATAAATAATTAAATTTATATTGAATAATTGAATAATACGATATCAACCTGAAGATCCTAATTAAATTTGAATTATGACTTTACAGTTTATTTTATTCAAATAAATATTCTGCACTTATCTATGTAGAGGAAACTACTGAGTCCACATATGAATGAGGAGGTCGGCATTAAAATAATTAAAATAATTAAATTTATATTAGGGTGACTAATCATGATTAGATATGTCATGAATGTATTATGCACCAATATCTTGTAATATTATAACATGTAATATGTATACATAATTTTGTTATTGCTCTAATAAAATAGATATATAGGATTTTATTATTATGTTAGCATATGTAGCTCAGAAGATATGGTAGGAAAATTATTTGTACAATCTTACTATGTGCAAATTTCGCACACTTTCTTTAAAAAATTGTGTGCAAATATGAGGCTCACGTGAAAAAATTAATTTTTTAATAACGAACTCTACAAAATGTATTGTTGCATGAACATGTTTGATTTTTATTTTGAAAATGTTTTCTGTAATTAACTGTCCCAAGTTTATGGACGTATGACATGCAGTGTACCTGAGGTTCATCCACCAAAAATTCCATACAGAATTTGCCCAAACCCATCTGCAATAATTTGGAGATCAAAGTCAAGGAGAAGATCAGGACGTTAATTTCTGGAAAGATAAGTGCTAGATTCACAAATTGATCACGTCAGATCTATTTTACAATCTGACGTATCACATCAAATCAAGTTAATTTGTAAATTTGCTTATGTGAAATTACGTCTTTGCGGATGAAGTAACTCAATTTATTAGGTTATCTCAAAGCCTATGGTTCGGTTGCTTTCAGGCCACTTTCCCTGAAGGAAATTCTTTGGGCATGGCCAGGCATTTAGTTTTGGCCCTTGGCTTTCAGACTTATTCTTACACAGCACAGAAAATACAAATGAAAAAGGTGGAAATGACATCATATAGTTGTTTTTTTATGCTTATATTTTTCTTTTCCAATTTGTACATAATTTTGGTCAGTTCTGCTTTGATGCATTCTTGTTGATTATGGTAATTGAGGACTATATTTCATAGCCCCAAAAAAAAACAAAACACTGAAAAAACAGTGCCTATGGATGATATTTGGGGATGAATGCTAATCATTTTTTTTCCAAAAAAATTAAATTATTTATCTTTTTTTTTCCTCATCAAATATTAGAATAATGTTACATATAGTCATAAAAGTGTGAGGTCTATTATTAAAAAATTAATTTTTTAATAGTAGACCTCACTTTTAAAAAATTAATTTGTGCCCATATAGTCGTTTTGAAAAAGAGTGAGGTCTACTATTAAAAAATTAATTTTTTTTCATGTAGGTCCCGTATTTATTCACTTTTTTCAAAATAATTACATGACGCTTTTGCATTCACGACTACAACTATCACTTTTCCAAATATTAATATTCTACTACTTATATTAAGTCACTTCATCACTTCGTGTTATTTTTTATTTTATTTTATTAACCTATCTAAAACCTTCACATGCTAAAAAGACCTATCATTGTATTGATTCTATTACCATAATAAAAAGATTATATATTACAAATTAACATGTCTTAATATGATATGTTAGATTATAGTTTATAAAATTAATTTTATTATAAAGTAGATCTAATGTATCATATAAAGTAATGTCAGATTGTACCTTTATTTTTATATAATCTTTTTATAGTTGTATTACTTCTCTTTCTAAAATGAGCTAAAGGTATAGGGTAAAAAGTCCTCACCTAAACTTGAAAATAATGAAAATAGAAGAGAGAGAGAGAGAGAGAGAGAGAGAGAGAGAGAGAGAGAGAGAGAGGATCAAAAGCACAACAGAGTAGATAATCTTAGTACTGCTCCAATGGAGTGAACCTCTAGGAGAGGTGTTTGAATTGGACAGATTAATGGTGGTGGGCAGGAGGAGCAAAGCTTGATGAATGGTGGAGCAAAAATAATAGACATTTCTCCTCCAATGAGTCGTCTCATTTTCCATGAATTGTTAGTCACTTACGATATAGTCATATATGAGCCATCTTGTAAGTGAATCTAAAGCTTTCATTGAGTGGCTCGTGGCTCGTGGCTCGTCGCCGCCCTGTAATACTAGATCAGGTCTCAAGATGGTTGTACGGCTTGTGGTGTGGCTGTGGGCCACCCTATGATACTAGTTATGGTTGTCCGGCTCAACACCTTGTACGGTAGTTGTCAGTGAGCCACGTTGGGACAAGGGGGGCATTGCCCCCCAGAAATTTGAAATATATATAAATATCTCTATATGTTAATTTTTTTTATTTAATAAAATAATATTAATTTATTATGTATTTGGCCCTCTATAAAATTTAATATGATATAAAAATGAAATAAATAAAATACATCTCATATAAAATAAAATACATATTTTTATTATAAATAAAATTAAAAATTAAATCGAACTATAACAAGTAGTATTTCTAACATCTTTCCATTATCTATATTGAAAGAAAAATATTAAGAATTTTAATTTAGATTCAATACTTGATGATTTTGTTCGTTTAAAAGAACGCAAGTTATAATTTTAGACATTCTATATTTCTTTTATTTAATATATTTATATTAATATCTTTATATTATTTCAATGATATATTATTCTTGACATATCAAATACTTTTTTAATTTATAAATTGTATTATTTGTATTTTATTTTATTATAAATCTTCCTATCAAATTATTATATATCGTAAAAAGTTTATATAAAAGTAGAAAAAAAAATATTATATATATTATTCTAGTTTTGTTTGGCCCCCTATAGTAAATTCGGGCTCGGCCACTTGTGGTTGCTTACATGGTTTACCACTATATGAGATGTTTGCTTTTCTTCTTTTATGGGTGACTCTCCCCTAACCCAAATTTTTTTTTCTCCAATTTTTAAATCTCAAACTTATTTAATAATTTTTAAGTTTTAAAATATATATTTGAATATTTATGTTTTAAATAAATTTGTTGACGTGGCGTTAAGGAGGCACATGCCCATTTTTTATTGGCTAACACATCTCATTAATAAATTGAATATTTCTTAAAACTCATGATTCAAATATCAATGTAACTCTTTCTGCTGGTAATTTTTTTTTACTAACCCAAATTTTTAATTTATAAAAAAAAAAAACAAAAATGGGGGATGATGAGGGTTCTGTTTGGACAGTGAAAATATTTCATCTCATCTCATCTTATGATTATAATTTTTTTAAATTTCTATGCAAAATATAAAAAATAATTAAATTTTTTTAAATTTTAAAATAATAATAAATTTAAAAATTAATATTTTATTTAATTTTTATATCAAAATATCTACCTCAACTTATTATTCAAACCACACCTTATTATAAGTTTAGAGCCGAACAAACGAAGCTAGCTGCCAGCGCCTCAGGGCTCGACAAAGCTGATTATCAAACCAAACCCCTAGCGCCGAGCTCAAACCAAGACCACAACAACAGCAACAGATCTGTCTCTCTGTCTTGTCTGTTGTCTCCGTGTCAGGAGTCGCGTCGCGGCTGAGAAGCCTCTCTCTCTCTCTCTCTCTCTCTGGGCAAAGCTAGAGTCAAGACTCAAAACTCAAAAGCTAAGCTCATCTGTTTTTTTTCCTCTCTCTCGGCTCACATCCGGCTCTGATCTAGCGCCGCCGATCCAATCTTTACCAGCTTCCTTTCAGTGTTCTGTTGTCATTCTGTTATGGTCCGGCTCGGGACCAGAGAAGCCGACGATCATACAACACAATTCAGTGCTTTCATGGTGAGTCTTCTCCGAGTCTTGTGGTAAAAAAATATAATAAATAAATAAAGAAGAATAAAATCCAAAATTTATTTATTTATTTCTTCTTCAGATGGTGTTTCTCAGCTCTGAGACCTTGACTTGAGGAAGATTTCGTACAGTGAGTTTCCATTTCTGAAGAATTTTGGGGTAATACTGATAAAATTCACATTCATCTGATTCTTTTCAAACTAAAACTGAAATGGGACTTGAATTTCTTTCAGACAGGAGCAGCAGTTGGTGCTAAGGCAGGGCACCAAATGGACTGGACTGTAAATAATTCATTGAAATCATTCAGAGGTACTAGAATTCAATGTATCATGCTTTTTATGACTTTGTAATCTAAGAAAATAATAATAATCTTTTTATATTGGGATGCTGCCACGGTGTATTTACAGCAGAAATCAAATGCTGGTGATACAGTTTGTTTCTTGGTTAGAAATTTGATTTTTCAGCGCTATAAGCATAACTGGGAACTAGTGAAAGGCTTCATAAATGTTGATATTTCTTTTCCCCTTACAAAAAAGGGTAATTCTCAGGAGATAACATATTAAGATACAATTACTACTAAAATGCGAACTACTACCTTTTTTTTTTTAAAGCAAGTAAATATATCATTCAGATAAGGGAAAACGAGCTGCATGAGAGGAGGGGTGGAGTTCCAACAAGCACCCCATTACAACAACCACAGCGCTAAATGCAAACCACTACTTACCATATGCAAGCAATGATGAAAATGAAATTACTCTGGATCATTCATCAATGAAGAATATGCTAAATTACCTGTTGTCAAGGATTTCTCAGCCAAACCCAAGGTTCATTTGCTACTTGTATTTGGTAATAGCTACTGACGAGCATATCAAGAAAATTCACTGTCCCTCTTTCATGTTTTTTGGATGTTAAACTTGAAGAGAACAGTGGACATAAGATATGTTAAAAATGAAGCTAAATAAGTGTTATTTAAAAATAAAAATAAAAAATAAATAAAGAATTTCTGAATTGTACATTTATGCATGGAATGGTCTCGTAGGAATTTTTCTTTCCACTGGGATAGTTTTCTTATTCATCTTTTCCTTTTTCCTCATAAACCCATTTTTATGAAAGTTTTTTGCGTTCATATAAGGGGATTAGAGTAGATGGCGGTAGGATTCTTTAGGCAAAAAATGTTGGCTCAAATCAACTGAAGACCTGCATGTCGCAAGTCATGGGGAGCAAACAACAATAACATGGGAATTAATATATAGAGTGCCAAAGCATGAACTAGACTTTAATAGCTCGATCAACTTGGTATCTTTGACACGGGTATCTAATTACTAGACTTGTTCTATAGTTATTATATATGGCATTCTTGAGAGAAATATATCTGATAATGGATGAAGTACTCTAGTTTTCTATTGAATGAAATCTAATTTATTGGGTTATGAAAGTGCATGCTTTAGCAGTTTAGCTGGAGTTACATTTATCCTAGATACAGGATTCTGACTGGCTTTTTGAACTTCTGAACAGGTTTATGGGTCAATTTGTTTAGGGTAGTGTTGCTTTTAAGGGTCTATTCTTCTCTGGACACACTGTTAGAGAAGGTTTTTCTTTTTCTTTTTCTTTTTTTTTTCTTTTTTTTTTTCTAAATGGTCCTTGATAGCTAAAAGAAATTATAGGTCTCCTGATTTAATATTTGGGTTTCTTATATCAAACCTTTTTTTTGTAAGTACCGATGCAACCCAAGCACGCTATTGAACTTTCAATAATAGATAACCCAAGCTCACTATGACTTTGTTCATTTGTTGCTTCCTGATGTAGATATGAATCCCAAATCCGTGATGGATATGCCACTCATTCAAAACATTGATCCTATAGATATTGGATTGGGTTCTTCAGAACAGGGAAATAGTATTACTTCAGTGAAACCGAGAAAGAAGACAATGACATCAGTTTATCTCAAGTATTTTGAGACAGCTCCAGATGGGAAGAGTCGGAGGTGCAAGTTTTGTGGACAAAGCTATTCTATTGCGACTGCCACTGGTAATTTTTTCTGTACCTGCTTTCTTCTTGTTATTGTGTTGGTTGTTCTTGATGACATCATAATGCCTATGACATTTTGATCGTGCAAATATTTATATGTGTCTCACTCATTTTCCTTAATTGTTGTAGGCAATTTGGGAAGGCACCTGAGTAATCGGCATCCGGGATATGATAAGCCAGGGGATGCTGTCAGCAATTCAGCACCACAGACCATTGCTGTAATCAAGAAATCTCAGCCTCAAGGGAAAGTGCCCCAGGTGGATTATGATCATTTAAATTGGTTGCTTATTAAGTGGCTCATTGAAGCTTCTCTCCCTCCTTCGACCTTGGAAGAAAAGTGGTTGGCAAATTCTTACAAGTTTCTGAACGCATCAATACAAGTATGGCCAGGTGAGAAGTATAAAGCAATATTTCATGAAGTTTTCAGAAGCATGCAGGAGGATGTTAGAGCATCTTTGGAGCAGGTTTTGTCGAAGTTCTCCATCACAATTGACTTCTGGACTTCCTATCAACAGATATATTATATGAGTGTCACATGCCAGTGGATTGATGAGAATTGGTCCTTCCAAAAGGTGCTTCTTGATATCTGTCACATACCTCACCCTTGTGGGGATGCCGAGATTTACGATTCCCTGGTGAAGGTTCTTAAGATGTACAATATTGACAATAGAGTCCTCTCCTGCACCCATGATAACAGTCAAAGTTCCATGCGTGCTTGCCATACTTTGAAAGAGGAATTGGATGGTCAGAAAGTTGGTCCCTTTTGTTACATCCCCTGTGCAGCACGTACTTTGAACTTGATCATAGATGAAGGATTGAGAACCACAAAACCTGTAATCTCGAAGATCCGGGAGTTTGTACTGGAGTTAAATGCATCCTTAGAGATGTCAGGAGATTTTACTCAAGTAACTGCAGCATTTCAAGAAGGTAGTTGGAAATTTCCACTGGATGCTTCAGCACGGTGGAGTGGCAATTATCAGATGCTAGATATTCTGCGCAAGGTACTTGCTCATATCATCTAAAAACCTCCTGCTTTAGGATATAAAAATTATGCAAAATGAAAAGCCTCTTTGTTTAGAAGAATTTTCCAACCAAGAAATAGGATTTTAGTCGCAGAATATGGTGTTTATTACCCCCATAGTCTAATATCAGGCCTATTAAGTGCTTTCATCAGCAACTCCTACTTGCAAACCTACTGCTGACATGACAAGATTTAATTAGTAAGATAGTTTAAAATTAAATTCTCTTGCAAATCAAACTCTGCCATGCCACGCCCTCCGCACCAACTTGCAAATATAATTTTTCTGTTAGCAACTACTTGCCGGCATTATAAAGTATTTTTAACGACTGCCTCAAAGTTCATTGGATAAAAAAATCTGCAAATATGATATGACACTCAGCTTGAAAGGTGGATGTACGACAAGGTTGAAACTTGAAACCCCCTTTGTTCTTTGATTTGTTTGTTTAATACCGAACAGCCACACTCTACTCCTCCCTATTCAATTAGGTGAAATAATTGCCTGATATGATCAGGCTATCAAGACAGTTCTCCATCTCTGTGACTGATCGTTGAAAAAGGGGAAAAAAAAAAGAGAATTAGACTTGGACCCTTAAACTTCAACAAAGATTAGGGTGTTGCCCATGATATTTGGTTTTGATCAGGTTATGATAATTGCCAAATATATATAGCCTGACTGTGTATGTATATGTTTGTATGTTGTCTTGTGTCTGCGCCATCCATGCCTGCATGGATGTAGTGGCTCTTGATGAACTAGGATTTTAAATATGAAACAGGCAAGCAAGTCTATGGACGCCATAATCAGGAAATATGAGATACTAGGCAATAGGATGCTGCTGAGCTCCACAGAGAAGAATGTGGTCAGTATCATGCATCAATATTTACAACCCTTCTACAAAACCACAACCAACATATGCACAAGCAAGGTGCCCACAATCGGTCTGGTTCTCTTCTTCATGGATCACATCACTGACACGATCGCTGTCTGCAAAGAATCCCGTCACAGCCCAGACTGGCTAAAGAATGCTGCTGAAGACATGGCTATAAAGGCCAGAAATTACAATAGTCAGGTTTGCAACATATTTACATACATGACAGCAATTCTTGATCCTCGAATCAAAATAGAGCTAATACCTGAAAGTCTCAGTTCAGAAAATTATCTTGAGGAAGCAAGAGCCCATTTCATGAGAAATTATCATAGCAGCCATATTCCATCCGTCACTAGTGGGTACATTGCTCAGGAGATTGAAGATGAAGGAAATGTCTCTTTTGCAGAGGAAATTGCTCGAAAGAAACGAAGGGCGAGCATGAGCACTGCCACTGATGAGCTCACTCAGTATCTATCAGAGCCTCCGGCTCCAATACCAACAGATGTTTTGGAGTGGTGGAAAGTTAATAGCACTCGCTACCCGCGACTTTCTGTCATGGCTCGAGATTTCTTGACCATGCAGGCAACTTCCATAGCAGCTGAGGATTTGTTCTGCAGCAAAGGTGATGAGATAGAGAAGCAACGATTTTGTTTGCCACATGATAGCACACAAGCTCTACTTTGTATAAGGTCATGGACTCAGGGTGGAATCAAGTTAAAGTTCAAGTCTACTGAGATAGATTATGAGAGGTTGATGGAATTGGCAACTGCTGCTGCAGCTGATAATATTAATACTGGTTCTGAAAAGAAGCAAAAATGATGACAGAGAGTCAGAGACAGCATTACTTGGTGACATTTGAGAAAGATTTCCAAGAAAATACACACACACAGACCTCACAGTCATATCTTAAAATGGTTACTTGAAATATACCTTCCCATCTCAAAACAAAGGAGAGCTTTTATTGAGATTTTTACTCTGTACCTTGTTCGTATTAAGTGAGCTTTTATGTATTGACGTACGGTTCAACTTAAAAATACTAGCTAGCCACCAGAGAGGGAAACAGACAAATACTGTTTATCTGCTTTTTTATTCTTTCTTCTGTTTTATTTTTTTTTTATTTTTTTTGTGACAGTTTATCTGAATGTTTGGACAATCCCTCGGTTTAAGCAAATCTTGTGGCTTACATTTAGATCAGGCCCCAGGGGCATACAATGAATATGAGTTTTAAAGCTATAATAACTCATGGTCTCAAGCAAGGCCATCCAATCATGTTTAGTATATGAATCATTTATAGAAGGAAAATATTAACTTTCATCTTGAAATTTATTGTCCATCATACTGTCACAAATTAAATGATTGTCATTTAAGTAATTGTCCCGCAAAACCGCTTAAAATACATGGTATTTGCAAGTGTGATTAAATATAACAAAAATTAAAATGAAAAACAGCATTACTTTTTTTTTTATTGACACTGAATGTCTAGGAACAACGTCTCAACCAATCCCAAGAGTACACAGACTCTCTCGACAAAGAGTTTCTAGCAAGTGCACCTCAGATAATGCAAGGAGAAAATATCTCAATCTAATGGCCCTTAGAGATTGTTTGCACCCAAAAAGATTTGAACCTTAGACCTCGGGGGAGCATTTACCACTTAAACCAACCCCTAGGTGTTTAAATTAAAAAATTAAAAATAAAAATAAAATAAAATAAAATAAAAAGCATTACTCTTTGCAGAAGAAAAAATTAATAAATAAATAATTTAAAACAAAACTTACAAGCAATTCCTTACCACCAACTGTGTTGGAAACTTGCATGTCCAAGAGACAACAATATATACATACAAGTACTTTAGGATTACAAAAATGTCAACTTCAAGAGAGGCGAAATGGTGCGCACTCTGACTGAGACATTTTAACCGAACAAAATTTGAATACCATCAAGACTGATGAGCCCTAATATTACAACTCAAAAAGTAAAGAATGACAAAGAGATAACCACACGTTGAAAGATTTTAGAGTATCATTTCTAAGGAAAATCACAGAAAATGAAGGGCTTTATTGATCCAACGACATACATGGCTGATGAATATTTTCTAAATGAATAAATGTTCTCTTCGATACTCGCGCACAATGACAGGTACACTAGTGGTTGGGATCTACAATAAGAACATTAAGAGGATCATTCATACAAATTAATTGAAAAAATCTCAAGCTTCCAGAAGAAAAGTTTAATTTTACCACAAGAATGTACTAATTTATCTGCACAGTTGTATTGTTTGCATCATAAGTAACAATCCCTAGCATGATCACAAATGCAAGGTAATGACTAAAATTTGGAGATCAATATCACAAGACTTACCGTTCCATAGTCTGTGACAATCATGGAGATATAATCTGAGGGAGTAGAATCATACCTGTTACAGTGTCACAGAAAGACAAGTGCTATATGAATACATGGGAACAAAATTCAGAAATTATTTTCTTTCAGGGATAAAGCTTACATCAAATTTAGAAGCTGCAGATTTTCCTTTTTGGCCCAATTATTCAGATAATTCACATCCACTCTCCCAGGAACTTCTGTAATGGCGAATGGATCACCTGCAAGCACTTTAAGACTTTTAGGCTTTGTTTCTTTGAAAACAAGTTTGGGGGAAATGGGAAGGGGAAGAATAACTCGGTCTTAATCCTACCAATGCAGGTTGAGGTAAATGTAACGTAATCGAAGGAAAAAAGAACAATCAACACCAGTTCATATAGGATGACATACCTAGTTCATTGGAGCAGATTGAGTCAAGCTGTACCCTTTCATGAAATTTATAGGCTTCACAGCAGATTAAAACTGGAACATGGAAAGCATGAGCAACCATTGCAACAGATGCAGTCCCAACCCTTGAATGTACAGTTCCATTGGACAATACAGAGGCGGCCCCCAGAAAAACTCGTGTAACCTCATTCATAATATAAGAAACAGCATTAATATGACAGTACGTACAGCTCAGGCCATTTGATACCAGCCTCCGAAGTAATGCTTGGCCTTCCAGCTTCGGATGTGAGTCTACTACTACGACTCGGAACTGTTTCCCCATCTCGTGAGCATGTAACAGAATCATCTCAACCACACTTGATGATCCATAAGTAAGAAGCACGTCTCCATCCCTGATCTTTGTAACAGCATGTCCAACTATGACCTTCTCAGCAAGTAATATCTTTTCATTTATGAAACGCTCGATATCTGAACAAAGTGCAGCTTTTGCTTCTAATTCAGAAAGAGTTAACGGTAGCTTTGTTATACGGCTCTTAACAAACCTAATTGCATTTCCCATGCTGATAGAAAGTGGCCTACATTCAATAAAGAATGATACATAACTGCTTATTTTTGCAGTTAAATCTCTCACAAGAGTTTTTTCTGGTGGTGTGGAGTAGTCTTTAATGGCTTCCTTGAAAGATTGAAGCATTGCAATGCAACGTGCATTGCCCCCAGTTATATCTTTGGCTAAATACTGTAATCCAGCCTGAAAATGAATTCATTCCAAGCAGAAATGATTAATTAACAGATAAAAATCACTATGAAAAGCCTACTCCAACAAACAGGCCTTAAGAACTTTTTTTTGTAAGTAAAAATAACAGGCCTTGAGAAATTTATACTTGTTTCAGTCTATGTATCATTGAAACAGGAGTCGGGTAGCTGAAAAGATATTGATGTGCAAAACAGTGGTTATTTCAAATAGAAGCTATTTTACCTTTAAAAACAGAAAAAGCTATATAATACATGAAGCGGGGTCCCTTGTATGTAGATGATTGAATGCCATCAGATGGAAAAAACAGAAGGGAAAAAGGCCAAACAAGTACATCCTTGCACAGACAATCCCACGAGAAGCCACAAAGTGTGATGAACAGGTATAGACAGCCGCTTATTGAAAACTTCTTAGACATGTCTAAAACATTCCAGATGTGACGATACTTTGAAGTTACGATAACAGAAACTAAACTGAAACTTGGGTAGAAGGGGGGACGCTTTAAGAAACTGCTTCATTAACAAATTGCACAATGAATATAACTGCAATCTGATGTGACGATACTTTGAAGTTACGATAACAGAAACTAAACTGAAACTTGGGTAGAAGGGGGGATGCTTTAAGAAACTGCTTCATTAACAAATTGCACAATGAATATAACTGCAGATTGCAGAGTAATGGAGCCATTGATAATAAAGAAGATGAATGTATGTGCATGTGTGAGCATTTATAGTATGTTTCCTGTCCACATCTAGTTCTTCAATTTTCCATGTGCATGTCCCATCATGTTCTGTCTGTTCCCTATGTCTGGGCAACAAATGTCGTTACTACTTTAGGTAAACAGGACATAAATCCATTTGCTCAAAGGCTGGAAGCCCCAAAATACAACCCAGACTATTACTATCACATATAAAATACCTTGTATACAGCAGGATGCACCAGATCAAGTTGGAAAAATCGTGACTCCAGATCAGGAAGCTGAGTTCCATGTTCATACTGAGGCAAATGCCGAAACAATTCAACTCTATTTCTAGCTTCAGTTTGAGTGAACACTGCACGTCTTTTAGCCTTCTCCACACGGTTCTTATCATCAAATTGCATGCGTGGAGGAGGAACGTCTTTCTTCCTTTCTTTATCAGGTAGACGATCACCTCCTTTCTTGTCAGTAGCTGCAATTGAAGATAAGACTGGAGGACCATCTTTCTTATGTGATGGCAGCTTCAAAGGTTTTTTTGGAGCTGCTCCCCCAGATACGGCAGCAGATTTATCACCCTCTGATAAATATATTGCATGAACATGCAGCATGAGAAATGATTACACAAACCATGTCCAACAAGAAGAGATATTATATATACTTATTCCAAGATGGAGACACATACAAGCACAAGCATGCATGCTGCAGGTGAAAAGCCAATGTAAATGCATACAAATACAAGTAAAATATGCACGCATGCATCGATATCCACAAATAGGTTAATAACCACATGCAAAAACATGCTCAAGCTCACAACATAAAATATTACCACACTTGGAGACTATACACTGCCAACAACGAGCCTAAACAAAGGCAAAACAATAGAAAAACCTTCTGGTGTCTGAGGAGCCATTCATTCAATACCAAACATTGTTTTGTCGACAAGAACACTAAAGACCTACTACTGGGTTTGGTTAAAATCTGAATCCAATCTTAAATTTATAAAGGATGCATATATGATAATAATTATTTCAGTATCTTACTAAGAACCATTACAAACTTACCAAGGAAATCATCATCCAGCCTTGATACTATAAGACATCAGTCTAACTGTCATATATGCCATAATATAAACCATGATTGAAAGTGCGACCAATAATTGAAACAGTTTATGCTGGTAAAAAAATTCATTCTAACAGTTAAGTTCCCAAACAATACTTCCCAAAAAATACTTGTAAGATCCTTTCTAAGAAATTTTAAACCAAAAAAACAGCCAGCAGACCAGCATGCCTCAAATGATTCATGTTTATGAAGATTCAATGTAATAGTTATATTGTCTGGCATCACCCCAATCTCAACATATTCTGTCCTTGTCATGAGAAAGGAATAGCCATTTTTAATGATACAATGCAGCTCACTCGTTGTCGAAAGAGCAATATATTATTTTGCAAGATAATCAGGCTATACGGTAGGAAAAGAAATGAAAATTTATAAAATCATTAAGCAAAACCCATGCTGCTTTTGTGACATCTTTAACACTTCATTGAAAGAACCAAACAATATTAAGCAAACATTAACAATATCCAATGATTTTTTCTAAAAGTGCCAATTCTAAGAAAACATTAACAATTTCTAATTATTACAAGCCTCCAAAATGAAAATAAGACTAACGTAAATAAAAAAGAAGAAAGGTAAAATTTTACCCTTAACAAGTTTAAAAAACATGCCATTATGGATGCTTAAAATCCCTGGCTAGTGGGCAGGAACTGCCTACCTAAACTAACACAGCATTCAATAAGAGCTTGTAAGTCCACAAAATTCAACTCTCTAGCCACAATCATGCCCTATTTGGGTAAAAAAGGGCAAACCAATATTCAGTGGGTCTGAAGAACTTTGAAGTTTAATGAATTTTGAATTGTTTTCTCACCTGGGAAATAAGGTAAAAAGTTCAAATGAAACAGACCCCTTTCACTAAAATAAAAAACCATTAAGATAAAACATTTAGAAAATAAGTTATCATAGGAAACAATGGTAGATGGTCAACTAGGGAATAAAATATACATAAGCACAATTCAAACCTTTAGCCAAAGCTTTTGCAGCTCTTTGGGCCTCCTGCAAGGCACGCCTTTCAGCTTTGGATGTTTTCGTTTTCGGTAACTTCAAACTAGATTGAATTTCACTTTGCGCTTCCACATCAACCTTACCACTCTTTTCTGCAATGGTAATACAAATTTTAGGGGATAAATCAATGGTCCTCTACCCATACACAATGCAAAGGAGCCACATATAATTAGCACACTTTAGCAACCTCAGAAAATAACCAGCATATAAATCAATCCTAATAGATTGACTATCTCTTACTTATATGGCATGAGTAAATTATCAAATCGGGTAACCATAGATTGTGAATCCAAGCAACCAGCAAAAATACAATAGCTCTGAGACAATGTGTAAAACATAAACTCGACAAGTCAATTTTTTTCACAACAAAAAGCAGTCTCCAGTTGCACAAACATGCCAAAAGGACCTTGGGTCACTAATCCTTTCAGACATGCATATATATAGAAGGAAAAACTCTTGGTCCCAGAGATATAATCCCGTACTACATTTACCCCAATGATTCAATTGCTTTTTTTTTTTTAATTGCTGAATGCTTTGGATATAACGATAACTAATCACACCAGAGGTGGAAGAACTAAGAAAATCATATTTCTCCCTAGAACATACTAGAGACTCTTCTCTTGATTGGCATGCCAAATTCTTTAAACAAAAATAAATAAATAAATAAGTATATAACATACCAAATTCAACTCGCAGCATCTAATTTCAATTTCAATTCCAATTCTACAATACCTCAATATAAAACAATACAATAAGACCCCACCCAACACAGGCACAAAATATAGAGTTACAAAATTACAACTTATTCGGTAGTAATGCAAACACTACCGAATCAGATTCCATTCGTGGTGAAACTTGCTAGTAACTATTTTAAAGCATTACCGGGCACTTGGGCAGACTTCTTCAATTTTTCAAGCCTCGGGGGAGCAGAAGTACCGGACAGATAATCCGGAGCCTTCCGCAGAGTGGCATCGGGAAGATTCGGAGAGTGCTTACGCACCTCGTTCTGCCCGTACCACCCATCCGACTCCTCGGAGAATTCTCCTCCCACCAAAGCGATCCCGCCCGACGGAGACGAGCCCATCAGGGATTCGGACGCGTTGTAGCTCCCGACAGGCACGCGGTCGATATCCTGGCGTAATCCGGTCTCAGGAACCGGCAAGGGGGGCGTACGGTCAGAGAGGTGACGCGGCGGGGGGATCATGACTGGGGAGAGCGAGTTTCCGGCGGGAGAGTCGGCGAGCGGGGGGGAACCCGAGCCGGCAGGGTTGGACTGTGTCCGTGGCAGTTGGCTGTTCCCGGTGGGGGTAAAGAAGCCAACACGGCGTATCATAGGGTCAGTGATGGCTCGGGAGGGTCGTCGGGCGTCCATTGAAAAGGGGTGGCGGGAGTCGGAAAAAACGGCTAGGGTTTTGGAAGGGAAGGAAATTGAAGAAAACAAGGATTAAAGGCCATTGACACAGGAGAATTAAAGTTTGTACATTGTTGCGAGGGTTTTGATTTTGGGAAGTTGCAGAGTGAGCGGGGTTGAAGGAGCTTTTAGGCCCAGTTTGATTATCCAAATCTTAATTATCTTTATCTCCTTATTATAATTTTTTTAAATTTTTATATATTATATAATAAATTATTTTATTTTATTTTTTAAATTTTAAAATAAAATAAATATTAAAAAATTATATTATAATAATATTTTATTTAAATTTTAATAAAATATTTTATCTTATCTCACATAAATTAAATTGATTTAGGAATAAATTAAATAGCTAAACCAGACGTTTCCTTTAATAAATTTTTTTTTAATTTATAATGTAATTAAAAAAAAAAAGGTGGGAGAACCTTTTTGAGTGGCTAACGGTGGAATCTGATTCACAATTTTTTTATTTTTTTATTTTTTTAATTCGGGTTAATTGCTATCCGTCATGCGACCCTGTGTTTTGCGAGCAATTTGTCGATTCTACATAGGCTGCATTTTTTCGATATAAAAGTTTAGGGAACTGTTACCTAAATAAAGTGATTATAAAAAATAAATTTATAAATTAATATTATTTTATTGAATTCGTTAAATTTACTTTATAATAAAAATAATTTTACAATCTAATTTATCATATCAAGTTATATCAATTTGTCGATTTACTTTTTTATAATCTATTTTCAACTAAAATATTTTCCAAAAATTTATATTTACACGTCTATGAGATGAAATTCATTGTGTTTGTTAATTTTACAATCTCTTATATCCCTCCATCCATAACTCTTAATACAATAATGAAAATAAGATTAAAGGAAGATTGAAGAATACGCTTTCCATATGAAGAGAGAGAGAACCCCACGAGTTGTAGAGAAGTAGTCTTTCTTTGTAGAGTTGCTAGATGCCTCACGTTTGTGGTGGTTCTATCATTTTATATAGGTCTCATTCTTTTTAAAGAATAGTTGAGTCTTACTTGCCTGATGTCATTTTCATATTTTTGATATTCGGATCAACTTCTTTTAATTTTATCTCTTCTTTATTTTATTTCTTTCTTTTGTTCTTGGTATTGCGCTTCTAATGGGTTGGACCCAATTCATTTTATATCCAACATATGTTAGTGATTATTAAGGTCGATTTGTCGAATAAGAAGTTCTTGAGAATTTCCAATAAAACTCCACCATAATAGAGGAAGTCTACAAGAATCATAGAAAAATAAATCTCGAGACTTGTCCTTGATTGTTGTGTGACGAAATGAAGATCTCCATTGGCGGACTTTGAGAAGACTTGTAAATTCCTTGTAATGGCCTCTGAAAATGGGCTCTTAGAAAGCTAGTTTATGGCATGCAAGCGTACGACTGCAAATTGTTAGCGAAGGGCGTCAAAAGCACGCTTTTTGTATTTGACAATAGTTTTTTATTTTGGTCGATGCTAGTGGATTTCTTGCCATCTTGGAGCCATTAAGCTTTCAATAAAATAGGAAAAATAAGGTTGAATGGAGATTAGAGAAGATGCTTTCCTTCTAGAGAGAGCCCCACCAGTTGTGGAGAAGTTGCAGAGAGTCTTTCCTTGTAAGAAATGCTAGATGCTCACCATATTTGTAGTGGTTTCCTCATTTTACAAAGGTCTCATTCACTATTTAAAAATAGTTAAATTCTATTTATCTTACGTCACTTTCAACTTTTTTATAATGAGCTGCTAACGGGCTTGACCCAATTCATTGTATATCCAACGTTTCTAATCAAATATTGAAAAATATTTTAGCTACAAAGAGATTATACACAAATAAATTTATAAACTGATGTGGGTTCATATAGTACATCAGATTGTAAAATTATATTTATTATAAATAAATCTAATAGATTCTATGAAATCACATCAATTTATAAATTTATTTTATAAAATCTCTTGTATATGTAACCATCATCAGTCAGAACTGGTAGCTGGATTGGTGTGTTGTTTCAAAGTGGAGGAGAAAATATACTCTGTGTTTTGTTCTCGTATCATTTATGCCCAACACGCATTGCACACCTTTGCTGCTTGTGCCGTGTGCGCCCGCATGCACAGAGCCTTCTAGGCTGCTTAGATTACAACCTCTTCAAAACAAACCACAAGGTTGTGGGCAGCTTTAGGGCCGATTCACAATACAATTATTCTCCAGAAATCTTAAAAGTATAAGATATTTTATTCTCAAATACCATTCAAAACACAATATTTTTTCTTTTAACTTTTTCATTGAATTATTTATCAAATCGTTACAACTTTTTCAAATTCTTAAATAAAAAATAATATTAATTTTTCAAATTTTAAAATAAAAATAATATTAAAATAATTTTTTAACTTTATTATATTTTTATTCAATTTTTTCTCTTTCAGTTTTCAAAACTTAATAAAATATTTTCACTTATATTATTTCATTATTAATCACATTTATATTAAGATATTCTAAATATTCAAACAGGTGTAAGGCTTACAAAAGTATAAAAAAACAAGAAAACAATTGTTTTGGCTCTAACTCCAATGTTATAAATATAAATAATAGACCATATGATAAAGAGTTTCTTCACAATCACTTTACTTTAAGATCTAAAATATGAAAAAAAAAAATAAACACATAAAATAAGTCTCACAACATTTACGTGAACAAAACTCGAGCATCCAAATCTATTTTATTATTATCGTATGTGGTTGAGTATAAAATAGGTCCTACCATCTCTTTTATCAGCATCCTTAAATCATTTAATTACATAATATTAAGTGATGAAAAATTATTTATTATATTCTATTTATGGGTCAATCGATAGGATAAGATGCGTTATTGAAAGAACGATGATAAAAATTAATTATAAATAGAAATATTGGTCTAGTTATACCTAACCCACACCTAATAATAAAAGCCAGTCATTAACTTGCATTGAGGTGTCTATTCAGCCACTTTAATTGCAAGGGAGTAACGATTGGTCTTATTGAGCAGGGTGTGTGACCACCGTGGACTTGCTACATTATTGTTGGTTATTTGTGAGCTTTCTTAATTGATGTTTTGTGATTTTATATAAGAGGAGTATTACTCATCATCTTAATTTTTATTATCCTCTCATCATCTCATGATGTGACATTAAATAATTAAAAATTATTTATTATATTTTACTTATAAATCTATCATCTGATACCACATTATGGGATGATGAGAGGATAATAAGAATTAAGACGATAAATAGATTTTTTCTTTATATAATATCATTTATATTTTATTTATTATACTCTTACTTAGAGAAAAATTGGTCATATAAATATATAAATAAAAGGGTAGGGAAAAAAAAAACCTTTAGACAAAATTCAAGCAAATGGAGAACTCCCGATGACTTTGCCCATGACCAACTTCACTCAAATTCCTATATTCCAATGCTATTTCTCTTTCAAATGGAGAATTCTCCTCTTAAATTCCCTTCAAACATGTCCAAGTCGTCACGAGAAATATGGTATCTGACGTCATCAGGGTATATCATATCATCTGAATTTAGTAATTTTTTAAACATTCTTAATGATAGGATGAGAGTATCGTTTCATATGTATTCCAAGATTATCTAATAATTAATCTAATAGTACTCTCTTCTCACTAATCCTCACATTTTGATGTAAATTTTGTACTCTTCTTTCTTTTGATTCTTTTCTCAAAACATGCTTCCAAGGCCCACATCAATGATTTGGCATTGTTCTATTATGTTTATTTGTTACCATTTGAAAATAAAAAGATAAAGAGAACTGTTATAGATACAAAAAGATTATACAAAAATAAATTCACAAATTAAAGTGGCTTCACATGAACAATTAGATTTATCTTATATTAAAAATAATTTTATAATCTAAAGTACTATATCAAGTTACAGTACAATCAGTACAAAAACTGCTTGATTATTATTTATTTTTCTTTTTTTGGGTGCAAAGGAAAACGTTAGTACTTATAAACATTTAGGTTCAGTTTAGCCACTGAGAATTTTGAGTTTTAAGATGAAATATTTTAATATTATCATTATTTTTGGATTTGAAAAAGTTGAGTTATTTATTATATTTTATATAGAGATTTGAAAAAATTATAATAATAAAATGAAAATTTTGAATTTGAAATAAGAATTTCTAATGACCAAACCGAACCTAATGCATGGAGTAAGTAATTCAGCCCCTTTTAACATAGGAAATGGTTGGGGAATTTCTACCTGAGGTGCATAATCGTTGTCCTGCCCACAGCTAATAGGTGAACCAGAACTACAAATTAATTTATTGGAACTACGGAAAAAGAAACATTGAAAGCTTTCGTCAAAAATCAGTTACAAGACCACAATTCCGACACTATAACCTCTAAAAGAGTTTTGCTATTTGTAAATCTAGCATAATAATAGTGAATAGTAATAACATGATTTGAGTTAAAGTGTTTTATTTTATTTTGAAAAATAAGAGAAAAAAAGTTGAATAAAAATATTATAAAATTAAAATATTTTTTTAATATATTTTTTAATATTATTTTTGCCTCTGAATTTTAAAAAGTTGTATTATTTTTTAAGTTTTGTTTGAATGTTTAGAAAAATTGTATTGGATTTGATATTTGGATAATGATTAGGTAAGATTAAATAAAAAGTGATATTTAGAAAAATAAAAAATTATAACAAGTTTGAGAATATCTAAGAATATCTTAGTACCTAAATAAAGCCTAAATTATTTATTATAAGATATGTTATAGTTATAAAAGATGAATGTTGACTCACAAAATGATCTTATAAAACATAACTTACTATCTGTTGTAATTTAATATGATATGTCAAATTGTAAATCTTTTTTAACTGTAAAGTATATCAAATGCATTACATTAAATCACGTTAATTTCGAATTTGTTTATGTCAGATTTTTTTATATATGAAATATTTCTCTTATAAAAAAAAAAGTTAAAACATTAATACTTTTATATTCTGTAGAACCCACTTCAATAGTGTTTTAAAGTGCCGGATCCGTAAGAAATTAAACTTACAAATAATTTTTATTTTCATCTCGATAAACATCTCATTTATCTTGTATGGCATAGACTTTGGAGCTCAAAACCTTATTCTCAAGATACTTTTATGAATACCATAATTATTAATTATCTAGTGGGTTTGCCCTTCCACACATACCACATGAAGATGGAACATATTTTAGTGGAAACTTGAATACCATGAGCTTTTCAACTAAGGTGATTAAAATATGATATTTACAGTTGTGGAGTGCGCAAGCGTTATATAATTCTTTTAAAAAAAAGTGAATAAATATAAATCTCACATAAAAAAATAGTTTTTAATAGTGAATCCCAATTTTTTTAAAATAATTACACAACGCTTACGCATTCAACGATTATATATAACATTACTCTTAAATAATGAATAGAACTTATATTAGTTCAAAACTTTTTATAAAATAATAAATATATTTGAAAAGCAATTTTCTTGCCACTTTATCAATTTAAATAATATTTTTACTCATGGAGATGATGAATAAAAACTTAATTAAATAATCATACTTTCTTCAACAAACCATTAAAAATACTCGAAAAACAAATCGTTTAGTAGTCCATTTTAGAATAATTGTTGAAATATACTCAACTTGAATTTATAATATCTATTCAAAATCTTAATAAAAAAAAATAAAAAAAAAATTATAATTGCAGTTGTATAAGCATTATGCAATCACTTTGAAAAATGTAAATAATTACAGAATCAATATGAAAACAAAAATTAATTTTTTAATTATCGATTCTATTCTTTTTTAAAACGACTGCACGATACTTGCACACTTCATGACTGCATATAAAATTACTCTAAACAAAATATTTGGTGAAAAAATACTTTATAATTATTAAATACAGAGTTTTTAATTATATGATCGAATTAAATGATTAAATTCAGAATAATATAGTCACAATGCTAAAAACATTAATGAGGTTTATTAAATATTGTGTCCTACATAAAACTAGACCTTATAATTCGATACAACCTCAATTATTTCCATTCATGTCTAAACTATATTAATTACTGTCGACCCTTCAAAAACATAAAAAGACCATCACCGGGGGTTGCCTCAAGCCTTATTAGCCCCCAACCACTGTTATCACAACACGCCAACACGAACGACAGGTGTGAAGCCGCAGAACTCCATGAAAAATCCCCCGCGGGTAACAGTGGTGCTCACAGATGATCCGCTTTCCCAGCCGGTGAGATATACCCGGGCAGAGGACCGGCACGTGGCGACCTGAGTGGGGCTTCGCTTACCTGGTTCCCGTTACTATCGTAATTAATTACACCCGAGAAATACAACGGCTCACACTTGTCCCCCATCAAGATAGTCTTTTGCCAGACCGCACAGTCACTCCACTCCTCCGGCTCAGTCTCGGCGTCTGCGTGATTTTCGATCCTTTTCCGGTGCATGAACCCGACCGCCTTGTTGCTTATCTTCAACAGGAGCTGCTTCAGCCGGGAAGCAAACGTCGGTGATGAAGGGGCTTCGCTTACCTGGTTCCCGTTACTATCGTAATAAATTACGCCCGAGAAATCCAACGGCTCACACTTGTCCCCCATCAAGATAGTCTTTTGCCAGACCCCACAGTCACTCCACTCCTCAGGCTCAGTCTCGGGGCCGGCGTGATTTCCGATCCTTTTCCGGTGCATGAACCCGACCGCCTTGTTGCTTATCTTCAACAGGAGCTGCTTCTGCCGGGAAGCAAACGTCAGTGATGAAGGATCCTTTTTCTGAGTGCCCCTGATCGTCCTCGTCGCCTTGGCTTTGATCTTGCGGGAGACCAGGTCGGCTCTCTTGGCGCATATAGCCATGAAAGTCGACATGGATATCAACAAGCTGGCTGCTGGTTTCTGCTTCTTCTTCGACAAGCCGGAGGAGACATGTTCTGGAGTTTTGCGGAACATGTTGTCTCTCGTCGGAGTTTGTGTCGTACAAAACTGGCAGTGAGAATGAATGTCCTAATGACAAGTGAGAATGAATGTCCTAATGACGAGTGCTCATATATATATATATATATAGGCGTATTTGAGCAATGGGTTTAGCCTTTAGGTGACTGGTGATAACCGGTGGCTATTCCCTTCCATTTCCGAATAGTTGGCGTAACTAAATATAATCGTGGAGTCTACCGTAATTTTTTTTTAAAATGATTGAGATTTAATATTAAAATATTATTTTTTATATCAATTTTATATTTATTTATTTTTTAAATAAATTGTACAGAATTTATATATTTTATAACTATAAATATCATTTCTCTTAAAATATATTATCTATATTATTTAAATAATAAGAATTAATTTATAAAATTAAAATTTTAAAATTTATCTTTTAAATTAAATTATAACAAATTAATAAGACTTGGCCCATAGAATAACTGTATTCATTATGTGATAGTTGAGAGAGAGAGAGAGAGAGAAAAATTATCTATATTTACACCACATAATTAATGGTGATATTGAATAATACTTTTCTCCATCTTAAATTGTTTCGTCTTTTTTTTTATAAAAAATTTATGTGTATTTATTTTTACTTATTTTTTAATATACTCTATTAATATAACTAGTTACGTCATTTTATATATAACTATTTTGACGAATCATATCAGTAGAATATATAAAAAATATATAAAAGTAATTATACATAGAAGAACTCTTTTTTTTATCATATTTATTATATGATACATTTTAAATAATTATTTTTTAATTGCTTGTTGAAACAACCTCATTGAACCTCATGAAATTCGCCACATCAATATAATATATAAATATATATATATATATAACTGTAGATGGCAAGATGTAAAATAAAGAATAACTTGATTGTATATTTTCTACTTATTTTTTCTCTCAAAATAGAAAAAAAAAAAGTTTTAATCTATTACTTTTTAAACGCTCACCATTCACATACGCCACACCTCGACACTTCTTAATCGTTAATCTTATTGAACAACTTAGAATTATAATCATCCAACTATTCCATGTTGCTGACATATTACTGTAAATTGTGAATCCAACAACGATACGCATGACACCGACGGCTTCCTCAACCTCAACCCTTCGATATTTTGGTCCTATGCCTAGTAAGTGACCCCATGTTTTAGTACAACCACATGCTTTCTCCAACAATTATCAAAGATATGACCACCTAAGTTTAAGGCTATGTTGGGATATAAAGATGAGTTAAGTTGAATTGTAAATAGTAGTATTTTATAGATTTCATTGATATGAATTTAACTTTTTAGACTGAAATATATGAAGTACATTGAGGTAAGTTTAATTTTTTTTATAAGAAAGTTTAAAAAGTAGTGTGAGTCTCGTCAATGATTAATTTGAAATGAGTTAAGTTTAATTCAACAACCAAACACAACATGACTATCTTTTTATCATACTACTCTCTCTAAACGGGAAGTTGTAGGTAGTTGAAGTGGAAATTCTCAAGAAGCACATCAAAACAGCGGATCATGATGCCCCTTTATCAATTGTGACCTCCAACTGAAACTATATCGTCCACCATTTGGACCACATGAAAGGGTCTACTTTTGATGCAACAAGGAATTATATGTTAATAGAGCTCTAATCAAGTGCAAGTTCTCTTATTTCGTTTTCAACAATGTTTTCACTATAATGTGGCTTTTGAATCATGGCCAACCAAATTTATTTAGTGCATTGATGATTCAAAAAACAAAAATCCCATTATAAAAAATTAGCTTTTCGAGCAAACTTATGGGAAACTACGTTATATTTTGGTGATTTTTTTAGATAATTTTGGAGATAAGTTAAGCGGTTAATTGTTTATCAAATAATATAGAGTTTTATTAATTCAAAATATTCTAATTAAAATGATCACTATGCTCATAATATATAAAAGAGAATCGCTATTCTGAGGTCCTTTGTGACCGCACACACCATACACTTGTGATATGAACTACACGTAAGAGGTATAAAAACAAAAAAAAACAAAAAAATCTATATACCATACTATCTTATTTGCATCCCACTAAGTAAGATATGACACATTTATCCTCATTAAATGATGATTTATTGCATGATTCTTTATCATCAGATAGTGATAAATAAGCCACATCATATATAGTAGGATGCTAATAAGATGGTGATATAGTGTATAGCATTACTCAAAATAAACACTATAAATTATTAATATTTTGAGCGATTGAACCAACTACTCTCCTTGAATCTCTTTAGACTTGTTATTGTAAAATTCCCTAACCTAAATTGGTACTCTCCATTCTATTGAAACAACCCGTGAGTTGAAGTAGCCGATTAAAATGGAGCAACAACGTTGATTTAGCATGTTTGACAGAAGGATGCATGTTGGACTTTGAGGTGGAGTTGAGTTTGGGGTTAGGAAATTTGGAGAGGAATTTGGCAGGTGTTGGTATTTAGACTCATTTATAGGATAGGAATTGCCCTTCCAAATAGCCCATACATTTTAAATAAAAAATATAAAAAAATAAAATAAAAATAAAAAAGTATGACGTGGCATGTGACTTGAAACGGGCCCTAGTATAGAAGAATTCTATATAAAATAATAATAGTAAGTTGTCCATTTTATTATTTTATAGAAAAATAATATTTATATTTTTAAAATATGTAAGTAACGAACTCTTATTTTAAAAAATTTAAAATTAATTTAAAAATTAATTTTTAATTGTAAGCTCAACGAGCTAGAGTGGTTGAAACTTTTATCCAATATAATTATAATTAGCATTACTGTATTTTTATAAATAGGATAATGTTATACATCAAATTACTATTATATTTGTATCTCACTATATATAATATAACGCATTTATCACTATTTAATAATATATAAATATATAATAAATAATCATTCAATTATAATAAATTAATTACATTTAATTTAATAAAATATAAATAAAATAATAGTATAATATATAATATTTTCCTTATAGATAAGGGGGAGGGGGAAGAGTGGAGGATGATTTCACCACGAGGATGTGGAGGTAAAACCCCCCACTTTGATAACTATGCACGGAACATGATTTCCCCGTGTCGTGCACTCGGTGCTAGGAACCCAATAAGCAAGAGTGACGTACGGTTAGCCAACACAAGGTGTCGTGCGTGAACAAAAGTCTTATTTAATATTAGAGTGGCTCAATAGTTACGCATGGAGATTTCAACAGTAAAAAATAATAATTTTTAATATTTAAAAAAATTTATAATATTACTGAAAAATATTTTCTTGATTATTAAATTAAAAGAAATTGCACTGTCAGAATCACCGGTAGTCAAATCTCCCATGTGTGATTTCAGCATTTCTCTTTAATATTATTTATTTTTTCTGAAAAAATATATATAAAATTTTAAACCAAATTTTATTGAACAATATTAAATATAATTTTTTTTAAAAAAATATTTATTATTAAAAAAAATTCATATAAAATCTGTATTTATTCCCTGAAAAAGAATGATTCTGTAAATATCTTTTCTGAACTCTATTATTATCCTTTCTCAGTAGTGGGCATGCAACTTGGTCGGCGTATGGTCGTCCTCGCGTCTGAAAGTTTTGTGCGTTTCACATTCTTTTGGATCCACCAATTGGTTTTGACCGATTGCTGCCGCTAGCTTTTTATTTTTTATTTTTTCAATTTAACATTAACTTTGGAATTATAAATTCTTTCACTGATTCTCAATTGGAAAAAGTTTGTATGCCGTCCGGCCGGTACCGCTCAAGTCTGCCGTTCGGGAAAAAAAAATATATATATATATTTTTATTTAATGAGTAAGAAAATAATTTTAAGTATATTGATGTATTTTTTGTTTTACTTAATGATTGAGAAAATGATTAAAAAATTATGAAAAAAAATTGAAAAAAATAAAAATAAAATTCACACTGGTCAATAAGCCCAGCGGTAAGGGTGAGGCGGCAGAGTAGCCCCACCCTTGATGTTTGTGAAAAAATTGAGTTCTACATCTTTAGACTGATCAATTCTAATACTTATAATTATTTTTGTGTACTCTTTATATATTTTATTAATATGATTGGTCAAAATAATTATTTTATATTAAAAAATAAATACCGCTAATCACATCAGTAAAATGTAAAAAAAAATTAGCTAAAATGATTACATATAGAATTTTTTTATCTTTTTATATGATCAAAGTATTCAATCTTAATAGGTAAACTCAAACTGAGCCCGTAAATTGGGTTTGAATTGACAGTTTTAATAGTTCCATTCATGCATATTTTCTTGGTGGAATATACAAAAAAAATAAATGATTTATACAAATATAAAATAGACGGGGTTCATACAAGTTCTTGTACAATAGTAGAATCCATTTTTAAAAAAATTGTAAAAAAATTTATTCAATTTCTATCTACGCTTGTATTTAACATTACTCAATATTATCTACGCTAGTATTTAACATTACTCAATATTAATTAAAAAACGGGGATAATTGCCACTTAATTAATTATAAACTATATATTTTCAGTGGATTCACACTGGACATCCGTATGTTTCCAAACCAATCTTTCAGATACATGAAAGGACAGATTCATTAAGAATCAAAGTACTACTGAATATATATTTAAACGTATTATAATTACAACTTGATCCTATGCATGCATGCAACTTGTGGTCATGTGTGATCGATATTGCTCGTGATCATGATGTCCCAGAGTTTTCTCTCCATGGACTTCGCAGATAAGAAGCCACTAAATTCCCAGTGGTAGGCCACCTTCCATTTCTTAATTCTTAAACAGTCTGTGTGGCTTGGTTAATTTGGTCAACTGCATTAATAATTATATTTATTTTGGCTTGGTTTAGTAGGTTAAGTACAGTGATGATCATTCAATGGTTAATGGACTTTGCTATTGATCACCATACTCGTGTCAACTTAATTACCATGAATTTTACAACCCTAAGTTGGTCCATCCTCATCCAAAACCTAGATTTTCATTTAGAGATCAAACTTATCAGATCAAGATATTTCGAATTTGAGGGTTTCAACTGACAGAATCATTGCATTTATTAGTAAAACCTACAAGATTTCAGTAAATATTATACTGTGGTCTACTTTATACCGATCTTTTTTCCTCTTAAAACCTTCAAGTTTGGTCGAGAACTTGAGACGACGATATTTTTCTTAAACTCAGGACAAAAATACTAAATATGATTACACTTGTTGATCTACTTGATTATTTTTTCATCTGTCCTGATGATGCAAACCCTTGTTAGGGTCACCTGCAGCCACCAAAAAGTGGCATAGCCACGTACTGAGAAAGAGCCAAGAAGTGGAGTAGAAAGAATTCATGAGGAATATTCATGTACGTGCAGAAGCAACACGTACAATAGGAAAGACCTTGGAAATGGACAAGAAGTTTGTATGATATTTGTAAGATTAAGAAAGAAAGATCTTGGAAATGGACGAGAAATTTGTATGATATTGCTAAAGTTATATATACGGTCTAAAAGGATAATATATATATATATAGAGATAAGGAAAGTCGTTGGAAATGGACAAGAAATTACTTCCCCCATACTCAACCCTTTATGCAATCTTCTGTTGGTGGAAATTCTTTCTTTTTGTTTGGAAAGGAATTGATGAGGCAGGGAAGATAAGATTTTGCTGGAAATGTTATAGAAGTTCAGATAATTAGTACTCGGAAATGTGGCATTGGCATCTCTCTCTCTCTCTCTCTCTCTCTCTCTCCCCTTAAACTACCACCAAGAAAAAGGATAGTACTCCTAGGGAGCTGCGCCATAATTTTCATGCAAATTGAAAAATGATCAGAAATTATCTCGACAATCTTATTCAATTTCGATCCGGTTCTTTACAGATAAACCTTCTTACATCATGTATTCATAACAAGTTTGCAATCTGGAACTCATATCATCTAGAGATTATGCAACCGGACTAAGGAATGAGAAAAGACACTAAGAGTAGTAAACTGGAGTCTTTCTTTACACACGTGACAATCCAAGGTACCCATTGTTAGACAAGATATATATTCCAGTACTACACCAAAGATGTCCACACCAAACTCAGACAACAGAATCTTTGGACTCTTTATACAGTTGTTGTAGTCTTTAAAATTGAATTTCAAAATTTCTTATCTGTAGATTTAAATATGTAAATATCATTATAAATACATCACTATGCTTTAAGCTTGTATCACTTGAACCAACCATCTTAATTTTTCCATCTTGGCATCAGAGCCACTCTAGCTAGCTAGGCGGCCACCCAATCCTATATGGCCTCTTGAAGTGCATCCTCCACTACCTTTGTTATCCCCAATATCATTCTTTGTCAAACTCGACGGCACCAATTACCTCAACTAGACTACTCAGTTCATGCCAATACTGCATAGCCATGCCTCATCAGCATTGTTGATGGCTCAGATCCTTTTCCTCCTCAATTTATTGTTGATGATACTAGGAAGACCACATTTTCTATTATGCTAGAAGAATGATCAATTTATCTTGGCATAGTTGAATGTCACATTTTCTGATTGAAAAGGTTTTGTCTACAATTAATGGACGAACCATCTCTCGATAAGTTTGGATACCTTGGAAATCAATTTGCTCCACACTTTCGATCTTGAATCTCATATCTCAATGAGTTTTGCTATTCATTATCCCCACACATTATACACCACACTTATTTTTATTTTTTTATTTTTTTTAATATTTTTTTTGTCTTATTCTTCTTAAACTAATTGAATTCTTCTACTCATCATCCATACACCACACATTTAATAAGAGAAAAAAAGTTTTAAAACAAATAAGTATGATCTATGAGGATGATGAGCATAATTTTTCTATATCAATAAATAGCTATAGACCTTGAACCAAGGATTTTGATATTGCTCTGACTATTTATTAATAGCCAAATACTGGTCTAACTAGCTTTCATTAGTTGGCAAGCCAGTAAATGAGAAGGATCTGATATCCTATAAAGTGGGAGGCCTAAATCTTCCTTATCACCCATTCATTACCTTGTTGAACTTGGTGACTCGTGATGTTACTATCAACTTTCTTGACTTTCAAGTTGAATTGCTTAATTATAAGAAACTTATTGAAGCATAAACTAAGCATGTTGCAGTTGACATCAGTATTGCTTTCTTCACCCAGAAGCTTAAATAGAATTAGTACAATAAGAAAAAAATTTCTTACCAGCAAAACTGCTCTTAGCAGCAAGGCAAGCCCTTGAACAACTCTCTAACACCATCCAATCAACAAGGCTCTAGGTTCTCTACCAAACCATTTTCTCTTTTCTAAAGCTCGAAAATCTTGTCAAATCTATAAGAAATCAAATCACTAGGCACTTTGTAAAAGACGTGTCCCACCACCGATCGTGATCGTTAATCTGCAAATCGTTACGTAGGCAGCACTGTGTGCCTGTGACACCTCCAATGCCTAAGTCAATAATAAGTGAGGCAAAATAATTCAAAAATGCTTAATTAGATGATTTGAATGTTACTTGTTGCCTTTATATATAAGCGTGGGGAACATTGGATGAGTACCATAAGCAAATCAACTTTGTACAATGCTTAGCCATTAGAATGTTTATCCCCGACATATCAGAATTATCAAATTGCCACGTCATTGCCACGTCATTCATATTCATAAGGCTCAGGGTTTATCCCTCCTAATAATTAGGGTGGCTAGGTCCTGTATTAGACTACACAACTCCTTTGAGTAGTTATCCTTTAGGGATGATGGGCCTTGGGTCCTGATTTGGGCCAAACCAATATTAACTCCTCTAGTTACCCCACTAATTCATTTTGCATGTAAGCGTGGGGGAATTTAGCTATGAAGGATCCATAAATATCTTACTTTAATTTACCAAGGTAGTTTGAAACTCTAGACTACCCCCCTGGCTCATTTATTACTTTGCTCGTTGTTTCTACTTACCAAGAGGCAGGAATTTCAAACTCTGAGAAACATGCATACGTTACCTAGTAACCTTCACTACGTTCTCTTTCAATCACGTCATTTAGTCAGGTAATGATGATTTGTCGTTATCACCTACCTTTTATTTCCCTACTCCTTCTCATTTTTCATTTTCTTCCCAATTTCATCCTGTCTTCTTTACGTTCTTGAAACCCTATTATCTCGACTTCTTTATTTACAGCCCTAATCTCCCTTATCTCTTCCTTTCTCTCTACTTTTTCACTCTCTCATGGCCCAGCGAAACACATCTCAAACCTCTGCTTCCCCAAAGTCTTCCTCTGTTAAAGACGTCCCAACCTTCGAAGGTTTTGGGTTGCGTTCCACCCTCATTTTTAGGGACTTGGCGAATCTGTGCAACACTTACAAGATCACTGATTCAATACTTCTGGAACCCCCTCACTGTGGCTACATTGATGAAGAAGGGTTTTCGAAAAAGTTGCCCTTCTTGTTTGCACCCTAACCCACGGTTTGTGACTTCCTTTTTGTCGCCCAATAAGTGACGTTCTTGATCTTCTTCGGCTAACCCTTGCGCAGCTTCATTCTCATGCGTGATGGGTTCTTCTTTGTTCTTGCATCATGTTCTGTATGGTTTTGGAGCCAGCTAAGGAAGAATACCCAAACTTAACCGCCCAAGAGTTTTTGGTGTTTTACTCTTTGAGGAGGTCTTCGAGCAACATTCTCAGTTTTTGGATTAAGAATTAGTGGTTGGCCCGTTTTTAGGTTCGTCATTAAAACACCAAGCAATGGATGAGAAAGTTTTACTTGGTCTCTGACGTAGGTTGGGAATTTCCCAATTTAGAGGCTATGCGTCGAGAATTCCTAATTAGAGCCTCCTGGAGTATGGTTCCCAACGACAAAGGCCTGGCGGCAACCTTGGAACCTCTTTCTGAATGGGAGCAATCCAGTGTCGACATGGTTTGTGCCTGGGCAGCTAACCATGAGGATACCCTTTGGACCGAGGCCCTTCTGACACCTGCCAATATTGACCGTTTCTTGGTAATGCTTGATCGTTTAAAGGTCAAGGGTCGTCTCTTCCCCTAACCATTGTCATGGAGCCATCTCCCCCACCAAAGCCTTTCTTTGAATCTACTCCAAAGGCTTCACAAAAGCACTCTCGCCCTACTAATATAGATACACATTCTCCTGTGGAGAAGAAAGGGGATTTGGGCACAAGTGTTGGCTCCTCCCCTGTGGCTAACCAATCTCAGGGTACTTCGCCTTCTACCACCAATTACTTACTAATGCGCGTGCCTTCTCTAGGTCTTGATGATGTCAAGGGCTTGATGGGCCAAGCCATTTCTGACTTGGCGACCACCTTTGATTTTGATCTTCCTTTTCAATATCTTGATTCGACATCTAGCTCGACCTTCAAATTTCCCACATTCAAAGCTTTCGATTTGTCTAGGGAAAGTGGCAAAGTTAATGCGGATGTCGACAATGCCTTTTCGTTGAGCCTTGCAAACCAAGCGGCCCATGAGGGAATACAGGGCGGTGAAGTTGGTGCCCTGGGCGACCGTGATGTCCAGAGTGGAAAGGAGGACAGCGAAGCTCCTATTGTAAAAGAAATTAAAGAAGAGAATGCAAAAAAAAAAAGTTCCACTTTCCACTCTTTGCCCACTACCATCTCGGGGGAGAGGGGGGAGGGAGACTCCTCTGCTTAAGCTGAGGATTGGTGGTGACCAGGTTTCTATCCCATCTTCTTTTCTCTCCTCCTTCAGAGATGATGTCAAGTCCTCTCCCTAAAGGAGGATGTTCGTTTGGGCGGTCTCGCAAGTGAGGACATTATTTTGGGGGATGTTGAACTTGCCTTTAACGACATTGCTTGCCTAGTGAGAGATTTTGGTAAGGCCCCTAAGATTGGGGCAGGTTCAATGGTAGCGTCTCCTGAGGCTTTCTTCCTTGGATCTCGCTATGGTCCTAAGGCAAGGGATGATGAGGAGGTGCTTCCACCTCCTCTGTTCTTGCTAGAGATGAAGCTGTCAACTGCATGGCTAATCAGTTGAGGAGTTACAGGGCTAAAGGTGGGGGAGGGGGCGTTATGCCAATTATATATGTCATGCATCCAAAAAGCTAGTGAGGAACAAATGGTTATTTAGCTCACACAGAAATCAAATAGTTCCATTGGCAGGTACAAAGCATGGCTTGTGGTGAAAGGTTTTAATAAAGAAAACGACATTAATTTCAACGAGACATATAGCCCAATCATCAAACCAACAACCATTCAACTAGTCCTAGCTCTTGTTGTACACCATAGCCAGTCTATTAGACAATTGGATATTTGTAATGTCTTCCTACATGAATTTCTTGAAGAGAAGGTCTTCATGGAGCAACCTAAAGCCTTTAAAGACCCTTAGGTTCGGTTTGGCCACTAAAATTTCTCATCTCAAATACAAAATTCTCATCTCATCATTACAACTTTCCCAAATTTCCATATAAAATATAATAAATTATTCAACTTTTTCTTAACTTTTTCAAATTCCAAAACAATAATAATATTTTAATATTTTATCTTAAAACTCAAAATTCTCATTTGAGAATTCTCAGTGGCCAAGTAGAACCTAGTATCCTAACTATGTTTGCAAACTTCAGAAATCACTTTATGGGTTAAAACAAGCCCTTAAGGCCTGGTTCATACGCCTCTCACAAGCCTTATTGGAATTTGGATTTGCTGATAATAGTATAGACACCTCCAATTTCACCTTTCATCATCATAATATATGCATTTATGTTCTTATTTATGTGGATGATATAATAATCACCAATAACTCTTTCATTGCTATTTCTCAACTTATTTATAACTTGAGCCGTGAGTTTGCCTTCAAGGACTTTGGTCGACTCTCGTTCTTCTTAAGCATTCAAGTCACATGTAGTGCTGACAACCTTCATCTATATCAAGGAATGATAGCTCTTCTTCATCACACCAAGATGGTCGGTGCTACACCTGCATCAACTCCTTATTGTTAAGGTGGCAAACTCTCCAAGTTTTCTGGCAAACCTTTGCCTGATTCTATAAAACTATTGAACAATGGTAGGTTCTTTGCAATATCTTGCATTGACTAAACCATATATCTCTTATAGTGTCAACCAGCTTTGCCAATTTTTGCAAGTCCCATATATGTTCATCTCACTACTACTAAGTGAGTATTAAGGTATCTTAAGGGATCACTTCACAAATGGCATTGCTTCAACTACACGGCTTTTGTGATTCGATTGGGCTAGTAGCCCTGATGATTGCAAATCCATAACAAGGTACGTCATATATCTTGGTCGGTCCATGCTTAATTTCATGGGTTGCTAAGAAACAACTTGTAGTAGTTAGATTCAGGATAGAGGCTAAGTAACAATCTATGGTCTCACAATTGCTGAGCTATATTTGCTATGAATATTGTTTTGTGAACTTCAAATTCCAATAATTTATCCATGTTTCATTCTAGGATGAAACACATTGAAGTGGACTAACTTCATCCATGAGAATATTTTCAACAAGGATTTACAATCTCATTACATTTCCACTTATGATCAACCCTAGGGCATATTCACTAAAGGCCTTTTTTCTTGCCGTTTGTTACTACTTCGTGACAAGTTGATACTTCTATCTCTCCCCATCAACTTGAGGAGGATGTTAGACAAGATATCCAATTCAACAAAGATGCCCACACCAAACTCAAAGACACAACAGAATTGAAGACTAGAGATAAATCTCAATCAATTTAGGAAATCATACAATAAATCTAGTAACAATGTTTTGAATAAAGCAATAGTTTTAGACTTTATATACAATAATCATGGTCTTTAAATTTGTATTTCAAAATTCCTTATCCTATATGTAGATTCAAATATGTAAATATCATTATAAATACATGAATATACGTTAAGCTTGTACTACATGAACAAGCCATCTCAATTCTCCTATCTCCCATAACACATAATCATATTACACCCACTAATAAACCCCTGAGGATGGCTCATTCTAATCTTTAATTTCCATATTGATCCAAGTCTTTAGCCCCATACAACAACCTTGGAAAGGGGCAGGTTTGTCCCACGTTACCAAGCACACATGTCGTCTTAAGTTGTCTAAATTTGCCTCATTTTCTGGGCCTTGGCTGCACAGCTAGGGGAGTCGTGCGCGGCTAAATTCAGCCAATCCATCCAGGTTGGTGATTCTGGGATGAACCATTTTTTTTCCAGCCCAGGGAGAATGTTATGTTCCTTCTAACTGAAAATAAAAACCCAACTTTAAAAAATAAATCCAATATTTCGTTGAAGAATTTTCCATCAAACCAAACAACATTTTCTTGTTGTTTCAATTGTGAGAGAAAGACTTCTTTCCATTAGACAGGTTATGAGAAATATTTTCAGATCAGATTTCAATACATGGTTGGGGTTGTGAGATTAAAGGTTCGTTAGGGAATATATATATATATATATATATATGTACAATGAAATCTAAAAAATATATTATAAACTGACTTAACTTGTAGGGTAATATCATATTATAATATTTTTTTTAGTATAAAGTATTACACTAAGTCACGTTAATTTATAAATTTTATTTTTGTAAAACCTATCCATAAATCTAGCACTTCTAATACACATGACATACACATATATAACAAAAGATATGAACCATTGCAACAGTTCATAACTGTTATATTTTATCCTAATTAATATATATATTATAATTCAATATTTGACAATCTGCTTTTAATGGCCTCAGTTGCTTGAACGCAAAGGAAGTTTCATTGGAAGAAGAATGCTCGACAATTCTGCTCCCTCTCCGCATCAAATGGACCTTATTAAACTCTCTCTCTCTCTCTCTCTCTCTCTCTCTCTCTCTCTGTAGAATATAGAAATAAACTAGCTATGGTGAATTTATATCATGTACCAGAGTCTCATGGAAGCAAACACTAGTCTCGATCGGCCTATGTCAACCTTCTGCAACATTTCTTACATATGCTAGCTAGCCCAGCACATTAATTCAAGCTTCCAAAACCCTCTTTTCTCTAAAAACTCCACTTTTTCTCCCTTTATCCCTTCAAATTCTCCCTCTCTGGATGCCATCCCTTGATTCCCTTCTCTCCAAAGCCCCTACCAGACCATGGCTTTGAGGCCTTTTCATTTGTTCACTCCCATTCTTTGGCTCTTTCTTCTCCTGTTAATATTCTTTCATGGGTCATGTTTTAGTTTCAATACCAAGAGTATCATCATGAGCAGCAGCATTGATCACAGTTTGAGCAACAGGAAACTAATGGCTAGCAAAATCGACTTTTCCGGGTTCGTCCGGCATCGGCATCGGCATCATCACCACCACCACCAACGCAGTCACATGCCAGTGCAGCCTGGACCAGCTGGAAGTGAGATTGACCCGCGTTATGGAGTTGAAAAACGACTTGTCCCAACTGGTCCAAACCCATTGCACCATTAATGAGGTTCTTTCACATGATCATATGCTTGCAGCTGATAGATCTCTTTGTAATCTTTTTTTATTCTTCTTCTTCTTCCTCCAAAAAAAAAAAAAAGCACCCAAGTGGGAATTCTGAAATTAATTTGTACGTATCATCTGTAAAAGATAATTTCATACTAGACACCCAGAAATATTAAACGCATTAAAAAAAACATATTTGAGTATACATATTTTTCCATCATGTCTAATATATATATGTTTGATGAGTAGTATCTTCTTTCTTTCTGATGCTAACCAGAATCATAATTTTGTTTATCTTTACACCAAGCTAGCTAGATCAAAATGTTCATTAATTTACTGATCTCTATTATATATGCAAGATATTGATCATGGATATTCAGTTTACCATGTATGAAAACCCAATTAAGCTCAAAATTGCAGGACAGGTTCAATTAATGATCACTTAATTATATGACCCCCCATCTGTTCTGATATGAAATTAAGAAATTAACCTCATGAGTAGTGGCTGTGACGGCACGGCATGTGCGCATCAATATTGAGGTTAGTTGTAACAGTAACTTTGAAAAGTATTCCACTATAATATAATTCCATGTATCATTAATGCATCCATACACTGATCATGAACATGAAAAAAGGGTATTTCACTATAATATAATTGCATCATGTATCATTAATGCATGCATACACTGGTCATGAAAAAGGGGTTGACTTATATATATGACATTTTATACACACACACACATATATATCTATATATATACATACTCATTCGATCCCTGCATATATAGGAGGCAAAATGTTAAGAGGCAAAATGCCTAACATTTTCCCATGAAGTTCAAATTATATATCCCATCTGTGGGTTTGTTGTGGTTGAGGACCCTTTCGATTCTTTGTGAGCTTTTATAGAGTTTCTCTTTTAGAAATAGCTAATATTTTATTTTGAGATGTGAAAAAGCTGAATTGTTTATTGTATTTTATATAAAAGTTTGAAAAAATTATAATAATCAGATAAAATGAGTTGAGATGCTTCTTATATTCAAACAACCACAAATCATTTAAAAAAAACATTTAAATCATTATTCTTTCATCGCAATTGGATATAAATTATGATTTTATCAAATGAAAAAAAAATGACTATACAGCAGTACTAAATCATTTGATGTTATGTAAAAAGATAATTAAAATATAATGTTTAAAGTGATTATTAATTAATATTTATATTTTATTATTGATTTAATTATCTTCCTCCTCAGTCACGCTTATTGTTTGGCATATATATTTGAACTAACTAGCCATGATTTAAATGGTTGATATATAAAATATCTTAAATTATGTAAAATCAACAATTGCGACGAAAAATAATGAAAATTAAAATAACTATATAGGAGTAATTTTTATTTATGCATAATTTAAATATGCACCATTATAATTCATGGTGCATCGTTAAGATATTGTGGAAATTTTTTAGAACATAGACCACCATGATACATCATGGTAACTTCGTCACACATGAGTATCGATACATCCGGCCATACGAGCAAATTAAATAAGTTGAAGAAATGCTAATTATGGACCTATGGTGCAACTTAGGTTAAATGCTTTGTGATGGACATTTTTTAGTAATGTAAGTCATAGTTTAGTCAAATTAATGGCTTTGGAAGTCACAAATTTCGGATTTCGAGATTGTATGTATTAACATATAACACATTAGTTCTTTTTCATTTCTTGTAAATAGCAATAGAATATTCTAGAATTAGGCTATATAGCTTTCAGTTATTCCTTTTCTGATTCCCTGTAGCAAATTTGATTCTCTTTATATGTGTATAAATACACACTGCCTCAAATATGAATTTATGATGGAAGAAAAATTCTATTCTCACCACTCAAACTTACCATTCGTTGTTATTGCTCGAATTTTTTATTTTTTTTATTTAGTGATTAAGGAAGTATTTTTTAATAATATTATGATTTTTTTATTTTTTTAAAAAAATATTTAAAACTATTAAAAGTTACATATAAGAAAATGGGAGAAAAAAAACCTAATTAGAACTAATGGTGGCTCCCAGCGAGAGTTGGGAGCGGTGGGCGTAGACCCACCTATGATGAAATTCATGAAAACACTTGCAAGTCTCACATGGTATCAAAGCTGCTCGACTAGCAGTCTCTCGATCCATGGCTATGCTTCCAACTCATTCCATTCCATAGCCCTCTTCATCACTTATTTCCTCTTTCTCTCATGTGGTTGCTCTTAAGCTAACCACCGAAAAGTATATGCTATGGAAAGTGCAGATATCAACTTACCTTAGAGGGCAAGATCTTTATTTCTATATGTTGATGGAACTCAGCCTTGTCTAGAAAAATTTCTTCCCTTTGTTTTAGATGAGTCACCTAAACTCAATCTTAACTTTAACTCTTGGATAAACACAGATCAATTGGTTCTCAATGTCCTATTTTCTTCCCTGTTTGACTCAATCATTGGTCATGTGTTATTAGCAACCACATCTCATTCTTTGTGGATATCTCTTCGTTCCCTGTTTGCATCCCATTCCCAAGCAAAAGAATTCCAAATTCATTTCCAGTTAACTAACATTTCTCATGGTGATCAAACCATCACTAAATATTTTGGAAAAGTAAGATCCCTTACCAATACCTTAGCTGCCACAAGTAACCCACTATCAAACAAAAAGTTAGTCACCTATCTGCTTACAGGATTAGGTCCTCTCTATGAATCCTTTTTTACCTCTGTCACTACTCGATCTAACCGGCCTTTTGCATCTCATTAATTGTACCAATTGCTTCTAATTCATGTGAGTCGTCTTACCCATTCTTCTAAACAACTTCTTGAACCTTCAGCCAATGTTAGTGTCCATTCCTCTCACATAGGTCGAACTCAGAGGGGTAGACATCCCTTTCGAGGAAGACGTAGTCAAGGCCAAGGCAATTACTTGAGCCTTGGTGGTCATTCTGGTTCTAACTTCTTCGGGAACCAACCTCAAACACCTGGTGGAACACATCCCATTTGTCAAGTTTGTCAAAAATCTAGTTATGTAGACTTGCAATGTTGACACCGATTCGACCACTCCTATCAAATTGAGGCCCCTCGCTACTTCTCGGCAAATTACACCACCAACTATCCCAACTCCAACCCTTCCTCAAACACCACTTGGTATCCAGACTCGAGAGCCACTCATCAGATCATAAATGACTTATAAACAATCTCAACTTGTCCGGCTAGCAGTACACTGGTAATGAAGCTATCTGGGTGGGTGATGGATTGTGTCTTCCAATTCAACACATCGGTAACTCATCTTTTCTCTCTAACTCTCATTCTTCTTTTCATCTGCACAATCTACTCCATGTTCCGCATATCACAAAGAATCTCGTTTCTGTTCTTAAATTTTGTATGAATAATTTTTGTTTCTTTGAATTTCATGCCACCAATTTCTCTGTAAAGGACAATCGGATGGGGATGTCCCTCCTCAACAGACCTACTCGTAATGGACTTTGTCTTCCCTTTAATAAACTCATCATCTAGCTCTATTTATGTTGGTCAGAAAGTCTCTCTCTCTCAATGGCATAGACATCTCGAGCATCCTTCCTTAGATCTTGTTTCTCAAGTATTGCACTCCAGGTGTGTTGCCCAGATGACTAACACAAGAGGAGGGTGAATTGAGTTGTATTTAAAAAAAATAACAATTATAAATCAAATATACAATATCAAATATAAACAAAATACGAAACAGCAATAAATATAAAGAGTAAGGGTAAGAGAGAAGCAAACTCAGTATGTTAACGAGGTTCGGCCCCACTGCCTACGTGCTCGCCTCAAGCTACCCCTTGAGGATCCCCGAATTCACTATTCAATCTCCTTCAGGTGGAGATAGAAACCTATTACACCTTTAGAAACCTATTACACCTTTGAACAACACCGCTACAAAGGATCCGTGTAGAACACCCTCTACACTTGCAATCACCTTACACGTGGTGATTCAACGATTCCCTGTGTAGAACACTTTCTACACGCACAAGGGTTGTACACACCCTTTTACTGATACAAGAATTGATAGTGGGTAGGATATCAGAAAACACTCCTCAATGAGTGAAATAAGAACAATACAAGCACAAACTATATCTCTCAAAATGAACAAGGGTTAAGGCTCAATGCTTAGAGAAGAGAGAATGAAAGCTTTGAATAAATATTGTATGTTCTTGGTGTTGTAAATGTGAAGCTCTCAAATGATCTATTTATAGGCATATGAGACTTCATATTCAAATTTAAAAAGATTCACATGTCAAAAACATCATCATTCATTTTTCAAAAATTTCAAACCTAATTTTTTTACTTTTTGCATATGACAAAAGGAGCACACTTTGCTTTTCAAAAATTTCAAACCTAATCTTTTACTTTTTGCATATGACAAAATGAGCACACTTTACTTTTCAAATTTTTCAAACAAAGACATTTTCATTTTGCATAAGTCAAGAAAAGCATCAATCACTTTTGAAAATATTCAAATAAAACATGCACATGTGAAAGATGACAATTAATCATCTTTAATATTTTCAAAGTTTAAACCTTTAATCATGTCATGCACATGTGAAAGATGACAATCAATTATCTTTCAAAATTTTCAAATTTAATTTTCAAAATATTCATGCACATGTGGAAAATGTATTTTAATGATTTATGATAAAATATTAATTTTTGAGCCTTAATCCTAATTTCGAATTTTTAAGAGATTTACAATATTACTCTATGACTTTAGTGTGAACTTGTTCCCTTCTTGCTCATGCTTGATTCCTTGATGTGCTTGACTCCATTGTTTACACAACTTGAGTTTGAGACTCCTTCATTCTTTGAATTCATTTGTTATCATCAAAATCCATGTGTAGATATATAATTACACAAAACTTGAAACCTTAGGTTCAACAATCTCCCCCTTTTTGATGATGACAAATACTTGATAGAACCTGAAACCTGTATTAATACTTAAGCTCCCCCTGAGAATGTGCGTTAGTTTTTCAAACAAAAATATAAATATAATTCCAAGCATATATAACAAGTTTAGCAATTTAAACAATGTTAATGTTCTAGTCTAAAACTTCTCCCCCTTTTGGGATCATTAAAAAGGATTGGCAGTAAGTAAATAGACTGAAGAAAACGGTGCGTTAATAGATACTGTAGATAGTTGAAAAAAGGAGCCGTCTGTGACCCGACAAATGCTGCAAAGCCTCGAGGCCTAACTCTATGAATTTAGTGCGGCTGAAGATTGAAACAAACGCCTGATGTTGTTGACAAACGAGATTGAAGGCTCTGAGTTTCTATAAAAAAAATGATCATTTTTACCATCGGATACAAAAAAAAAAAAACACATTGCTCATTGACCTGAGTTCTGTTTTTCATAACGATAGAATGGCCGAGCAATACTCTCCCATTAATGTTCCAGACTTGAATCAGGAACCCTTGACGCATCAACCATCAATCTTCTCTCTTGAGGCCGTCAATACCATGATAGGAGTAGAGAACCGTTTTTCTAGTAAGGCTGATTCTGAGATTATTGCAGAATCAAGAATGCTCAGTAGTCAATATGCTGCCTCTGTTACGATCATGTCTCGGAGGTTAATAGCGAGGGTGAGTGCGATTGATCATCTTAACATCCAAATATCTGAGTTACGACAGAAGCTTGCTAATAAGGATAGAGAGAATAAAAGGCTAAAGCAAGAAAACAAAGAGTTGAAAAAATTTATAGATTGGTATGCTCATGATCTGCAACCACGAATAGAGGAGCTGGAACTAGAAAGGGTTCAGATACAAGGTCAACATCGGCAGATAACAGCAGAGGTTCATCGTTTACTAGAAAAATAGGGACAATCTACTGTTAATCTCGCTGGCTTAGTAAGAAAACTTTTGACAATGTGTGTCCAGCATATCTTGTATTTCTTTTGACTAAAAAAGATTTGAAGAGACAATAGTTTGTCTTGTTCTTTATGCTTATCTCTATAAAATCAGTCTTAAAGTTCATCCGATTTGCATCAAATCTTATTCTCATCTCTATAACTCATCTGCATTCTTTCAACATTCTCGCTTTAAGTTTTTCAATTCTTTTCTCAATGGCTCATTCTTCTAACATTCCTTTAGATCCATCCATGAGGTATTCTACACAAAGTTTTGAAATCCGTTCCGGAGACCATTCCGGTTGAGGTACTGGAACGGAATATTTCGGTACCGGTACGTTTCGGTGTACCGTTTCGGGATTAATTATATATTATATATAAATATTTATATGTATATATAAACTAACAATTAATAAAATAAATACATATATATGTAAGTGTGTATCATGTATATGTGTATATATATAGAAGAATTAAATGTTTATAAAATGAATATATGTTGAAAAAAATCACAAACTTGAGTTAAGATACAAAAATAAAGGAAAAAAAATTAAAGAATAGACAGATTATTAAAAGTAACAATACTTCTGGTGCACGGAAATGGGTATTTGAATTCTAAAAGTACAATTTTATCCATTATTTTTCAACTTATTTACAAGAGAGCTATTTTTTATTTTTTTTTTAATTTGAATTTTAATTTTAGACTGGAATTACTATTCCGGCCGGAATTGGCCGGAACGGCCGGAATTTGACCGGAATGGCCGGAATTTGACCCAGAACGGAATAGATATCTATCCCATTCCGGTCACTATTCCGGCACGAAAAATTCCGGCCATTCCGGCCGGAACGGAACGAATTTTAAAACTTTGGTTGCACTGTATGCGCATCGGCACTTGCCACGTGAGAAAATATATTAAAACAATACTTCTATACACAACCGCAGTTTTGAAACCGGAGTGAAACTCAGCTGATATTTTATTAAAAAAAAATAAATAAATAAAAATAATCAATTGAAATAAAATGTAAAAGTGGAGGGAAATGAAATAAGAGCTATGGTGCTACATTGTTACCCGACACCTGAACCCATTTTTGCAAGCTTGATTCTCTCCCGTTTGTGGTCGCAGCCGTGGGTTGTGGTGCTCGCCATTCATCACGCATTCCAAAGCTGAGCTGATGTCATCGACGTGGGTTGGAAGTAGATTTTCAGATCTCCAAGTTTCACTCAAATCCACTGCCATAGTTTGAGTAATTTTTTTTTTCTCTTCTTTTGGACTTGATTTTCTGTTGTTCTTGTTGGTAAAAATCAGAGCTTAAAATCTGTACTATTATCCCACTTAAATAATTAAAATTTGATAAAAAAAACTTGAAGAGATACAAAATTTCTTATAAATGGCAGTGGGTTCCCACATTTTATGATCCAACGGCACACAAAAAAAATTGCGTGAGATTGGCTAAATGGAACACCCAAAAAGAAAACAGAGAAAATATCTAAAATTGCTTCTAAAGCATTGTAGTTAAAGAAAAAAACTACATTTTTTAAAAGAAGAGGAAAGAATGATAAAAACAATAGATAAGATATTGTGAATCTTTTTATTAAAATGCCAAAGTGAAAGGAGAGGAAATGAAGAGGTTCGTTGGAATAAGAATTAAAGAATTTCAAAAGATGGTCTTCGCCTCTTAATCCAATTTGTTTTGAGAAAAAAAAGAAAGCAATTTATTTTGAAAAAATAAAGAAGTGACTATTTTTCGTATTGGCTTTTATGCTGTTATCAAAATGAAATCTTGCTAATTGTCTCAAAATGCTGATAAAGAGAACAGGCTATACAAGAATCCTTTTCTTTTATTTTCATTTTTTTCTGTTGAATGTGCCTATTAACATGTGTGCTTCTTTATTTCCAGCAGTTTTCAGTATTTCTTTTTGTTTTCAATACAACTATGAGCTGTTCTAATAGATAAAACTACTTAAATCAATTACTTCAATTGAAAAACTAGTTAAAATACGATACATTAGTTGACGTGATTAGGATTAATAGAATTCAAGATGAAATAGCTTGGTAAGATAGTGTTATCACATGTACAAGTAAACCCTGACCCATCATTCTGTGGTTGCAACTTAAGAGAAAGAGAGAGTATTTGGTAAACCCAATAGGAAGCTTTTATGGTAACCCAAAATGACAGCAAGAGAGAAAGTGAAAGGGGAAAGAAAGAGAGTTGTTAGTTCAGCTTTTATGGTAACGATATTGCAGCCACTAATTTTTCTATTGGTGATGTTGCTACTATTTCTATTGTGTTCTTGGAAAAATTTTCCCCACCATAGGAAGTATTTTGGTGGTCTATTTTTCATTTTCATTACCTTTCCCAAGTCAAGAATTGCTTTACCATATTTACCCAAGTAATTCATGTCTATAATCTTTAGTTTACGTGTATAGATTCCTCTTCTTGCTTATATATCATATGAAAATGCGCTATATATAATCCTAACATTCATGTCATGATCTTGTTCTCCATGCATGCATTTATGAAAATGTCTTTGAGAAACTAACATATTAAACATTTATTTTGGTGCAATCCAATCCATTGTACTAGTTGTCTCCCTCTCGGCATGGAAAACGGAAAAGAATAGCCATCCACGCTAAGACCATACAGCTCAAATATTCCATCCGCGGTATGTTATTTTATTTAATATATCAATAAAATTATATTTGAGATTAGTTGGTATTCATTTTCAAAATACATTAATAACTTATCCAATAACATTTTAGGACATACCATCAACTTGTCCAAAAATCCCAAATTTAGCGCACAGTTACTATGGACCAGTTGTTAGACCCCCACGTCGAGTTGCCTCTAGAGATGCCGCACATGCTCTAGTCATGGTGGGGACAAGCACCTTGGCTAGCTCACAAGCATGCCTTGGCTCGTAGGGTGACATGCATGGGGCGCCCAGCATGCATGCATGCCTTGGCCCTCGCGTTGGCACACAAGGGGCGCCCAGCATGCAGGCTAGCGAGGCTAGTGAGGGCCTGCCTACTAGCGCATCCATGCGTTGCACAGGCCATGCACATGGCCAACCAGCACGCACAACCATGCCACAGGCCAGGCCATGCACACGACTAGTCAGCAACACAGCCATGCTGTAGGCCAAGCCATGCAAGCAAACAGCCAACACGCCCAGCAGATAGCACCTGCCCATGTCCAGCTATGCAAGCCACACAAGCCATGCACGCAGCCTTGCCAGAGGCCACCAGCCATGTGGACTAGGCCAGCATGCGCAGGCCCATGCGCATGTCCAGTGAGGTTAGTGGACTTGCATGGCCAGCACGCATGCCCAGACCGAGCTAGGCACCTGCACAGCCAGCATGCATGCCCAGACCGAGCCAGGCAACTGCACGACCAACCTACCTGCCTAGACCAAGCCTGGTGCGTGCCCACGCACAGGCCCCTGCGCAACACCAGCCAGACCACCGAGCAGCCATGACCAAACCTGCAGCATCACTCCACCAACTTTAGAACCAGTTCAAGCTACACAGACCCAGCCATCTCAAGGGCCACGTGGAGCTCATCCAAACCATTGAATGCTATCTAGGGTTTACTATTTATATTACACTTAAACTTTGTAGAAGGGACTTTTGCCATTTTGATCATTGGACTTTNCTTCTATGCCATAACCAATTAGTTTCATTTTGTACTGAAAAACAAATAGCATCTTGTGAGGTAATTTCTTCAAAATCGATTGTATAAACATTATTACTTCTAAAGGCAGTAAAACAAATGTTATAATCATGATCATTCAAAATAATGCACTTATCCATTTTGAAAGTAACTGTAAATCCTTTATCACATAATTGACTTATACTCAAAAGATTATGTTTTAGACCTTCAACAAGTAGAACATCTTCAATTATGAGAGAAGATTTATTACCAATTTTACCTATTCCCACGATCTTCCCTTTCGAGTTGTCTCCAAATGTCACGTGTCCTTCTTCTTTAGATCTAAGATCAAAGAACTTAGTCTTGTCTCCCGTCATGTGTCTTGAACATCCACTATCTAAAAACCATTTGTTTTTGCTTGTAGAGGACTTCATGCATACCTATAAAAACAATTAAAATGATTTTTCTTGGTACCCAAGTTCTTTGGGTCCTTTATTTATTAGTATTAGAAGAAACAAGATTTTTAGGTACCCATATGCCCTAATAGTCATTGTATGTTTTCTTCTAATAGGACAAGCATGATAATTATGACCATTTCTATTACAAAAATTGCAAATAGCATGTGACATATATGAAGATCTTGATGATTATAATAGTATCCTTTTTTGACAAACTTATTATGAAAAGAATTTTGAATATTAGATTTTGATGTAGAAGGATTATCAAAGAAGTTTTTATAAGGTTTGTATTTTTGTTTTGGCATATATCCCTAAGCCTGCCTTGTCAAAAACACATCTTTGACTACCAAGAAGTTTTTCAAAATTTCTTTTTCCATTCGTAAAGTTTTCAACAATATTTTCTAAATCAGTTTTCTTCTTCTTCAACTCAAGATTTTCATCTTTCAAAACAATACTTTCTTTTCTTAAAATATCAATTTCGTTTGTTAAAGAAGAATTTTTCTTTTTCAAAGCAGTATACTTGATACCTAATTTTTCAAATTCCTCATATATCTCTTCTAAAATATTTTGCAATTCTTCATATGAAGATTTCAATATTATCAAAATTTGTTACCTCAATGTCATCTTTAGCCATAAGACAAAGATTTGCTGATTCTCCATTACTTGCTTCACTATCTGAACTACTTGAATCATCATCCCATTAGCTTTCATTGTTTTCTTGCCTTTGTTTCGATCTTTCTTTAGCAGAGGACAATCTGGCTTGATATGACCAGGTTTATTGATTTATAACAAATTAAAATGTCATTTTTACCTGAATCTTTCTTGGAAAACTTTTTGAAGGATTTCCTCGAGAGAGTTTTATTTTTCTTTAAGAACCTCTGAATTCTTCTTGTTATCATCGCAACTTCTTCATCCTTGTCATCATTTTCCTCATCTTCATCACTTTCACTTTCATGAGGAGCAGCTTTAAGTGCCAAGCTCTTCTTTGGCTTTTCTTCTTCTTCTCCTCTTTTCAATGTGTACTCATGGGTGATAAGTGACCCGATGAGTTCATTCACTTCGAGCTTCTTGAGGTCTCTACTTCAAGAATCGCTGTCACTTTTGATTCCCAACGTTTTGGTAGAGAGTTGAGAATTTTTCTTACTATCTCCACTTTGAATAAACTTTGCCAAGAGCTGTCAAGCTGTTTATGATGTTAGTAAAACGAGTGTGCATACTAGAAATAGATTCATCATCATTCATCTTAAACATTTCATATTCATGAGTAAGAATATAAATTTTTGATTCCTTGACTTGAGAAGTTCCTTCATAAGTAACTTCCAAGTTATCCCAAATTTCCTTTGCGTAGCGCAAGTCATTACTCTATTAAACTCATTACCATTGAGAGCATTATATAATAAATTCATAGCAGTTAAATTCAAAGTATAAAGTCTATCGTCTTCACGATCAAACTCTTCTTCTTCCTTTTTGACATTTACTCCATCAACCACTTTTGTTGGAATATAAGGTCCATTTACAATCATTTCCAGATTTCTCGACCTTGAGCCTGAAGGAATATTCTCATTCTAACTTTCCAGAATGAGTATTGTCTCCACAAAAGAGTGGAGGCCGACTGCTAGATTGACCTTCACCAAATGAAGCTGCAATGTTAGCCATAAGATCTTAACTCAAAAGATAGTTAATCTTATAACAGAGCTTTAGCTCTGATACCAATTGTTGCCCAGATGACTAACACAAGAGGGGGGGTGAATTGAGTTGTATTTAAAAAAAATAACAATTATAAATCAAATATACAATATAAAATATAAACAAAATATGAAATAACAATAAATATAAAGAGTAAGGGTAAGAGAGAAGCAAACTCAGTATGTTAACGAGGTTCGGCCCCACTGCCTACGTCCTCGCCTCAAGCTACCCCTTGAGGATCCCGAATTCACTATTCAATCTCCTTCAGGTGGAGATAGAAACCTATTACACCTTTGAACAACACCGCTACAAAGGATCCGTGTAGAACACCCTCTACACTTGCAATCACCTTACACGTGGTGATTCAACTATTCCCTGTGTAGAACACTTTCTACACGCACAAGGGTTATACACACCCTTTTACTGATACAAGAATTGATAGTGGGTAAAATATCAAAAACACTCCTCAATGAGTGAAATAAGAACAATACAGCACAAACTATATCTCTCAAAATGAACAAGGGTTAAGGCTCAATGCTTAGAGAAGAGAGAATGAAAGCTTTGAATGAATATTGTATGCTCTTGGTGTTGTAAATGTGAAGCTCTCAAATGATCTATTTATAGGCATATGAGACTTCATATTCAAATTTAAAAAGATTCACATGTCAAAGACATCATCATTCATTTTTCAAAAATTCAAACCTAATCTTTTTACTTTTTGCATATGACAAAAGGAGCACACTTTGCTTTTAAAAAAAAATCAAACCTAATCTTTTACTTTTTGCATATGACAAAAGGAGCACACTTTGCTTTTCAAAAATTTCAAACCTAATCTTTTACTTTTTGCATATGACAAAATGAGCACACTTTACTTTTCAAATTTTTCAAACAAAGACATCTTCATTTTGCATAAGTCAAGAAAAGTATCAATCACTTTTGAAAATATTCAAATAAAACATGCACATATGAAAGATGATAATCAATCATCTTTAATATTTTCAAAGTTCAAAACTTTAATCATGTCATGCACATGTGAAAGATGACAATCAATTATCTTTCAAAATTTTCAAATTTAATTTTCAAAATATTCATGCACATGTGGAAAATGTATTTTAATGATTTATGATAAAATATTAATTTTTGAGCCTTAATCCTAATTTCAAATTTTTAAGAGATTTACAATATTACTCTATGATTTTAGTGTGAACTTGTTCCCTTCTTCCTCATGCTTGGTTCCTTGATGTGCTTGACTCCATTATGTGGACAACTTGAGCTTGAGACTCCTTCATTCTTTGAATTTATTTGTTATCATCAAAATCCATGTGTAGATATATAATTACACAAAACTTGAAACCTTAGGTTCAACAAGGTACTTGCCTCTTACTCACAAAGACAATGACTAAAAGTGCCCCGATTGTCCACTTGCTAAAGCTCACCGCTTATCTTACTGCTCAAATGGGGCCGATTACAAGACCCCTTAGAACTTGTTAGTATGGATCTTTGGGGCCCATCTTTTGTAATCTCCCGAAATTGGTTCAAATATTATATTTCCTTTGTAGATCATTTTAACCGTTTCACTTGGATTTTTCCATTAAAATTAAAATATGATGTTATTCAGGTTTTGTCTTCTTCCTTATCTTTCATTGAGCATTTATTCAATTCTAAATTACTTATGCTTCAAACTGATAATGGTGGTAAATTTAAACCATTGACCCCTTTTTGTCAAAAATTTGGCATCACACATAGATTCTCTTGTCTACATGCTCATCTACAAAATGAACTAATTGAATGCAAACATTGACACATTGTCGAAACTAGGCTTACTCTTCTAACCCATTCGTCTCTCCTAACAACCTTTTGGGTCGAGGCTTTTGAAACCGCTGTCTATTTAATCAATATGCTTCCCTCAAAAGTTCTTAATAATAAATTACCATATTTTTTGGTTTATAACAAATAACCTGATTACAAATTTTTGAAAGTTTTTGGATGTAAGGCCCAACTTGCAGCCCTATAATAAGAACAAACTCATGTTTCAGTCCAAATCTTGTTTCTTCTTGGGCTATAGTGGCACTCGCAAGGGTTATAAGGCCTTGTTTATTTACCCAAATATAAACTATCACATCTCATCATCCCAACTTTTCAAATCTCCTCACAAAATATAATAAATAATTCAATCTTTTCAAATTTCAAAACATAAATAATATTAAAAAATTATATTATAACAATATTTTTTCTAAATTTTAAAAAAATATCTCATCTCATCTCATCGGAACTGTATTAACAAATGAGGCCTAATTGTCTAGACCCTCAAACTCACAAAATTTACATATCTAGAGACTTCATTTTCAATGAGGCCTCTTTTCCTCTTTCTCACTCAAAGCCCATTACTCAAAACCCACCTCAGCGACCTCCTCCACATATAACACATATACCACTTCCATTACTTCAAACGTCCATATCAGGCCCAGGCCCAGGCCCTGTTTCTCAGCCAAGTTCCACTTCAAGCTCCACTTCTGCCTTATCCCCTCCCTCTGAAAACCCTAACTCTCATTCACACTCATTTCCTCCTCTCAATCCCTCGATCTCCTCATCTCCAAATTATTCTACCTTTCCCTCTCGTCTCATTCCTACTCCGTCTAGATCCTTGCCTACTCTTCATCCACCTCGTTCTCCTGTGATTACTTGCATTCAGACAAACTCATCAAAACCTCATCTTCTTACCCACGACATGATTCCTTACCCAAGTCAGCGACATTGTCTTCTTACCACTGTGGCTGTTCCAGACGATCCCTCAAGTTTTTCTACCGCCAACAAGTTCCTTGAATGGCAAGCAGCGATGGCATAAGAACATCATGCCCTGATCCGAATTAAAACTTGGAGTATGGTACCTTCTAACACCCTTCCTTTAATGTCTTAGGTTGTCGATGGGTGTTTAGAACAAAGTTTAATTCGGATGGTTCTTCTAAACGTCGAAAGGCCCGATTGGTAGCCAAAGGCTACCATCAACAACCTAGCTTTGATTTTCAAGATACATTTAGTTCTGTTGTGAAACGACTACCATTCGGTTGATTTTATCTCTTGCTGTCACTCATGGCTAGCTTCTGCATCAGTTAGATATTCAAAATGTTTTTGTACACGGTGACTTATCTGATACAATTTATATGCAACAACCCAAGGGCTCATTTATTCAAAATATTCTCAATATGTGTGCAAACTTTACAAAGCCATTTACGGACTCAAACAGGCTCCTAGAGCCTAGTTTGCACAACTTAGTTCAGGGTTGATTGGATATGGCTTCTGACTTTCTCATGCAGATCCATTTTTATTTATTCTAAATCATGGTGACTTAAAAATGTTCATTCTTATATATGTTGATGACATAGTTCTTACTTCATCGAAACCCAGTGCTATTGATTCTCTTATTCGTGAGCTGTCTACTGCTTTCCCTATTAAAAACCTTGGATGTTTGTCCTTCTTTCTTGGACTTGAAGTTGATTACTCTAGTTTTAGCCCTTTTTTTTTATTTTCTCAACAGAAATACATCAAGGAGTTATTGAATAGAAGCAATATGCTTCATTCAAAACCCATGAATTCTTCATTGGCAACTTCCATTAAGCTCTCACAATATGATTCACCACAATTTGAGGATAGTAATTTGTTTCGGAGTATTGTAGGAGGATTACAATACTTATCTCTCACCAGACCTGACATAACTTTTGCTTGAACAAGGTATGTCAGTTTATGCACTGTCCCAAGGTTCGTCATTGGACTACTGTGAAAAGGATACTTAGGTATCTCATGGCCACACTCAATTATGGTCTGTTTTTTGAGTCCAGATCTAATATTTTTCTCCAAGCTTATACAAATGCAAATTGGGCAGGATGCCCAGATGACAGGCATTCTATCGGTAGTTTTGCTATCTTTTTGGGTAATCACCTTATTTATTCAAGCTCCAAGAAGCAAAAGACTATGGCTCGATCGAGCACAGAAGTTGAATACAAGTCACTCTCTTCCACTGCAACAAAGTTGATATGGCTACAAACCATGCTTAAAGAATTGGGGATCTCACTGTCTCAGCCTCCTATACTTTAGTGTGACAACATTAGAGTCACGTACCTATCTACAAACCCAGTTGATCACTCGCAAACCAAGCACATAGATATCGACTATCATTTTGTGAGAGATAGAGTAGCTACTCAGGCCCTAGAAGGATCCTTTTGCAGTTCTAAAGACCAGCCAGCTGATTTTTACCAAGCATTTAGTTTCAGACAAATTTATTTCTTTTCGTACGAGTCTCAATGTTCTTGACACCCCACTAGACTCGAGGGGGCGTATTAACATATAACACATTAGTTCTTTTTCATTTTCTATAAATAGCAATAGAATATTCTAGAATTAGCCTATGTAGCTTACGATTATTACTTTTCTAACTCCCTGTAACATATTTGATTCTCTTTGTATGTGTATAAATAAACGCTGCCTCAAATATGAATATATGATGGAATTCATGAAAACTTGCAAGTCTCACAATATGATCTCAATTTGACCACAAATTTCATTGCATTGAGAGCTACGAAGATAATACCCTAAATGAACCTAAAATAGAATTTGGTAGTTTGATGATTGATCCCTATTGATAATTTTTTCATCTATCGGATGCCAATAACGCGATGATGTTGTATTAGAGTGCTTGTTGATGGTTTAACCAATAAATAAACGTAAAAAAATAAAAATTAAGAAGTTTTGCGAGACATAGGGATTTAGGTAGTTCATCATTAAAACCTATGTTCACAAGTCTTGAGAAAGGAAAATTTCCCTATGCATAATAATTTATACGAGTTTTCATGCTCTCCCGTACTCTTTGTTTCACTATTTATGGAGATGGGACGAAGAATAAGGCTTGGTTTGAATGTTGAAAGCTTTCTATTTCATTTCAACATCCAAATATTATAAATAAAAATACTTTTAAATTTTAAATTTTAAATTTTTTCATCTAATCATTACAGTTTTTTTCAAACTTTCATACAAAACACAAAAAATAATTCAATTTTTTTAAATCTTAAAATAAAAATTATATTAAAAAAAATTATATTCTAACAATATTTTAACTTTATAATATTTTCATTCAACTTTTCTTTATCATTTTCTAAAACCCCATAAAGCATCTCAATTCAAATATTTATTACTATTTACAGTTATCTCATCTTACTATTTAAACAATGCCTAAGATGAATATGACCAATGTGTTGTCCTTTTCTCTGTTCCATGCCCCCCTCTTGTCCAATATCTTTCTCGGCCTTTTGTCACTTCGTGATCTCGAGCCTTGTGGCTTTGCACACTGGTTTTATGCCCTCTCAAACCTCATTAGACAAATGGGCTTCTACTATATTATGGACTGGGCTTTACAAATTGGGTTTCATTATGAGCCCTTTAATACCTAAAAATTTCTACTTTGAACATTTAAATAGTTGAAATCTCAGGTAAAATAGTGAGGAGTGCCCTTATTATATCGAACAATCTTCTAATTCCCAGCCCACTGGAGAGCTCGACAGTACACTGAAGAGCCTCTCATTGGATAAAAAACTAATTTACAATTTAATGTATAACTTCAAATCAAGATATTTTATAAAGTTTTTCTTTAAAAAAAATCTTTGCAAAGTGTCTTATTTGGTTGTTGAGATCGACTCGTTTTAGTATCCAAATATCAATTTAATAGAAGTATATTTTAATTTCAATTTTTTAATTTTTATATAATTATTATTTAATTATTATAATTTTCTTAAACTTTCGAATAAAATATAAAAAATAATTTAATTTTTTTTAAAGCTCAAAATAAAAATTATATTCTAAAAATATTTTAATTTTATTTAACTTTTTCTCTTTTTTTTATCAAAACCCCACAAAATATATGAACTCAAATTATTTTATTATTATTCACAAATTTTTTTTATCTCATCTCAACGTCTAAATCGCACCTTAATCTTTCTTACTACTTTTTATTTGAATTGGACGGTCCCAACAGAGAGAAACAAACACGACATGATTAAATGTATAGAATACGTGATTTAAAATATCAAAGTACAAAGGTTATAATTGAGCACTATCACATTGACAGTGTGGATAATGGTGTAATTTATAGTATTATCCAAATATAGAACTTAAATATAAGATAAATGTTTTACCCATAAATGGATTAATTACTTAAAAATAATTCTATAAACTGACGTGATTTGATGTAGTGCTTGATGTAATTCTTTAAATTGTAAAATCACTTTTATTATAAAGTATATTTATTAGATCATATGAAATCACGTCAGTTAATAAATTTATTTTTATAAAATTCTTTTATATCTGTAGTACCTTTCAAAAAGCAAATATGTAGAATAAACCATGACGGCAACTCAGAGTCGATGATTAATGAAAACAAATTGATAATAATGGCGAGCACTATAGGGAGATAAGAAGTCTGCGTGTAATGAATAGTGCTATAATGCCATGGTTCCCTCTTGTTATATGCTTCAAATTACTCTCTTATATTAATGAAATCTATTTGCTAAGGAATAAAATAAAATAAAATAAAATAAAGTTGAATGCTATGGTGGTTTTAGCATACCGTATAATATTATAATCCAAATCTCTAGTACTCAAGCAAATATAGCCACGAGGAATTGTTTGAAAGGGAGAGTTTTTAATTAAAATAGTTTACAATTAAAAAAATTTGAGAGATGGTTTAATAGAGTTTATAAAATTGGTGGCACTTATTATGAAATAAAAATTTTATGTGCAATTATTTTTAAGTACTCCTTATGCATTCAATTAATATAATTAGCTATATCACTTTTTTTTAATATAAAATAATTATTTTAGTCAATCATATCAGTGAATTATATAAAAAGTACACAAAAGTGAATGTATGTAACATAACTTTTACGGATATGTATCCAAACATTCTTGTATCCAAGCATCGCAAGTCCTTAAAGCTCGTTCAGATACTTGAAGTATCTCAAGATTTTGTGAATAGTAGTATAAGGACAAAAGGTATTGATATTCAATCAATTGGTTGATAAATGGTTAATAAATTTAACCATTGCCTCAACAAATTTGCAATGAGTGAGCTGGACAATTTAACTATAAAGAAATCACACAAAAATATATCTATAAATTAATGTGGTTTAATATAATACGTTAAATTATAAAATAGATATTATATAACATACTATAAAATTATATCAATTTATATATTTACTTTTATAAAATATATTGAGAATATTGTTTCAGTGCTACTACATGCAGGCACAAAATTGTGCCTGTATGCGCACCTGACTGATGTGGCAACGCATGCTTGTTTTATTGTTGTTTCAAAAAAGAGAAATGCTAAACCTACGTAAGGAAAATGCACAAAGTCTTACGTGTTGACGTGGCAGTCTTTTATTTTTGACCTTTTTGAAAATAAAGGGATACCCAGGGGCAAAAACTTTACAAATAGAATCGCAGTTTCCTTTGAACTCCCAACACCTTCTCCCATCTCTCCGGCCCACTCTTGCTTTTTCATTTTTCCGTTCATTCTTCAAACGGCTGGAATCAGAGAATATGTCTTCTCCCATCAAACACATCACTTGCTTTTTCACTTGGTGGGGCAAAGTCAAATGGCTACAACATAGGCTTTTTCTACTCTTCTTAATCTTCTCCCATCTCTCAAACCATAATCTATGGGTGAATGTGCTTTTTATTGCATTAAGTGAAACAGACAGTACTAAAACAGAGACTATCAAAACAGAGACCACCTAAAAGAAACATACTGATCGAAACAAAGACCACCTGAAACAGACAATAACGAACCTGATTTGCAACCAAAATTTAGATGGCAATTTCAGATGGAAGAGAGAAATTTCCAAGTGATCTCTTGATAAAACTGACGGAAGAATGGAAGAACAGACAGCAATTTTAGATAATATAAAATAGAGATAAATTTTAGACGGAAAAACAATAGTTTTATATGGCAATTTTGGAGAAAAGAGAGAAATTTCAATTTCAATAGAAGAGGTGAAACTAACGAATTGACGGTTGAGATTTTGTTTTGCAGCTGAGAGGTTTCGTTTTAAATAAATAAAAAATAATAATGTGCCACGTTAGCACGTAAACAACTATGCGTTTTTTGCACGTACACGTAACAGGACTCTTCAAAAAATATGTGATGGGATGTATTGGTAATTTCAACTCCCCTCTTTTTACGGTTCCAACTTCCAAACAAGTAAAGTAGTCTTGGGCTAAGAGCACTAGTAGTGGGCTCAACATTCTTTAGCTAAAATTTAGTTAGAGAATTTACTTTTACAAATTTTAACTATCCACTTTTTACAACACCAAATAACAGGCTCAACAAATCTTTCACTATTTTATTAAAATATTGATTTTGAACTTTTTGTAAATTTTAATTCTAATTATAATTCAAGTAATTTATGAACAATAAAAACATATTTCTAACTTATGAACAGACCAAAAAATTCTCCCCCAACGTATAAGTATTTTCAGTACAATACACACTAGAATTTTCGGTTTCAATACAATATACCACTAATATTTTCATCAATAATGCTTTTATCAAATTCAATACACCAAAATCACATTTTGGAATTCAATTAAAGTTTGAGAATTAAAAAAAAAAAAAAAAAGAATGCAGTAATTTCATCCGAAGAAATCGCATAAATTGCATAGAAGAAATTGGATCAAAGTTTGAGTGGATCAGAGCAAATCACATCGCATCAGAAGAAAAATGAAAGTGCATCAGAGCAAATTGCATAAAAAAAATGAAAGTGCATCAGAGCATTCCGTGCTAAAATCGCATCAAAAAAAATAAAAAAATTAAAAACAGAACTACCGGCGTTCGGAGGCTCACCGGTGCTCAGAAAATTGGGAGTGGCGTCGCCGTTCGGTGCTGCAGCTGGGAGACGACGGAGAGAATTCCGTCCGGTGCGATGGCTTGGTTCGTGCGGCTGGGAGAGAGTTCCTTCAGTGCTACGGCTGGGAGACGACGGAGAGACTTCGTGCGGCTGGGTTCGGTGCTGTGGTTGGGTCCGGTGCTGCGACTGAGTCCGTTGCTGCGGCTGGGAGTGGCGGTGCGGCTGGTTTCGGTGGTGCGGCTGGGAAATGGGAAATGAAACGAGGCGAGGCAGAGGGAAATGAAAGGAGGCAGAGGCGCAGGAGTGCTTTCACTTTGCGGGAACAAATATTTTACTCCAAAATATTATTTAGCTAGTGAAAGTTGGCTCAACAGATATAGCCAACCATTTGATCGGAGGTTAAATTCACTGTAGCATTGTTGAGTCCATTGTAGGACTTTTTTTGATCTTTTAGCTATTTTTTGGCTATATTTTAGCTAAGTTGAGCCCACTACTAGTGCTCTAAACCTGCAACCCAATAGCAAACCTTTTCTTCACCATCCCATTCTCTCTCTCTCTCTCTCTCATGCCATAACCAAACCTTTCGAAGAGGCTAAATAAATGTCTTTTTACACTGCAAACAAACAGACACACTCTCTCTCTAAGAATGATCCAATTGGACCAAAATTTGTAGAAAAGGAAAAAAAAAGAAGTAGAAAAGAAAGATAGAATTGGAAGGACAGGAGAATTGGAGAATTATGGAGTTGTAAGTAGACTGTTTGGAGAGCTTTCGGTGGTTAAAGTTTTAATTTTGGAATTGTTTTAGGGTAAAGTATCGTGGATAATGTTCAGTTTGAGTTATTGGTAAGAGGGGGATGATCAATTTGAGGATTTGAGAATGTTGAGTGAATTGAGAAGGAGACCGATGCTTGGATGTAATGAAGGATCGTTTAGGGATGAGGACTGTTGCTCTGAGAGCAGCGTAGTCGGTAAGATGCTGATGATCTCGAACATGAGCTTAACATGTATAGAAGTGGATCTGCTCCAATTGTGGAGGGTTCATTGAGTGTCGTTGCTGGGTTGTTTGGCAATGGTGGTGTTGTTGCTGCTGGCGACAGTGATGGAGGCGAAAGCACCTTTTCGGATTTTTCTGAAAGAAAGAATGGAAATGGATTTGAGTTTGTGGAGGATGAGAGAGGAATTAGAAATGCACCATTAAAACTGTTAAAGGAGGGAAGGCATTCAGACTCAACGCGAAATGCACCGTTTCATTTAATCCAAACAGGACATTTCAACTCCATGTAGGACGTCGTCCGCAGGGCCTTCCCCAGTGTGCCTGCATTTAGAGTTTTTCATATCAGTGCTGCTACATATAGCACCCTAACTGACGTGGCAACGCGTGCTTATTTTATTGTTGTTTCAAAAAATATGTAATGGGATGTATTGGTAATTTCAACTCCCCTCTTTTTACCGTTCCAGCTTCCAAACAAGTAAAATAGTCCTAGGCTAAACCTACAACCCATTAGCAAACCTTTTCTTCACCATCCCATTCTCTCTCTCTCTCTCATATGCCATAACCAAACCTTCCAAATAGGCTAAATAAATGTCTTTTTACACTGCACCCAACAGACACACACTCTCTCTCTCTAAGAATGATCCAGTTGGACCAAAATTTGTAGAGAAGGACCAAAAAAAAAGAAAAAAAAAGAAAAGTAAGATAGAATTGGAAGGACGGGGGAATGGGAGAATTATGGAGTTGTAAGTAGACTGTTTGGGGAGCTTTTGGTGGTTAAAGTTTTGATTTTGGGATTGTTTTAGGGTAAAGTATCGTGGATAATGTTCAGTTTGAGTTATTGGTAAGAGGAGGATGATCAATTTGAGGATTTGCGAATGTTGAGTGAATTGGGAAGGAGACCGATGCTTAGAGGTAACGAAGGATCGTTTGGGGATGAGGACTGTTGCTCTCAGAGCAGCATAGTCGGTAAGATGCTGATGATCTCGAACGTGAGCTTAACATGTATAGAAGTAGATCTACTCCTCCAACTGTGAAGGGTTCATTGAGTGCCGTTGCTGGGTTGTTTGGCAATGGTAGTGTTGCTGCTACTGGCGACAGTGATGGAGGTGGTAGCACCTTTTTCAAAATTTTCTGAAAGAAAAAATGGAAATGAGTTTGAGTCTGTAGAGAATGATGGAAGAATTAGCAACGTACCATTTAAACTGTTAAAAAGAGGGAAGGCATTCAGACTCAACACCAAAATGCACCGTTTCATTTAATCTATACGGGGCATTTCAACTCCATATAGGACATCGTCCGTGTGGGGCCTTCTTCAGTGTGCCTACATTTAGAATTTTTCATATTGTTTTGACATGAGTCACATGATCACTTTAGAAGCTCTCCCTTACCATAAGATTCTACAATAATACTATCGAGAGGAAAAAAAGCTATACAATCTTTTATTATTTACATAATTAAATTTTATATATCATATTTTTTTAATTAAAAAATATTAAAAGTTAAAGAATAATATTACGCGTGTGGAGGTTAGAGTGATTGAATAACAGTATTGGGAGGGCTTTCGTCACTGGGAAGATTTCAAGACAAAGTCGTTGAATGTTTTGTCGCAGTTACTGTTGCTGAAGCTGTGACCACTCAGAAGAAAACAAGCTGCAAGCTCTAGGTAACTGTTGGTGATGCAGATTGGAAAGGAAACCAATAAACAATAAAAGAAGAAAGAGAAAGGTCGACAAGTAGGGTCCATGTACGAATTATATATATATATATAGAGAGAGATAAGAGGAATCAGATTTACTGAAGTTGTAGGCAGAGGATTCTGTATCTAATAACATCTTTAGGTCTTGCTGTTTGAAATTTGGTCGGACAGCAAAATGGTCTGCAATAAAAATAAATAAAAAGCCATTAATATGGCCAACAACAAGCAGCTATTCTCTGTACTTCGTAATTTTCTCCCGCTGCCTGTGCATGGAGTCTCGAGCCTCACGTGTGAGTATATATATAAAAATCGAGTAATGTTATATATTATATTATATTTTTTTTTATATTTTATTATAAATAATATAATATATTTATTAATATTAATTAATAAAAAAATATATAATAACTAATTATTTAATAATAATAAATATATCACATCTTATTTATAATCTGACATATATTCAAACGGAGTCATATGAGTTCTCGTTAGTCTCTCTTCTCATTTTACCTTTTTTTCTTCCTTAGAGCATCCACATTGGCTTGGCCAAATGGGATGTGTGGTCAAATTTTACATAATTTGGCTCAAAAACCCTTCACATTGGATTGGCCAAATCTAAAATAATTTAAACTTTTGCTATAGTGGTTGGCTAAAGATGGAAGACCACTATTCATTCATCAAATATTAAAATATTAATTTCTCATTCCAAACAAATAAATTAAATTAATTAGAATATAATTAACATTTAATATTTAGAATATAATTATATTATTAACATTTAACAATACTTTTTTTATTATTAATTTAATTAGAATATAATTACTATTAACATTTAATAATACTTTTTTTAATATTAATTTAATATAATATAATTATTATTAACATTGAATAATACTTTTTCTAATATTAATTTAATTAGAATATAATTATTATTAACATTTAATAATACTTTTTTAATATTAATTTAATTAGAATATAATTATTAATAACATTTAATTGGTAGAATTACAAAATGTGATAAAATAAATTAAATAAAAAAATTATTAATTGAATAATATTTTTTTATTATATAGAGAATGAATGGCTAATCCAATGTGGAGATTGAATTTAAATGGAATAGGCAAATGTAAATAAGTGTTGATATTGGCCAAATTTGAAAATGAATTTGGCCAAACCAATGTCAATGCTCTTACTAGCTTTAATTAAAAGTCATTTTTATAAAAATTTATTTTTATATATTTTCTTTTATAATGAAAAATTAATAATATATTATTGTCTTCTAATTGTGATTGAGCAACAAATGCTACACCACCAACTTCTTAGGCAATCAATGTATAGATTATGTCTAGTGAATAGTATATTGTATAAAGACTTAAATAGAATTATTTATAAATTTATAATAATCCCATCTCAATCGAACGGTGCGTGTGCATGCTATTCAGACTGTAACATGAACTCCAAATGTTATTAGCTTTCATGCCATAAAATTTAAAATTCTACACATGTTGCTTCATTAGATTTCAGTCTTAGTTTGGATAGTAAAATTCAGTCTTAATATTTAAATACCAGAAACATAAATACAAACACTTTTCAATTTCAATTTTTTAACTTTTTTCATTTAATTATTATAATTTTTCCAAATTTATAAACAAAATATAAAAAATAACTTAACTTTTTTAAATCTTAAAATAAAAATTTTATTAAAAATTTTCTATTGTAATAATATTTTAACTTTATAATATTTTTATTGAACGTTTTATCACTCATTTTTAAAAAATCCATAAAACATATTAACTCATACCATTTCATTATTATTAAAAAATCATCTTATCTCATCTCAATATCCAAATAAAACCTTATAAATCTTCTCACCATTCCATCTCATCATAACCCATCAACTATCCCCCTCTTTTTAGCTTTTAACCCTCAACTTGAGAGCAACATAACTTTCCTTGAGATGCATGAAAGTCTTGCAACGATGTGGAAAATATATAATATCTTCTTTAATCGCTACAAGTCATTGAGAATATCCATAAGATTTGCTTACCAAAACATCAGTCATGGCAGAGTAGAAAACCTAAACAGTCCTATTAATGAACTTCTAATCCAAACCATCTTCAATGTAACCTTTTTCTTAAACCGTCCGTATAACAATGTATAATTAGATATTAAATTTGTAAGGTCTCTCGATAGAAGGTTCAAGTTACATGATTTATATTTCAAAAAAATTAATTAATGATATAATTTAGATGTTAAGATGAGTTAAATTAAGTTGTTAATAACAATATTTTATAGATTCTATTAAGATGATTTTAACTTTTTTAAGTTAAAATATATTAAATAAGTTTGGATAAGTTTAACTTTTTTTTTTTATAAAAAGTTAAAAAAGTAACGAATCTTATCAATAATTAATTAATTTAAAATAAAATAAAATGAATTAAATTTTATTTAACAATTATATATAAATTTAAAGTTCCCTTAAAACATTATAAAAAATAAAAATTTATCATTTTTCAAGCACGTGAGATCTCTAATATTCATCTTAGAAAAGAAGGGCTCTGCATAAAATTAGAGAAAAGAAAAAGGAAGTAGAAGTACTAATGATCGGCATGACATGTGTATACTGTCCTCATGCAGTGAAGCAGATCTGAAAAAGGTTTGAAGACTCAGAAACAGAAGCAGGCATGGTCAGCATGATATGTATGACTATATCCTCATTGAAAAGCGGATCTTAGAAACTCTGGGCTGCGAGGCTGAGCAGCATGGAAACATGAGGGCAAACGACATTATGTTCGGAGGTTAAAGTGCTTTTTGACAGCACAGACACATCATGCATCTAACAGGCGGATTGTACTGATACTCTCATTTTATTTTATAATTATTATTTTATAAAATTTTTATATAAAATTTAATAAATAACTTAAATTCTTTAAATTTCAATTGAATTTTTTTAAATTTTAAAATAATAATAATATTAAAAAATAATATTTTATTTAATTTTCATCTAAAACCATGTCATCTCATCTTACTATCAAAATAACCTCTAAATTAAATAAATGGCACATATTAATAAAAAAATAAATGGGTTTATTAAAATTTACTAGACCTTATTTGTTTCTCTGAAAATATTTTCAATTTTCAGAAGAGATTTTAAATCTATATAAGCTTTTCTTTCATTTCATATAACACTATATAAAAATTACTTCTATTTTTATAATTTTTTTTAAGTACACATATTCTTTAAGGGTGTAAACCCCAATACAGATTTGGATATCCGACTCTGTCTGAATCCGCATCTGAGATTATATATATATAATTTGAATATACAAATCTGAGATTATATATATTACAATTTGAATATCCATTTAGATTAACTTGGTTTTAACCAGTTATAAAAATCTTGATATCTGACTATAAGCTAGGTAATCGGATACTCGAATTTGTCAAGAAACCATTTTAAAAAAGAGTCATAAATACAAAACGACATCGTTTTATTTATAAAATATTTTTTAAATGTGAAATTTGATTATGGGTATCGAGTATTAATCTAGAATCCGCATTATATAACTGTACCCGCATCCAGATAGGCTAGTATAAAATCCGGCCGGATAAGCCCGGTTTTTCAATCTCTTTAATCTGAGCCATTTTTTTCATTAAAGAATAATTTTTTTACGTATAAGTAAAGTCGCGTACTAATTTACATACAAATACTGATTTATTCATATTCAAAATTTAAATTAATATTATTTTTAATAAAATTTATTTTTTGATCAATTATATTAGATTGGTGCACATATTAATATATAATTATACTTATAACTAAAATTTTCCATTAAAGAAAACATATATACAATCAAAATTACTTTCATATAAACCCAAAATATACATCTTGAAAAAGAAAATTCTTCATTAAGCGTTTTTTCTAGTGATTCTACTCTGAAAAATCGAAAATAAAAAATAATTTCATGACGCATCAAATAGTTTTCTCTGTGCTTACAGAAGCAAGGGTAGATTCTGTGGTACACAAAGCAGCCTACCCTGCCTCTTATATCTTTGCGTGTAAAGTTGGATTTTCTATAGAAATTCCGGATTCCTTCTATTTGTGTTCTTGGATTTATAGGTACACTATTAATTTGATAATTTCTACTCCTCTTCCCCTTTTGATTTATTTTCTAAGCCTACAAATCTTCCTTTTTTCCCCTTATTTTATGTGAAAAAATACGTACTTTATAACCTTAATTAGAATAAAAACAATTTAATGGAATTAAAATTGAAAAAAGAGTTCTTATACTCGACAGTTATACGCTACACACAGATAAAAAAATAAAAACCGGTATTTAATTTAGGGATAATGAGTATAATTTTTCTTAAAAAAACATTGATAGTTTGTGTTATAAAATTGTTGGTTTTGAGCCAAAAACAAAACAAGAAAACTCCTATATTTTAAAATAACTATCTGTGAGTTAATTATCTTTTAATTAACTTTTTAAAAAATTAATTACTAAGTACTTTTGAAGAAGTACGAAATAATGATGTATTAAGTTTTGTAAATATCAATTTTAATTCTCATTACACAATGGATGAAATTCTATGTATTTTTACCTTGAAAAGTTCTTGATAATCCCTCATAATCATTAATATACAAAATTCGGGACTAGTAATTTCTAAAATAAGAAGTATTGCAACTACATATTAGAGATTTCACAAAAATAAATAAATAAATTGACATGATTTTATATTATTTATTATATATACTTTACAATAAAAATAATATTTAATATATTATATTAATACATCTTTGTTTATATATTTAGTAAGGTTTGATCTTATATACTCGTATAATTTTTTTAAAATTTAAAATAAAAATAATGTTAAAAAATTTATATTTTAATGTTATTTTATTAAACTTTTAATTTTTATTCTCATTTTATCTTATGAAGGTTAGCAAGATATGCTCTGTACATGCGATTTCTAAAAGCACTCACAATGGTTCATTCATTATATCTTTCAAAATATATCATCAAAATATACTTTTTCTATTTTACATACTTACTTTTACAATAGGCCATACATCAGCTTATCTATATTTTCTCTATATCATTTAAATATTATACTTTTTAATATTTTTTATTCTTTTCAAATATTTTCTCTAATTATCAATAATATCTTTATATCTTTTAATATTTACAATATCCTCCCATATACAATCTCATATCATTATGTTTTATTCTAAATCAAACTAAAATTGACATTGATTTAAAATATAATTAAAAGAATAGAAAAAAAATTATGTCATATTTTAAATTATTTATAAAAAATATATATATGGGCCATTTCAAATATTAAAAAATTATGTCATTCCATACAAAATCTTGAAAGGGGATGACAAAATTTCATGTGTTGCACTTTTAAAAAAATGATAAAGGGGTTAAATAATATAGAGGAGAGATAAATAATTTTTAAAAATTTACATTTTTGAACAGTAATCTATAAATATAGAGGGATTATTGTAGCTATTTGGAAAATAAAGATAATTTACAACATCCATTGAATCTTTATTTTGATCAATTTTCTTCATATTTTAAACAAAACTTTATTTTAAAAAATTCATTGGAGTGTTCTAAGAGCCTCAACATTAGCTTCTTTAAATTACTTTTTATCTTTAAATTTAACTCATTTTATCAAAAGTTGACCCACATTCTTTTTTCATTTCAAATATGAACTACAGTAATTTCATCTTTTTCTTCAAAGATAAAAAGTTATGTAGTAAGTCTATATCAATTGTTTATTAATTTCATCTTTTACTCTTATGTTATTTTGTTATATTTTGAGATTATTATATTTTATAGATGTGAGATTTTTATAGATTGTACATATAAATTTTTTATAGATTGTACCTATGGAATTTTTATTTACTAATGACATCTTATCATCTATGTATATATGAGATTATTATATTATAGTGTGAGATTTTTATGAATTATACATATGAAATTTTTATTTACATATGAGATTTTATTATTTATGTATATATGAGATTATTATATTATAGATTATTGGATTGTGAAAATGAAAATAAATATGATTGTTGGATGCTATTGAAGATTAGAAAAATAAAATAAAAAAATAATTAAAAAATAAAAAATTATTAAAAAAATATAAATAATAAAAAATAATAATATTTTATTATTATAAAAAATATGATAACTAGTTATCAATATAAATTTTAAATATTAAATAATTTGTTAAAAGTTAAAAATTTATCTATTTTTTAAATTTTAAATATTGAGATAACCAATCCAATCCGAGGTTAAATTATTTATCTTCCGCAATTACCTGTACCGGTTCTTGATGCTTTGTGCTGGTGACACGGAATTTGCGAGTTCACAGGCTCGAGCATGGATGCAAACACGTACAGTTCGAGATCGAGAGAGAGAGAGAGAGAGAGAGCGTAGCTAGGTTGCAAAGGGTTTCAGCTCCTAAGTACGAAACGCACAAAAAGCTGCTGCCGGACAACCTTGCAATTAATACTACTATTACTGTAGCAAGAGCCAGGCAAACTGAATCACCCACGCATACACAGACAGACACAGACACACACCAAGCTACGATTGCAGTTGAACGGATGCAGAGCCTCAGAACTATAATTACAACCCACTCGCTCACCGACTGTTAACAGTTCTCCCACTTTGTGCTGCTTTTACGTACTCTTAAAACAATCTCTCCTTATCCTTAGCTCAAACCCCGACTACCTGCTCAGCTGCGGTCTGAATTCAAGAACTGCTAGCTGGTGCGCATCATTTATTTGTTTTTAATTGCTGCATCTTTCCTTTCCCGATTTGTCGCTTTCAGTTTCCGTTAATCGCTGTCCTTCCTTCCTTCTTTAATTTGCAGAAGCCAAATGGTTTTTATTATCCCACGGTTCTACTTCTGCATGCTATCTTAATTCACTATCTTCTTGGTGGCTTAAGCTCCCTTTTATCCTTCTTATTTACGTACGTAAATGTGTTGTACCCAGCAATAACAATAATAGTATTATTATTACCATCATTATGCTGGCTTTTATTAATTCCCATCGCATCTTTTTGTAAAAACAAAAAAATTCAATGTGGGTGGCCGATGAGTGGGCGTAAACTTCCTGTGTTTATAGCCAAACTTTCATTGGCAGGAAACGGTTAGATAAATGTGCCAGAACTTCAGAAATTCGTTTAAAGGAAAAATGTTGCAGATCAGTTCAAGTTGCAGAATTCTAAGGTTGGTATAATTTTACTGACTCAAATCTATCTGTTTTCTTTATCTCGGGCCGTGTTTTTTCTGCGGTTAGTAATGCAAGTTTTGCTTGTTCTAATGCACATTTGATACACGTAAAGTGTGTTAAAAGAAGATCATTTCAAGCACAAACAACAATGGCTGTGCTGCTGCACAAGAAGGCCGTACTTCTGCTGATGCATGGGAGTGTTAGAGGTCAAATATTGCATTGCCCAAAAGCTAAATACCAGGTAACATGTTTTCTTTTGTAAGCAACTTTATCCCAGATAAAAATATAGATATGTTTGGTCGATCGATGCTTCTCTTTTGTTGGTATTTGCTTTCTTTGTCTTTAGTTTCCTTTGTGAGGCAGCTTATGCGGATCATGCTTGATTGTAGATATTTCTTTGTTTCCCTCACTGTGCTGTGGAAATGGATAGGTAGAGTGGTTCTGGCTAAGTCCCATGAATTAATGCACCCCTCATCATTCACTTTTACCCATTTCTTCCGTACTCTTGACTGTGCTGTGTTGCAGTCAACGTAGGAATTAGGATTGTTAATGCAGTATTCCCAGCATGAATGCAGTACCCCTCTTCTCCTACTCTTTGATCATACCTATGCATACCTTCCTTCTTTCCTTTGGCTTCCATTGTGTTATCCGGTCCCAAAATAAAGTTCTCTATCACTCAGCACGTGAGTACGTACGTAATCGCTAGCTACAGTATTCTAGAGTTAGGGTTAGTCAAGTTTCGCTAACTTTTCTTTTAACAAAAAAAAGAAAAAGGAAAAAAAAGTAGAGTTTAGGATTAAAAAATTAATTTTTTAATATAAATTTTAAGATTTATTATTTTTTTATAGAGATTATATAATTAAATATCATTTCTAATCCGGCCATAGAAGAATTAGAAGGCCCATTTTGACTGGCTTTCCCAAACAATGTGAGCGTCGAATATGGGTAGGACATCTGTAGGCCCAACTTTGTGAGACCACAACCACAGTACCACGTAAACAGTTACCCATTGTAGCATGTGAAGTACGTTAACGCACTCTGGATATATTTTTCCATACTTGCATTTAGGGGCGGAGTCAGAAAGAGCGTACGAGGGAGAATTAAGGTTTATGAAGTTTACCTTTGGCAAAAGCCATACGAAAGAAAGTCTTTGGGATGTTATAAAAATTCAGCTCCCCGGCTTACAAATTGGTACATCCTTCTTATATATTTTAATACACAACCAATCATAAATATTACTGAAGTGAGTATGTAAAAATAATTACATATAAAATTTTTGTTTCAATAAATCTAAAAAGTTATGAGATGCAGTGGGTTGTTTACAATCGAGGACAAAGAAGAAGAGGTCATGATATGAAAGGGTGAACATCAAATACACAATGGAATACTTTTCATTACCATTTTTCTTGCTAATTAGATAAGCAATATAATTTAAAATATACTCATTATAACCCACAAGTAAAATAGCAAATTCTTTTTACGTGAAAAATCCCCTAATATGAAGGAAAAAATTATGGGATCTTGTTGAATTATAACTTCCACTATCAACTATAATGGATTTACATATAAAATGATTTCTAGATGCTACATGTATATCAAGAATGTCTATATTATTGGTTCAACATATAAATCATCACCAGACAAGTGGATTGCAACCAGAACAACAAGAAAGATCTCACCTAGCAGCTCTTTGTATTAGCCACAAGCAAATGGAGATGGATTTCAACGATCAACACCCGTTAGTATGGAACTCTTATCATCACAAACAACATTATGAAATTTCATCAAAATTGAATCACAATCAAGCTTTTTCTATCATTTTGCATGAAACTCCTCTATCTTCTCTCCCTTGATGCATATGCGCTACGCCACTTTTTCTTTCCTTTTAATTCATAAAGCCCTTACTTGTTAGGATTGTAATTTTCGACCTATGCTCATATATGTTATTGTTGGGTTTGTAACATTGGTTTTATTATAAGTTAAAATCTCAGAAATATTAATATTTTTGTTAGTAGGTGGTTTTATTATTTTTTTGGTGATATTGTGGCTACTAATAAATTTTAGATTTTAAATTTTATATGAGATTATATTAATCGGGTCAAATAGATTATGCAGGCTAGTTTAACACATTTACATAAAAAGGGTTAAAATAGGCCATATGGGTCGTGTCGTGTTGAATCATTTCTAATTAAATATTAAATAGGTTGTGCCATGTCACTCGTTATTTAAGTATGGGTGAATATCTATGGCTTGACCTAACATGAACAAGACACACAAATACGAAGTGCTACCCTTATTTTTTTGTCATATTTGGCCCATTCTCTTTAGTATAAATTTTCTTTATATGTAACAAGTTCATCTCCAATGCATCATAAATTTTCTTTATATGTAACAAGTTCATCTCCAATGCATCATGAATCTAGTGATATCTCACATCAATATACTTGGGTCTTGAATAAAAACTAATTTCTTATTAAGATAGATAGTACTCTTATTGTAACAGTAAAACTATAGTTCTCTTGCTTTTGGTCAAATTTTTCTAAGAAATTTTTAATCCATATCAACTCCTTACTAACTTAAGTGATGGCAATATATTTTGCATCTGTGGTAGACAAAACACTACATTTCTATAGTCTGGATTGCCATGACATTGCTTCCCCTGAATAAGTAATCAATTACCTTGAAATAGAATTCATAGAATCAATATCACTAGCCATATCCGCATTCATGATCCCACCAAACATATATTTACCATAAAGTATAAACACACCCTGGAAGTGCTTCTAAGATACCTAAGAATCCATTTTACAATTGCCCAATATTCTTTACAAAGGTTAGAGAGGAATCGATCGTCAACTTCAACAGTATGAGCAATATCAAGCCTTTTGCATATCATGGCATATATTAAGTTATCCATAGCGGATGCTTAATGCATATTTTGCATTTCTTCAATTTCTTTCTTATTTGTAGGATTCTACTTGGAACATAGCTTCAAATAACCTACAAATGGAGAGTTCTCTAGTTTTGCCTTGCCCATGTTGAACTTATTTAGTACCTTCTTAATATAACTCTCTCGAGACAGCCACCACTTAGCATTCTTTTGGTCTTCATACCAAGAATTTTTTTTGCAAGTCCCGATTACTTCATAGCTAAAGACTTACTCAACTTCCTTTTCAAATTTTCAAGTTTTTCATAATCATGATCAACTACCAACATGTCACCCACATATAGCACGAGAATAATAAATTCATTATATAGAACTTCTTAATAAAGGCACAATGATCAGATATAGTTAGATCATCATACCTTTGCTCAATCATAGAGGACTCAAACTTCTTGTACCACTATTTAGGTGCTTGCTTGAGTCCATATAAACCTCTTTTAGTCGACACATATATGTTCTTTGCCCTTTGCTACAAGCCTTTCTTGTTGCTGTATATATTGTTTCCTCCTCCAAGTCTTTCAAAGAAGGAAAGCAATTTTCACACTAACATGTTCAAACTTTAATTTCATTCTGACAACCAACCTCAAGACAACTCTGGTAGATGACATTTTTATCACGAGTGAAAAAGTCTCTTAAAAGTCAATGTTTTTCTTCTTATTGAACCTCTTTACAGCCAATTGTGCCTTGTACCTTAGTTGTGAGGTATATAGTTCAATAACTTCTATGTTCAATTTGAACACCTATTTATTCTCCAGTGCTCTCATTTTACCAACTCATAGGTTTAGTTTTCATTCAAGGATTTCATTTCTTATCACATGACTTTCAACCACTTCTATTTTTGGTCATGCAGCATAACCTCTTGGTAACTTTCTAGCTCTCATCCATATGAAAATAAAAACATACTCATCAGTAGAATACCTTTTGAAAAGCTGACACTCTCTTGTGATCTTTTTAATTAAATTTCACCAGGTGTTTTGAAGGAGCTTACTCTAGTTATTGTTTTGGTCCCACATGATCAACTGCATGCTCACCATTTCTAACAATATCGATGTGTTCTTTTGTACATCTCCCACATGTTCATCATGCATAATAGGAGGAGTAAAATCCAAATCCATATTAATAAGTTCATCATTGAAAGACCTTATCCTTTCAATCTGGTCTAAATCTTCAATGGTTTGATCTTAAAAAAATTACATATTCGCTTTTCTAAATTTTCTTCTTGGTGGGATCTTATATTTCAAACCAAATTCCTCATGTGTCTAACCCAATAATATAGACTGCTTGGACTTGCTATTATTTAGGATGTCTCATTATTATTAGACTTGCTATTAGTTTAGGATGTCTCATCATTATTAACATGAATAAAAGCTTTGCAGCCAAACACCCTCAAATGCATGAGAAATATCTTTCCCTATTTAAGCCTTTAGGAATATCATCATCCAAAGAAATTGATAGATAAAAATTAACCAAGTCAATTGCTATCTACATTGCCTAACCCCATAAAGATATAGGCAATTTTGCAAGAGGGCATAAACCCAATTCTTATATAAATGGTTTTATTCATTCTCTCTACTACATCCTTTTGTTTTGGTGTCTAGGAACTGTTTTCTAAAGCCTAATGTCATGATTTCTACAATATTATTTAAATGATCATTTGTATTCACTACCATTATTTGCTCGAACACATTTTAACTACCTTAACTCGAGACTTCATTCTCGATAGCTATAGCATCTCTATTTACTAATCTTTCATATGACTTATTGAGAGTGTTGATCTTCCTTGCCCTGGCTAGAATAAAAAAGTCATTATTGAGTTTTCACTTTCCATCTCCAACAGAAGTGTAGTAGCCTTTATCATCCAATTTTTAAATATAAATCAAACGAGCATATTAGGAATATGTTTGACATCTTTGAGAAGAAATTTACACCCACTATCGATTTTGAGCTACATATCTTCTATGCCTACAATTATACACTTCGCTTTATTTTCCATCCCAACCTAATCAAAACCGTCACTAGTATATTAATAGAAGAAGAAATATCTATATTGGATAGTATGGAAGGAAGTTTTTATATCAATTACTTATATAGAGTCTTGGCATGCAACATTAGCTTGAGCATCATCACAAACAATGAACACATCACCATCAGATGCAATTGCTACAGTGTGTTTTTTTCTTTACTTTTCTCACTTCTTTCTTTCAACTATTCATTTATAAACTTTCCTCACTCTTTCTTAATGTGCTAATCTTACTACAATGAAGAAATTTTATCCATTTTCTTGAAGTTGATTTTCCTCTTTACTTGTCATAATTGTCATCATCACAAATTTCCTACTTCTACCTTTTACTCCTTTGTTTTTCTGTAATAAGTGTCTTTGAATGAAAAGAAATACCATGTTTTTTTCTTCTTGCATCTTCATTGAACATACTATCTTTCATTATACTCATGGTTATCATGCTATTGAGAGCTAAATTACTGAAAGACATAAATCATTCAACAATTCATGAAAATTATTCAAATGCTCTGCAACACTTTGTCCATCCCTATATTTTAAACTTACAAGCCTTCTTATCATAAATATTTTGTTTTGTGCAAACTTTCAATCATAAACACTTTTGAGTTTCTTCTAAAGATTGTAAGCATCAATTTGGCTACATAATGGAAGTTAAATAAAATATTGTCACAATATAATTTTTTGTCTAATCTCATTTGTTTACACATGATATGAAAGTAGAAAGTTAAATAAAATATTGTCACAATATAATTTTTTAAGATTATTTTTGTTGATTTGAAAATTTTGAATTGTAATGATTAGATGAGATGAGATGAAATGAGATGGTTTGTGAAAAAAAAAAATGAGAATAATGCTCGACAGTTTTCCTATTAAGTTTCTTCCATTCCTCATTAGTTTTATTTTTAAGTTCGGCCCAAGCCAAATAAATAGGCTTAACAACTCTTTGCAATACGAAACATCCTCCATCTTTATGTTCCAAATTGAATAATTGGAGTAAGAGTGTTTAATCTTGCTACAAAATGAATTGTCCATTTAAGTCACACAAATAATCAACGTCCAAGCTCTGTTATCATTTCGGTAGTGTGGACATCAAATGTAAAACGTAGTATTTTTTGAATTTCTTTGTGCAACTTATATAGGCAATCTATTATAAAATAAACTAACTACCAAATTTTTTTAAAAAATCAATCAACATACAAGCAAGAAAGCTGAATTTCTTAAATGGAAAACCCCCAATTGAAAGGGAAAAACAACGGAACCTATTTGAAAATTGATATATTTCAAGCAACGGGACAATCTTCGTAGTCAATATATTTTCTCATCTCATTGAAATAAAAGGAGGGAGGAGTATAAATGAGCAAATTCTAGGAGAGGAAGCATTGTCTCACACTTCTTCTTATGAAAATAAGAGAGGAATGATGCTCACTTTGTTTGAACAATTATTTTTTAAACCGTCTACATCTTTTTTTTATTCACTAGGGCCTCAAGGAGCCGAGGAGGTTGCCACTCGTTATGGATCATCATTTCTCGAATGTGAGTTATGGCTACATGCATGTCTTTCTCCTTAATGTGCATGTTGACTTGGAAAATCTTTTGAGGCATTGCTTTGCATATTGTTAGGAAGAAAATATATCTTTCTACAGTTTAATTAAGCATGGACAAGCTTCTTATAGGTCAACACTCAATAATTGAAATACAGTTGTAACACTCCATCCCTTTAGGCCTTGTAAAATTAGAAGAACTAGATGCTACTAACATTAAAACATATATTATTTGTGCCAGGTGTAAAAGATTACATAAATTTATAAAATCACCGAATGCTTTAGTAAAAGAAATCTCTAAAAAGAAAGAATTTATTTGGTAGCACTTATTGAAAGAAAATAGTATGTCGCTTGCTACATATCGTGGAAAATAAATCATTGAATTGTAAAAGTAAAATCAAAATCCTTTCTCAGTGCCTCAAGCCTCATAATCAATGTCACCCAAATGGACAACATCCTCACAGCCTTTCTCACCTGAGGTTGGAAAACATAAAAATAACTAAAATAAGTTGAATACTCAATAACACCCACATCATGCAGTAAGCATAATATAAACCTACTATTTCAGTAAACAACATTGTTTTTTAAGAAAAACCTTACCTTTAAGCATACATAAAACATTTACCTCATATTATAAAAAACATACAACCTTCTTTTCCTCAACCTCAGGTATTAATCATTTATTACCTTGACCTCATGCTTAATGGATGTGATACAATGTTAGCACTCGTATGTTAGAGTTAACAACCCTTGCGATCAAGGGTTCGTCTCATAGTTATCGGGTAAAACTAAACCTCAAGAATGGTTCATCACTAAGTGAACCGCTAGTGATACAATCCTCATCCTGGCCCATTCATTAGCCTAATCAAACACATATAATCATACATTTTCATTTTTTTTCCTTTTCATTAATATTGTCTTATCTTGCATTCTGTAAAATAAATAGTCATACTATATAGTATTTAGTCACACCACCATTCATGCTGTTCTAAAATTATATAACATCTTTCATCATAAATAGGGTTCGTAAAAAAAGGTTGTCAACAAAGACTAATACTACATACAAATATATATTCCTTTCTAAACCTTTACTACATATATACATTTGCAAAATAAACTATATAGTTGATCACAAAGTGATGTTTTGAATAACATGATCATAGTCACTTACCTCAATTATTGTGCAAGTTAAGCTAATTGTGCGTGACTCCAAGCTTTACATTGAACCTATAATATTTTATGCAATAATGTAAGCTTTCTGATTGGTTAGTGTGATATGCTTCATGTGTGGAACCTCGAGGGGTCTAAGTTCTTTGGTTACTACTCTTCCTCACCTATTTTTCTTGTTGAGTGCTTTCCTCGCCTACTCCTTGCTCACTCACTACATTGCTCGCTGAGTACTTTGCTTGCCTACTCCTTGTTTGCCTAGTACCATGCTCGCTCAATGTATTACTTGCTTGACCTTACTCACTTAAAATGTTGGTCATCTAAACTCGGTCTTCTTATTATGTTGCTCGTCCAACCTCAATCTCCTTATTACGCTGCTCGCCTAATCTGGATCTCCTTGTTACATACCACTCAATCCAAACCTAACTTTTTCATGTTACAAACTATATTTTGAATCATTCTAGGGTTTATGACTACTCACATGGCTCATGCAATCCCTATCATCCCAAAATTATTTATGGACTATATGTTGCACACTTGAATGCACAACTATCATGCATTTGATTTAGGTGTAATTCAGAGTGAACTCTCTCTCCTTTTCGGTTACGCTAATATTTCATGATATAATGATAGATTCAATGCACATAGTGAAGGAAACAAGCATTTACCTAGGGCAAACAGGAAACACCCAAGGTAAGTAAAGATCAAGACTTAGGGTTTTGAAACCCTAATTTTATGCGGCACTACGGTTGATTAAGGGTGGCTCCAATGAATATCAATTGCTGTGAAATAGAGTGGGAGTGATTAGGAACCTGGTGCTGTGACAATGGTGGTGTTGGTTGATTATGTGTGTGGCACGGGATGTGTGCATGAGTGTATGGTGCATGCGGCTCAACCCGATGCATGTGTATGTGTGCAGAGATGTGCATGTAACAAAGAAACTTACCAACTGCAAGGGTGTTGCACAGCATGGAAGAGTTGGAGGTATGGTGACAGAACAAGAGATGCAGAGAGTAGTTTGGAGAAGAAGAGTTGTGGCATGAATCCTAGTGCATCAAAGTGTGCACGTCGTGCGGCATCCTAGGGTAAGCCAATTGGGTCAGATCAAAAGGGAAAATGGGTCTAGGGTTTCCCAAAACGTGTTGGGATTTTCTTAGGTTAATAACTCAAGTCACAGTTTAGGCCCAAATTCTTGGGTCATAGGTTACTCTCTTGGTCTAACTCCTTATTTCATGAATTTTTTAAGCCTTAAGATTCAACTAGAGCATTAGCAATACTCCCAACCGAAATCCTAATGTTTTCTGTTCACCTTAATGAAGATATTCAAGCCTAGTGATCTGCCCAATCTTGGCTAGGTTCTAATCAATTCTATCCTACTCCTTACCTAGTATAAGACAACAATTTAGGTTTGTGTGCAAAGTGATGCGTTACAAAGTAATTCCTAAAGCATGCTAGGGGTACCGACAATTGTTAAAATATTGAATAAGGATCTAGAAGCGGTTTGGGAGCAAAACACCCACTTGAAGCTAGAATTGAAGAAGTTACTAGACCGCTACTTGAATGCCAAGTCCACATGAGAAGATGACATGTGTTTGTAGGCCGAATTGGATCGTGCTTGTGAAGAAAGCGAATTAAGCACTTGAGAAGTCCAAGTGTTCCTTGGATTTTGAGTTTGAAAAGGTGACCATCAAGAATCCTAATAAGACTAGCAAGTTGTTTGATGTTTGAGTGGACTTAATAGGCATGAAGTTCCATGTGAATGGACTACAAACTAACCTTCACCAATAGGAGATTGAGTTTTTTCAAGTTAAGTAATAAACTTAGGGGAAAGATAGAGAACTAGTCTTAAAGGAAAAGAACTTTAGGATTGAGGAGAAACGATCCTTACTTCTTTGAACTGAGTAGGTATAGCAATGAGTTGGAGCTTGCTTTAGAATTGGAGGAAGGAGTGCATATTATGGCTTTAGAATTGATGTTTACATAGGGTTTCAAAGAATCTCCCAAATGGATGAAAATAGATTTTTTGAATGTCATCAAGCCTATAAATATTGTTTCGTATAACCCAATTAACTTTGTACCAGATTATTCTCAAGAGGTATATACTTTTCTCTTGGTGTTTAAGTAGTTCCCATGTATGCTACTCGGCCCTGTGGTGAAAGAGACGTGTGGTGAGATGAGTCAAATGATCAAAGTTGGCCACCATTTAGGTTCACTTGGTTCTTCTTGATATAGTAGATCATGAGAGATTTAGGGAGGAGGGTTATAGTGTACTACTCTAGTTGAGGTGGGAGGAAATACTTACTCAATTGTTGGTGCAGTGAAGAAACTTCTAGGTCCAACCAAAGGTTAGATCCCAGCAAAATATGTTGCTTTACTTTTGTGAGATATCTCTATAAACAAAACATTTCTCTTACTTTTAAGGTTTGAATGAAAACATCTTTAAGTATTTTAAAATGTTGGGCTTTTTGTGTAGAGCTTGGTTTATCTTTGTGGCTGTCCGATTTGATGACTCGATCCGACAATTAGACTTGGGCTAATAGGTGCAGGCCGAAGCGAATTAGAGCTTATGCAACCCCTAATTAAGGTTTACGAACTAATTAATTACCTCAAATAGGGTTTGGCCACGCACACATATATATACATTGTATTTCCGTACAGTCGCTCAGTGTATTTGCTGTACTGTGTGATCAACTTTCAAGAAAATAAAATCTTTTACAACTCTATATGTATAGATATATTGCCAAACCACATAAAATCTTGTTTGTCATGTGTGATTGATTTCCTTTTCTTCTTTACTTTTTCTTCTTATTGTTCCCAACAAAAAATATAATAGAGAATGATGTTTCTAATATTGTGAGTTCATTTAAATCCTTATGAATATAAGCGTGTCATTAATAAATACTTGTATATAAACTCAACTTGTTTTTGTCAAAGCTTAAGTTTATAAGATCTAATATTCATAATCTAGTATGTATTTAAAAATTATATGGTTTATTAAATTACAAGAGTGTCTATTTAACTATTAAAAATTCATCTATACACAGTTTATCAAACTAATCAAACTAAATGCTATGATCTTGAACATATTAATCAAGCATCTAATTACTAACTAAATTAACTTATATAAACTAAATTAAATATTAATGAATAGCTTTGCAAAATATAAAATATTCTGTTTCGAAAATACAAATTAGTATTCTTTATAAAAAAAAATAATAATAATAATCGATCGGTTATGAAAGAGTAAATCATTTATATCTTCAAAACTCTCTCACGAAAATCTAGACAACGTGTGGTCAATTAATCTGACCTCCTCAAAACCAATATTGTAGGAGTAAAAACACGAGTTGTGGTCCTCAATCCGCAACAAGCTGTTCAATTAGATAAAAGGGTGGCTCTACTGTCATGCACGGAGCTTTTACTTAATAAAAACTAAGTAATAGCTTAATTTACTTCCTTACTCACGAAATGAAAATAAAATAAAATAAAAAATTCCCAACGGATAATCTAGCATGCATTTTCCTTTATCTAGCTAGCTAGCTAGCTAGCTGCAACATGATGAGTACTAGATCGAGGGACTCAATTCTTGTCGAGGATAATTGTGTATAAATATATATAAACCAAACACTCAGAAAGAACACTCCTCTTTTCATTTAATATCCTATAACTTTAATAAGATTCTTATTTGAAGTGCCTTATCCCTTATCTTATATTCATGAATTTAAGAGTATATTTGGACATTGCATATGAGAATCACGATAATTCTCAAAAGAATTTATAATTTCATTCTCAAACATTAGTATTTTTTAATTTCAAATTTCTAAATTTTTCATCTAATCATTATCTAATAATTATTTAAATACCAAAATAATATAACTTTTACAAATTAAAAAATAAAAATATTATTAAAAAATTATATTCATTATCTCATGATTTCTCCAAACCTAATAAAATATTTTCACCCAAACCATGATTTCACCACTACTAAATGAAAAATTATGAAATTATCCAAACATACCCTGAATCCAAAAGTTTTAATTAAAAAAATATTATGATCTGTAGCACGTGATTTCTAGACTGATACAGCCAACAAAAGTTATAAATTAGAATGTCTTTTTCTTTGGCCCTCATAGAAAAGGAATTGAAAAAGGAAAACGAAGGTGAAAAGGGATCAGAAGTAGTACATGGATAACTACAAGTAGTTGGGGTTGGGGTAGGGGGCAATAACTTTCTATTTACTAATAATGAGTTGCAGCCAACCCGAACAAAAAGGGTCATTTTCAAACTGCACCAACTGTACGTACAACACTTTGGCTTTCATTTGATCATCTGTAATCAGCCAAAGCTTTTGGTTTTGGTTCCCCCACTTATAAAATTGGTCCAGCGTTCATTCCAAGACAAAGCATATTACATTATTAGGGTTTGTTATAAGGTTCCTGCATCTGCATATATATAGTACTGATCATGATCATCATGTAGCTAGGCTTTTCTTTCATGTATAGTATTGCATGGGGTTTTTATAGTTATCATCAGGAAGTGGAGTACTGGAATTAATAGATTAAGAACATGTTCATGATCTCTGTCTCCCAGCTAGCTGATCATATCTTTCTGCATCTTTTTTTAGGGTTTAGTTATATATTGTGATTCAATAAAACAATTTTTTTATTCTTTGCATCAAAAAGTGAAAAGAGATTTATGAGGTTTTCAAGCTCAAAACAGTGAATTCGCATCTTAAAAGTAGGACTATGGTCTTGATCGATCTTGCATATTGTTTTTGTTTTCAGCCAGCAGTGTGGGAAATATTAAAGCAAACGAACAGTGTTTTATCGATATATATTTTTAGGTATTTGGGGTTGTCAAAGTACTTCGATTATATATGTACTTCGACATTTTCCTGTTTGTTTAAGCCCTATATATATATTTTTAAAAGGAATAGAAATCTTGAGGTTTAATGCTCAAGTCTGATAATTAGGGTTTCCGAGTTAATTGGGTTCAGAAATAAATGGTTGTTTTACAAGCTGCACTTACAAGAAATTAAAATAATATTTTTCATGTTTGGGGGTTGGGGTGCTAGCTTGCTCTATATCAAATTAAAGGAAAAAATTTAATTAGATGGTAATCACTTTGGAATCTAAATGATTGCCATGATCATAGATCGATCTATATCATGGGCGCTGCTATATACAGTCCCCGTAAGGGGTCTGTATTGCAATCCCGTATAGGAAATCGCAATAATATCCCCACTTTTACCGGTGAATTGACATTTTTACCCTTAAATCACTACAACCTAAATCTGAAGAAAAAGTCTATAAGAAACTGGCTAGGGGAACCGCGGGGAAATGCTTCCCACGTGGCAAAATGTAAACGATGCCGTTTTCTTCTTTCGTCCGTTTTCATCTTTTCATTTTATTTCAAAGTTTTTTTTCCATCTTGTTTAATCTTTTCACTGTCTTCCCATTTTCATTTCTTTTCAAATTTTTTTCTCCATCTTCCCTCCATCTACCACCTTCCCAGTTGAAAGCCCACTTTCCCCCATTTCCAGACCTCCCTTCCATCTTCCCTCTCTAAACTAGTTGGTTCGTGGATTTTCAGAAGTTTGGCACTTTGATCAGGTGTTGCTTCATAAGGTGCGAGCGGTAGATGCAATTGCTGCTTGATGATGACTCTATTTTCTTTCTTTTAGGTGAACTCCCAATCAATGTGATACCACTGCGCTACTCCAATCAACCATTCTCAGTCTAGATCTATTCCTATGTGCGAAACTTAAAAATTCTTGGTTTGGAAATAGCATTTCCCATGTTAAAGTTGAGTTTCCAAATTTGGATGGCTAATGAAATTCGGGCAAGTACTAAGTTTAAAAAAAAAAAAAAACATTTTTAACTTTGCATTCTTCAGGTGAAAGAAAGGGCTGATTTTCCAATTGATTTTGAGGTGGAAAAAAAATTAGAATTGAGAACAAAAGAATTAATTATTACTTAGGACTCTGTTTGGAAGATGCGAAGAAGAAGTTGCGAACCCTAAGCTATGAAGATGAAGGACTAGTAATTTCTTCGTGTTCATTTGTGCGAACCCTTTTAGATCATATATTCTTATCGCCGATATATCAAAAAAATTAATTAAATTTCCCTCAATATCAGCACAACCCATATGTCAAATCCAAAAAACCAAACACACCCACCAAAACTCAAACCTCCAAAAACCCAAATGTCAATACAAGCAAAACCCATCAAATACTTTGCAGCTTTGTTGCTTCTTCTAGGCCTTTCAGGTTACCCATACTCATCTCCATTTTCTCTCAACCTTGAAGGGCCCCCGCGTGATGATGCACTCTATCTTCTGGCAGGTATTCACCCACACGAAGACGACGACGACGGCAGTGATATCTTCTTTCTTCCAACTCCAAAATCGCAATATTTTTCTTCCCCCCAGACCTAGACGCAACATGATAATCACATGTCCAAAAACACTTCTGAAATCTGAATCTTCCCCCCCAGTCCCATACGCGATCTTTCTTCTAGACCCAAAATCGCAGTGTTTATCACATCTCCCCAGGCCCAAACGCGATCTAGCTTCTAATATTTTCATCTGTGTTATGTTTTTTTTTTTTAAATATATCGGCTGATGTGTCAAGTGAAAGGATTTCGGTCTGTTTCGCTGGTCGCTGGGCTCCGTTTAATGAAACGCAGTGTTTCATTAAAATGAAACGAAGCGTTTCATTATGCTTGTATTGCAGGCCCCTTAAGGGGACTGCAATAAGAATTTTCCCTATATCATGTAGCATCTATATCATGTAGCCCTATGATCAAGCATTAATGTATTTGAACAGAAGAATTATATATATTAAAGAGAAAGAACATATATATACACATAATAAGTATGGTTATTCTTATAAGATTGAAAAAGAAAAATTGTATTTACAAGTCGGCGCGAAGAAATACTCTCGACACATTAGACATATTAATTAGATTAAAAATTATAAAGATGAGATTTGTCAACGGTGTGGAGTGCCTTATTTATTTATTACAATAACTAAATCAAAAATTTTATATTTAACTTTTGAGTACTTTTTATACAGTACTTTACTGATATGATTGAATGCATTACTTTTTTTAAATATAAAATAATTGATTTTGTCAATTACAACAGTGGAGTACAAAAAGAATACGCAAAAATGACTGTACATAGCAAAACTCGAACTAAATTAACCTTAAAAGATGTTGGATTAATTCGCTCCAATAATCTACTTTTTTTTCTTAAATATTAAGCTACAAGCTAGCATGCATATCCTTGCGACTGTAATCAATTCTTGTTAATTTGTTTGCTTTTGTTTTTTTATAGTGCAATGGGATGATGCAAATTTAGGTAAATATTGGGTTTTTAGAGATATAAATGGGTGTCTAGAGAGAGTAATTTAGGATACTGCATATATATTATATGCTCCATCACCGCTCTAAATAAACAATCACACTCACCACTCTTAAAGAATACACCAAAAAAGGTATAAATGCTTAGCACTCTTAAAGATCAATACACCAAAAAGATATAGTAATATCAAGAAACTGACCCCGTTCAACGAAATCGGCTGTAAAGTTAAAGCAAAAGCCAGAAAGACTATTATGACTCATTCAACTCTGATCTTATACATATCTGATCACTCTTTACAATACCAGAAAAAAAGAAAACCTGCCACAAAAAATCCAAAAATCCAAACAAGGATAAAAGAAAATAAACATAGAGAGGGGAAATTGGGACAAACGAAGTATTAATTCAGGTCCCATATATGTTCTCTTGGCCAGTAGATGGCAACATGCTTCAAGACAACACTAACCATAAATGTGTTTTTTTGGTAATCCTCTAAGAGGTCTGCCCAAGTTTTATACTGAAATAGTGAAACACGATATTTGCATATCATATGATATGGAGTTGCAAACTTAGATAGGTTTAAGGTCTCTATCATCCACACCACGAACTTAGATAGGTGAGTCTGTCAACTCGGAGTTTTAAGAAAAGTAATAAGATAGGTAGAAACAGAAGGTCGACAGATCACAATTTTGTAGGCGTCCAAGGAACACGAAGAACTGTACCAGCACATGGGGCCCATGTGCCAGCAGTGGAGGAGCACTGATGGTTAGATCTTGAAGGTATGAGACGCAGGAATCAAATGGAGTGGCGAGTGTAGCGATTGGAGCTTTGGTGATGGGCACACATGGGGTGCACGCGTCTTTTTGGACGACGATGCGTGAGGGCACACTCCTCCACCATTTTACGACATTAATATTTATTATTTTTTATAGATCAACGAGCTGGAAATCAAATAAGCTAGCTTTCATTTCTAACGCAAAAGAATTTTGACTTCTTTTTTTATACAAATGAGATCAGATTTTTAAAAAAATTAAATAAAAAAATTATTATAATATAATTTTTTAATATTAGTTTTGTTACAAGATTTAAGAAAGTTAAATTATTTATTATATTTTATATAAAAATTTGTGAAAGTTATAAAGATGAGATGTCTTGGTTAATAATTTAGAATAGGTTTTGTAAGTAAGTTTAGAATTTTGAGTTGAGATGAAAGTTTAACATATTAATTTTTAGTATTACTATTGTTTTGAAATTTTAAAAAGTTGAATTGGAATTTGAAAAAATTAAATTGTTTATTATATTTTATGTAAAAATTTAAAAAAATTATAATGACGATATGAGAATTTTGAAATGAAATGTGTCTTCCAAACTTGCCAGGATATATCTAGGAAACAAAATTTTTGAATTTGCTCTCCGAATGCTTTTAGTCGGCCCCAACACATCTCGTTGTAAAATATTTACAGTTATTAATTAATATAAATGAAAATAACTAAAGTACTAGTACAATTTTAATGGTCAGGTCTCAAAGAATAGATACATATGCACTCTTACAATTTTGTTTTGTTTTATTTTTTTTGTTTTTGTTTTTATAAACAGACTTCATTTCATTCAATGAACCGAGATTACAATTGTGACTTATCAATACAGAAAAAACCAGACAATAAACGAAACTACGCAACTGCTCTCGGGCATCCCCACACCGAAAGTGACAGGCATTGTCTTAACTTCTTAATAACTCTCCTAGTAGAGAAACTACTATGTAAAAGCAGAATTGAATTGCTCACTCCATCCTTTCAGGGAGGAGTACGAGACACTTCTGTTATGAACACCAAGTCTAATAGCCTATTACTTTTTTACTACTAACTAAACAACGAAAACTACAATACAAAACGCAACAAAACAACATAACCACAAAGCCATAAGCACTGGCATGAGACCCGACGGCATGCCCACTGCAAGTATCAGCTTCACGAGCCAAGACGGCACGAGCACCCAGCTCTATCACGGACAACAACCTCCACTGTATAGGCCGGCCATACGACCAATGGCCATAACATCGCTTGCCATTCTCAACCAGCTCTTACCTCAGATTGCATCCGATCTAGCGACTTATCACCTCACTCTTTCAAATTTTAGATCGTAATTAATAGTGCATGCATGCATGTCTCAAACGTGATATATAGTTTGAATATCATATATACCATAAACGGTATTAATAAATTGTATATTTTTCCAAAAACAGAATGGATTTGGCCTCTTATGATCATTTTGAATTAGATCATCATGTCTTGAGTTTTATGGAAAGCATGGTATAAATTATGAAACATTCTAGTACTCATCAATATCCCTACATGACCACACATCACACATGATTTTTTTATATGTTTATATTTTTTCACTTATCAAATATGTGGTGTAAACTTCCCTACTAGCAAAATTTTAACTTTACACATCTTTTCCTTTTTACAAAAAGGCCAACAGAGAAATTTAAGTAAAGTGAAAAGTTACTAGATAAGCTTTTCAACTAGTGTACTTAAATTAAGAGGCTAAACCTCTTATTTATAACTCTGGGCTTATGCCCTTTATTTTAATTCCACTGATGTGGGATTAAAAATGAGTAACAAGTCAACAATCTCCACCTTGCGACTTTGAGTGGTCGCACAGCTAAGCTCCACTTCAATGAAGATTTTCATAACTTCCACTATCATGCTTTACCATAAAAGTATACCCACTCAGAATAAATCAATTCCAAACATTTCTCTTTGGCCCATGTCGAGTAACAACCTTGCTGAAAATTATGGTGTAACTTCCATATTTGGCTCTCCTGAAAGTTCATCAGTCATTGACATGAATTTTCACCACACATTGCATCAATGCTAAACCAATGCCTGTGTGCAAACTTGTAGACTCGCTAATATTAACACATCCTCTATCATGACAACTTTGAGAATTAGCAGCATGCTATGAGAATGTACATGTTTCTTTTAAAGATCAAAGTCTTCCATGGAGAGAGACACAACATTAGTATCATTTCCAGTATCTCCATTTAGTGACTTGGAGCTACTTGCCAAACTTGCTCCAGCTCTTGGACAATTTTTCTTGACGTGCCCAGATTGTCCACACTCCCAGCAGACTAGTTTCTTCCTCATGGAGTTTTTCATCTTCCAATTTTCAGCTGCTACCATTACTAAGTTCTCAAGTGGAATATTACTTCTACTACTTAGTCTTCTCTTTTCAGAAAATATTTTACTGGTAACATCTGAAAAAATTATTTTCTCCTTCCCATGTATCAAAATAGGCTTCATGTGCTCATAGGAAGGTGGAAGAGACCAAATGAGTCGCAAGACTTGATCCTCATCATCAATTTTAACTCCAATAACTTCTAGCTTAGCGACAATGCCATTGAGAATGTTTAAATGATCTGAAATAGTTGTACCTTCACTCATCCGCAATGTATGAAACTACTCCTTCAAGTACACACGATTTGAGACGCTCTTTGTTTGATACAACTTTTCAAGTTTTTTCCAGAATTCCTTTGCCGTAGATATTTCATGCACATTTGTAAGAACATTTTTAGCCAAACACAGACGTATCGCACTTGCTGTTCTCAAATCCAAATCCTCCCAATTTTCATCACTCATTTTAGATCTACTCCTTTCACCAGTCACAGTAGTACCGTACTGACTTCAGGTGTTGGTTTGCCATTCAATGTCTTGTGTAATCCTGATTGAATCAAGACATCCTTGACTTGTACTTGCCACAAGCCAAAATTGATTCTCCCATCAAATTTCTCCACCTCAAATCTGACAAGATTTGAAACCCTACTTCCTGACATTGCTTTGATGAATTTACTGTAAAAATAAATAGTACCTCACTAAGTAAGTTCCGAGAAAAGATTGGAGGTTCACAATGGACACGCTTAAAATTTTCAATCTCCTAGACAGAACCTCCTTAGACTGTACGTATCCACACTACCACACCAAAGCTATACCCTACAAAAAGAAACGAGTGGCTCTGATACCAATTGTTGGGAATTTGAACATCCCAAATTTACCCCCTTGGGATCTACCATTTGCAGGAATAACAAAAAAAATAGAGAAATAATAACAACACAAAATATTTACGTGGAAACTCCTAAACATGAGAAAAACCACCAGACTCAGAGAAGAAAATTCACTATGTGAAAAATTGTTACAATCACACAATTTTTCTCCTCACCCCAAACACACCCACAAAGCTTCCTCACTAGCAAAACTTTAAATTTACACCTCTTCACCTTTTTACAAAAAAACCAATAGAGGAATTTAATTCCACCGATGTGGGACTAAGAAGGAGCAACAAGTCAACAAAAATCCAGTCATGTAGGACTCTGTTGTGTACAATGATGAGTAGAAATCTCATAAATTATTAGTACTAGTTCGTGCTACCAAACGGGCTGAACTATATATTTATTTATATATATATATATATATATATATATATATATCTGATCATAGCTTTGAAAGAAAGAAAAATTGCTGCAGGATTAGTCCCTTGACCAATTAGTTTATCATCGCAGCTTATATAGCAATTAAGCATTCCCCTAAATTGTTTAAACTATCAGAAAGTAATTATAATGGCTCATCTTAAAATTAAATATTGTTCAAAATTGATAATGTCTAATCATCACAGATAGTATAGTCATTTTCATCACAAATAATTGACCATGAATAAGCGTTTTTATTATAATGATGGATACATGCAGTTAAATTGTTCTGTATGACCTATAATTAATTCTCATAATTTTAATGGTCATGAAATCCTTATATTTTAGATACTTTGCATGTTATAACACATACATACATACATACGTGTATGCATGTATATACTACTTGCAGGCTTGACAGCTTTCCGGCTTTTCTTCCCTGAAAGTCAAGCAACTTGAGGTCCAGCTTTTTCCTTCAAAATATGGATATATAAATGTGATTATCATATTTCGCAGTATATTTTAATTTCTGATATTATGCGAAATGCGGCTTACTCTTATTTTGTTCTGCTTGATCCACCTAATTTGCATGTGTCTCCTTTAGCACCTCCCAATATATATCCTCATTAAATCTGAAGAAAAAAATTACAGGAAAATGGGAATTAAGGAGACAAAAGTATTTGAGGACATGATTGAATTCAGTGTTTGTCTTTCATAAATACTAAGTTAGACCTGATCTTGAGAGCTAACATTTCCTTTTCTAATCATCCAAGCATTTGAGGATAGCTCTTGCATGTGTGAAAGTGTTTTAATTCACCTATGTTTGGATACTAGGAAAAGTTTTCTTATAAATCTCCAGCCAAGTAGATTGGACAGGAATGTTTACATATATAGCTAGCTAATAATTAGGATATATAAAATAAAGAAAGAATTTGCCCAAGTAACCTCCAGTGTTGCACTTATATATACCGACCATGCATGGAACCAAACTAATATTTTCAAAATTAAAGAAAATGGTTAAAATTATTGTGTTAATAAAGGAAAATCAATGCAACAATTTTCTTTCACTTTCCCTCACATTTCAAAGATCAGAATTAACTAAGGGATCTTTGATATATATGGAGATAGTACTTAGAATAAAATTTATATTTTATCTTTACTTGAAAATTTAAATTTGAAGATGCAGACAGAAAACTAATCAGACAAATAAATATATACATATATATATATATCCAACAGCACTTTGATTGACACACACACACACACACACATGCAATTACAAACGTTTGTATTCACAGCTAGCTCTGAGAGATCATCTATGATGTGCTACATAAAGTAAATGATTGAGTATTACTACCATCTTATAAATCCCCTTGAAAAGCGATTAATAGTATAGATACATACCTTCCTTTAATACTTGAATACAAATAATTAATGACTAGTGCAAGCAATAGATGTTACCACTTGGGCAGCCCACAACTTCAACAAAAACAGATTGAAAATGGAACACCCTGACTTCCACTAGTTCTGCATATTTCAACCTTCCTCCTCCTATATATACTACATACATGTGTATATATATATATATATATAATCATAGCCCGCCAACAATGATATTCACTGTAAAACTTTTTAAAGTGAGAGCAATTATTGCTTCTTTAAGACACAAGTTTCTCTTCTAGAAAAGGCTAGGTAGTAACCATATCTCTTCTTTGGACAAACCCCGAAAGATGTATATATCTAGATCTCTAATTTCATTCGGTAAGCTGAAAGTTGGGTTTTTCTGCACTAGAGCAGTACTAATTATAGGGATTGTTCTTTCTCCCTCTTCTTCCTTACTCAGATATTAATTGAGTTCACAGCTTGAGTTTTTGCCATGGAGATAAACTATGATGCATTAATGAGTTTAGTAGCTTTTAATTAATAGATCAATACAGGAACATGAGCTAGCTCATGATGGCTATCCATCTCCCTTCCAACATAAGAAAATTAAATTTTCCATTTTAGAATTTAGTTGTGTACTTGTTGCAAATCAACTTTGCATAATTTCCTTGTGTAAAAGTAATGTGATAATCGGTATGTTGAAATAATCTCACTACCTGGGTGTCAATGGACTTTGAAAGCATGGCCTCAAAGTGGATCAGTGAAGCGTCTATTCAATCACATCTCAAAAGATAAACCAACATTTACCGACGTAATGCACTTACAAAAAAAAAAATACAAAAATATTATAGAGAAGCAAGCCCCCTAATTGGCCTTTAATTTCCCTCATGTATATATAGATAGAGGATCAGTACTAGCTAGAGAAAATATCAAAGCATGGTTAATTAATCTGCAGTGAGCCTAGAAACACAAGTATTCGGGGAAATTTTGCTGGCAAAAGCTTCAAAATTAAGGGAATTACTGAGAAATAAATAAGGAATTATATATTTATTGGAATTAATGAAGTTTTAATGCATATTGACCATGGAAGACATCTTAATTTAGCATTATCAAACTTACAATTAATCGACCTCATCATATAGATATGGTACTTAATTATGTGAAACTCTGTACTAATATATATGAAACAGATGATCATGATCACGAATTAAAAGAAACACGATATTATTAGAATGAAAGAGGCCCATTAATAATCATTCACTAAATAATTAACAAGAATTGAAAGACGAGAGACTTCTCTCTAATATGTTACATTTCAAAAGGAAAAGGCACCACTTGTCATGCTGCAAATGTTTCTTTACTGATCCAAGCTAGCCCCAGACATACGAGAGATAATCCTTGTCATGTTGATTATTATTGTCGCCAAAGAATGGAAAGTCTGTAAATTCATGATGCTGCAAACAATTGTATGGAGAGGTCAGTAATCTGAAAGTTTTAGGTCATCTATGACACTATCCTATTGAAGATGCATGCTGTTCATTGCACACAAAACTAACGCGAAAAAGAGTACGCAATTGCAAAATTCAGTAATTAAACATGTTTATGGAACTTGCCTCTTGGGAAATTCCAGTATTGATGTTCACAGTATTGAAAATCAAAGATGGGCTCCACCTTCCAATAATCACCAAAGAATCATCATTAACCATGTCTTCCGCAGCCCCTAAACCATGATCTGGGGCATGAGAGCTTTCTTCTTCAATCTCAGGTAGTACTTCCATGGAAGGGTTCATGTTATGGCTGTGGGTTCCAGCAGATTCTTCACCAGTTTCCAAAAGACTCCAAAGACGTGATCGGCTGAAATCACATGAGTTGTTATCCACTTCACATAATTTTGATTCATCCAGTCTCCGAGTCCTCAGCTTTTCTTTTGTCCTCTCCCTAGCCCTTGCCCTAGCTTGATCCCTTGACTCCCTTGCAAGAGGGTGAAATGCACTTTTCCGCCACTGCCTAATATTCTTCTTCTCTTTAGGAGCTGTACACGTCGAGGCTTTCTCTTTTGAAACAACCCTGCCTTGTTGATTCCCATCATAGATTGCAACCTCATCAATGCCAGACAAGACTTCGCCGCACTCGGAAGTAGAAGAAGCACTAGTCTTGACACCAACGCTGCAACTGCGCTTCATTTCTCTTGCCAGCTTCTTGATTTCAACTTTTGCCTGCAGGAGTAGCCACTCGACGGTCTTGCTTGCCTTGTCAAAGCCTAGCATGTCTTGGAGACCGAAAAACTTGCGGGCAACTTCAAGGGACAATCTCATTCTCCGATCCCTTGGTCCTCGCGCAGTGTTAATCTTGCTGTGCCGATCTCCCTTGTAGGTTCGTTTTCTTGGGATCTGCTCGGCCACTGTCTGTCGATTGATGTGAGTTTTCCTCGAATCGACCATGTTTGTGACAGTTCCCGTTGTGTTCTTGTCGGATTTCACCATGGATTGCTGGTGAAATAACAGGTCATGGTGGTTTTGGAGGAAAGCATTCCCATCTATGGAGGGAGAAGAGGAGATATGACCCAAGAAACATAAAGGAGAAGGGTCTTCTTGTTTTGAATTGGAGATAATATTAAGGTTAGGCAACTGCAAAAATGCTTGTTCAGAATATGAGATCAGGTCATTACAGATATTATAGTTACTGTTTGAGGGATACATCTGTGATTTCAATTGCACTGGACAACACTAGCTAGGCTTGAAGGTAGCCGGCTGCAGGTCTAAATATATTAGAGCTAGCTTGAAAATGACGTAGGATTGATAACCAATCCTTTTCTTCTCATTTCGTTTTCCCACTCTGCAAGTGGAAAACAAGACTTGAGAAAGATGGTCCCGAGTTAGTGTTTTACATCAGATCTTTGAGAAGAACAGCCTGAAGATGATACAATGTATGTATGTGTGTGTATCAGTATCTCTCTGTGTGTTTCAGAGAGCGAGAGAGACTCGTGCATTTACCTCCTCCTAACCAATTAGGACTACAGCGACAGAGCCATAACCATGGGGTTTGAAAGAGAGAGAGAAACCGAAAGAGATTTGAATAAAGATGGTGAGGAGGTAAAGCAAGCACCACCCGGGAAGGCGAATTTATTGCAGACAAATTAAAGAGCCATGTATCTTTTTCTTAATCATTTTTTTTTCTTTTTTTCTTTTTGGGAGAACAGTACTTGACTCCTTTGAAGTGATAAGTGATAACTGAGATGTATCGAGTGGATAGAAAAGAAAAAAAAAAAAAAAAAACAATTAATCGTGCCAATTCACGTGTATTGCAGGTGATGAGACTTTGATAATGAACTTCCTCCACCCCCAAAATCTTCAGCAGGCGCACCTCAGTCACAATGATGCTGCATTGACTATATTCATCAAACTTTGTGTTTTAGAAAGTATCATATATAGTGAGAAGTTGGAAGTCATAAGTGTTATGGTAATTGGTTTTGTTGCTGCAGCTAGCTAGGGCTGTGATTTTTTAACTCAATGGAGGGCTTTGTCTAAACAAAAGGGAGGGACAATTATTTCAGCTCCAGGGGGAATGCACTGTATGCCTGCCATGAGAGGCATTGCTCCCTTTGACCGGGCCGGGCCTCACGTCCCTTTCATCGAAAGCAAGACATCCCTATCTCTCTCTTCCTCTCTCTCTCTCTCTCTCTGTCTCAACTCTTTGTGAGAAAGCAAGACATCCCCATCTCTCTCTCTCTCTCTCAACTCTATGTGAGAATGTCAAATGAGTTTCTTCCCAAGCGTGCTTATCTGTTTAGCCTTTTTTCTCCTCTCTCTCTCTCTCTCTCTCTCTCTCACAAGAATGAGTTGCTTCTGCTTGTACTTGCCACTGCTATATCATAGACCTTCTACAAAACCCAGCCAATCACCAGGTGCCCTAGCTGAAAATATCCCCTCTCATCTTATTTCAAAATGGCAATAGTCCCATCCACACTTGAAAGCCCTAACCATTTTCTTTGTCGACCTTTGTTTCCATTTATACAGGCTGCAGTCCTTCATCCACTTAACTGAAATCATCTTCTCTCTAGCTCCATCCATCCCTAGCTAGAACTGAAGTACTAAGCCTGATCACTCTAGGCTAGCATAATTATAAGGACCCCATGATATATATATTATAGCAAAGTGTTCTAAGGTACTGGTTGCTTTCAAGGCCGAGGAGATAACAATGAAAGAAAAAGGGAGTTACGTAGTACCATTTTGGAGTCTGATAATGAACGCATACCCAAAAAAAAAAACCCTAAAATACTTTGTTTATAATTCTAAGCGCTTTCATCATTTCCTTGATGAGTTCTCAATTCCCTGATGATCTCTGACTTCACTTGTCTTCTGTACGTACGTAACAAAAGCCCACAACTTTTACATTTTTGAAAATATGTGTGGAAGTTTAGAATATAAAATCTCATGTCTTTCTTTAAAAAAGAAAAAGCGACTTTCTGAAAAAATAAAAACAAAAATATTTTTTTAATGAGTTGTACAAAATTTGTATGTCTTGAAACATTACCAACTATTTAAAATATTAAATATAGTCGTAAAATAAGTAAACGTTTCGAAAAATAATAGAATCTATCATAAAAAAATTACTATTTTTTATATAAATTTTATATATATTTTTTTTAAAAAATTATACGGCATTTGCACATTGATTACAAATATAATTTCTTTCCTAGATGTATATATATCCTAAAGAGATTGATTTATATATAAACATTTAATATTGTCTAAATTAAAGATATATATATATATATATAACTTAAAAGATTCTCATATTTAAAAAAATAAAATAAAGGAATCTTTTCCAGCATAATTGCACAGTTCTTCAAATTTTTATGTATTATATTTTCTTTCTCGAACTTTTAGGCCTGTCATATCTCCGAATATATATGTTCCTAGAAAGCATTCACGCTGCAATGACCTGGCGCTAACTAGGTCCTCTAATTCCAGGCCCGCATGCAGTACCGACGTGTGATGGTACTCCAAATATGACTGCTTGGAAATCATATGCCACAAGAAATTTTCAAAGTGATCACAACGATTTATATATATACATATATATTATATGATAAAGCTTGCAAAATGGACATTCTTTCCCATCATAGCCTGTGGATTAATGCTGTAAAACTAGCTACTATACATCGGGATTAATGCTGTAAAACTAGCTACTATACACGGAGACAGTACCATTAATAAATAAAACATATATATAATATATAAAGAGCCATCAATGGTTTTAACCAAGAGGGTGAAACATCCAAATGAAGCCGCAAGAGGGTTGAAAAATGACCAACCGCCCCCCCACCACCCCCTCCTCTTTTCTCTTAAAAATAAACTTTATACAAAAAGAACATGGGGATTTTTCTGACATGACTGTTTTTTCTAGTTGGAGAAATGAGCTGTTTGGTCCCCAGAATTCTTTTTTTCCCAGACTTGCAATTTAGCGTGGATGTGAGGGCCAAAAAAAAAAAAAAAAAAAGACCAACAACTTGCTGTTCGATCTTTTGTCAAAACGGCCTAGCTGCATCACCATATTGTCTATTATTGAAGAAGCTCATGTATATATTCCAATACATGGCTGTTTTGCTAGAATTAGTTGAAATTGTTCACTTTTGATAGAATTCAGGAAAACCCATAGATACAGCTTGCCCATTTTAACTGAGAAATATGCTTCTTTTTCTCTTTCTGGATGAAACATGATCAAGACATGAAGTAGACTACCAGATACCTATGTTAAACTACTTATTTCTGCTATGGCTTTAACTCGATTCCCTTTGAAAAAGTGGGGTCTTCACCGTCTTTGTGGCTGAATAGTTGAGAGCAACCCTCAACCATTACACAGGCTTGCTTTTAATATTTCAGTACCCGATTTATATGATTCTGATTTGATTGTGTCCTTGAGCCTTTTTCAGACCGTTCCTTTGTTTATGCTGCAGGGCCGCAGGCACCCCCGGCTTTTATATTTCAAACCTATGATATCCACAAGTGCAATGCTGCAAAGAAGATATTATATACCATCATAACAATGCATAGAAAGCTCCGTTTTGATTCATAAATATCCTTTTCGTTTCGCTTTAAGTTGATGGTATTCGATTAATTCAAAATAGGATGTGTTTTGATCATTTCACTTATCAACTTAAACAATGACGTCCAACGTATCTAATATTATATTTTATTTATTTTTATATATAGGAACAAAATATTTCATTAGGCCTCATTTATTTTCACAGAAGAGATGAGACGAATTGTGATGAGTTGAAATTAAAATTAAAAGTTAAATAAAATATTGTTAAAATATATTTTTTTAGTATTATTTTTATTTTAAAATTTGAAAAAGTACTTGAATTATTTATTTTATTTTTGTTTTGAGATTTAAAAATGTTGAATTTTTTTTTTTTGTATGGGGATTCGGAAAGTTTGTAGTGATGAGATAGTTAATTAGATGAGTTAAGTTGAAATGGTTAATTTGTGAGAACAAATATTTAACCAGGCTAAATTAAGTTTTTACAAACATTTATCATACCATTTGGCTTGACAAATGAAATCCGAAAAACAATCCCACCGCATTGATAGATTCTCAACATTCCAAGCATAATAAGCAAGTTTGTGAGCTACCGATTTCATTCTCTATAAGCATGTTGTACTTGACAATCTGCTTATAGCACTTGAAGCTTTTTGATTTTATGCACTAAAAGATCCAACATAGCTGCAGCTTTGATTTCTTCATTGAGCACTTGCACAACCATCAAACAATCTAATATTATTTTGAACTCAAGGAATATGACCAATTTTCGAGTGGAATGGAAAGATTCCCTTCTCCTTCAAACAATCATGCATGTTCATGATCAATGCCTTAAATATTAGGGCTTATATCTCTTTGCGGAACCTCTTTAAAAATTTATTTTTACATAATCTTCTTGTAAATAAAATATTTCTTTAAATATTATGTCATGTTACTATTTTTGCCAATAACCCGAGACCAAATATGCCATTTATTGGTGGTTTTACGTACTTTGCTAGAATTAATTAGCATTCTAGACTTTCTTGGAGGCTTTTTTTTTTTTTTTTTTTTTTTCTAGAAACATGGCGTGATTTGAACTTTCTCTTACCGGGTGGTATCACACTAAATTCTACCTGACCAAAAGATGATACCGAATAGCGAGGTACGTAGGTACGCACGTCTGCCAAACCATTTGCTAGCCATCTTTTTAACAAAAGGACACTAATTAATATGATCGTCTCCTTGCTTTGCGTGATATATAACATTGTCGTTTCCTTAATTTGTTCTTTTATATTGATATTGTAGTCGAGACGAGTTGGAGAAATTAATGCACTGGTAAAAACACCACACTCAGACAATAATAACAAGGTCGACAGTAAAATAATTGTGAAAACAAAAGAATACATAGTATTTAACGTGATTTAGCAACGTGTTTACATTTATAGAATTATAGAAAATTTTATTTTAGAAGAGATTATATACTATAAGAGAAGTGAGCTTTTATGATCAGAATTTAGTGATCAAAAGAACTATTTCCTACAGTTTTAGTCGGAAATAGTTCTTTTGATTACTAAATTTTAGTCACAAAAGTCAACTTCTCTTGTAATGACAATCATATAATGAGTTACAAAAAGTTTCCTTTACTCACATACACAATCTTATAAACTCTATCTCTATGGCTTTTTCTCTCTCAAGAGTGCTCTACATTATTTGTCTCTCATTGTTCTATCAATTTGATGCTCACTAATACGTTTCTTTCCCAAAACATAATATATATATATATATATATATATATATATATATATATATGTATGTATATATATATAGAAAACAATGCTGAAAACTCAAATATGACAAAATAAAGTTCTTAACTCGAGCGGGTGTCAAGCGCACAACCAATCCAACATTGACTCAAATAGACTATCAAGCAAGCCTCTAGTGAACTTTCGATCCAAGTTTCACTCGAGTCAACTGTCGAGTATACCTCAAGCAAACTCATTGCCTGAACTTTACTCAAGTGCCAAGTCAAGTGACAATCGAGTGAGAAATTTGTTTGCACCTCTTCCAGCTCACAGAACCAATCAGACTTCATAACCCAACAATCTTCCACTTAGAGATTGAAATTTCATTTGGATGTTGAGCTGAATTGAGATGAATTGAATTCTTTATGAATAGTAGTGAGTTAAGATAGTAAAGTGAGTTTTGTAGAACACACCTAAGAAAAGTTTAGATGTGTTTGGATGTTAAGATGAATTTATATATATTTATGAAAAATTAAAAAATGTTATAGGTCTCGCGTATAAAGAGGTGTTGAGTTGAAAAAGGTTGTGAATCTCATATGTAATGAGGTTTTGAGTTGAGATGAGTTTAGTGATTTGAGAGTTGAGAGTTGGATGTTAGACTCAGGTTAAAATTAAACTAAATTGAGTTTATCTATGTTAAGTCCAAATTCCAAACGAGGCCTGATTCTCCACATGCCAACTACTCTCTCCAACATCAGCCCTGCCCTATCACCTGTGTAGCTCACAGCTCCCATCGTCTAGCCAGAAGACGCACTAAAGTCAAGTCCGACTTTAGTCTGTCATGTATATCACCCTCAATCAACATATCTATTGGGCGACTCACAACTCCCACTGCACTAGGAATATTCAATCTCTAATCGACCTGGAAAACGTCAGAGAACTTGTTGTTGACGTCCTCTTCTCTAATCTGAGCGATTGGCCCACCTCCTGCTGCTAACATTTTCTATCTTGAGTCAATGTACCCATCTCCTATTCAGTTTCCGCTTCCTCCCTGGAAGTCCAGTCAGCTGCCTCTTAGTTAACTTCCACTTACTTGATCTCCCGTCTCTCAAGATTTCACCTTTGTACTGTGGTTTACTATCTTCTGTCAACAGGATATTGTTCAAGGTAGATAGATGGAGGTTTGGTCATCCTGGCAGTCCTACAACATCAACTGTAGGTGTAGATGTCCCTAAAACACCAAACGCTCTATCCATGTTCCTCACACCTCTACTCCGCATAGTGGTCTCGAGAGATTTCACTCAAGCTTAATTATTGAAGAGAAATTCTACTCAACAACCCTATACCACACACCTGCATTTTTTTTTATTTTTTTCCTCAGCATGTATGTGTAGTGTAGGGCTGCTTAGTAGAATAACTCATTATAAAAAGATAAAAAATAAATACAGATGTATAGTATAGAACTACTAAGTAAAATAACTCCTTATAGAATACCTGTTCAAGCAGGCACCCGAAACCTCTGACAAAAGAACATTTCATTATTGGTGCTTTTTTTTTTTTTTTTTTTTTTTTTTTTTTTTTTCCTAAGTGGTAATTTGGCTCTTACATGGCCAGTCTCCCATTTAAGAACAACGTGTTCCTTGCATTTTATTTGCAGTTTTTCATTTGACCCTTTTCTATTATCATGAATCAAATTAGGATTTTGTGGTAATTACCTCTTTTTCCAATTTTGTTTTATTTCAATAAAATTAGAATACAATGATATTCACATCGTATTATTTCTCTTTTAAGATTTTTAATTATCTGGGATTATTATTAAAAATATAAAACTTAGTTTATGGTTGACATGTAAGTGCCTGATCTATTTTATATTTTCTACGTAGCTCATTTTTGTAGTTCAGCTTCTTCTTTTAATTGCAACAACGTATAAAAATATTAGATGTAAAATTATCAATTTTCTTAGAAGAATGCAAATTTGGAAATTTTAATTCTTTCTTATTTTTTTACTCACTTTTTTTTTTTATCAATTTACTAATGGGGTTCCTAAAAAATTTCAACTCAACTATTTAGGACAGGTTTGGAGAGTGAAATAAGATGAGAATTTTATATATAGTAGTAAGATAGTTTATGAATAGTAGTGAGATAGTTTGAATTAAGTATTTTTTAGGTTTTGAAAAAAAAAAGAGAAAAAAAATTGAATAAAAAATATTATGAAGTTAAAATATTGTAAGAATAAAGTTTTATAATATCATTTTTGTTTGGGATTTCAAAAAGTTGGAATTATTTTTTGTTTTTTATTTAAAATTTTGAAAAAATTGTAATGATTAGTTTGAAAATATTGTAATAATTAATTTAAAAATTTTATATTTGAATTATATTTGGGAATAAGATGAGATGAGATAAAACGTGATTAGATGAAAATTTTGCATCTCATCTGAGGCCCCAAGCCTGCCCTTATTCTAGTCTAAAAGTATATGGATTACGGCACCTCCAAATTTATAATTCTTACTTCGTACTTGCCTATTTATATAACTAACTTAAATATATAACAAGCTAAAAGTCTAGTATTATATCTCTCCTAACACTCGCTCGGCGATTCAGGAAACGATTTCTTTCAGTTTAAAGTTTGAAGTTTGATACGATTTTTGAGTCTTTCTCCCATGGTTCTATGGGACGAAAGTTAGTGTCTTTGTGAAAGGTGTTGTTGGTTTGTATGATTATTGTTTCTCGTTTTCTTTGTTGGTTAGTGTTGTTTATTTGATTTGATGGCTAACAATATTACACACTTATGGGATAAGTTATGTCTCATGGAGGAAGAACATAGGGATGTCATAGTGGAGAATGGTGATATTCATGTCACTCTAGAACGAGGGAAATGTTGTTTAATTGGAAAGGTTGTGGCTGACAAGAGGGTTAATCGTGAAGCATTTCATACTACTATGTTGAAACTATGGAAGAAGGATTCTGGCATGAAGTTTATTGAAGTAGGAATGAACCTATTCTTATTTGAATTCTCCTCAGAATTAGACTTACTGCGTGTTTGGGATGGGCAACCTTGGTTATTTGACCAATGTCTTCTATGATTAAAGTATTTTGATGGTCTCACCTTATCAAAGATCTTGTGTTTACATGCTCATTTATCTGGGTTCAATTTCATAATTTGCCTTTTGGTTGCATGAATTCTGAAGTGGAGTTAAGGGTTGGTGCCTCTATTGGTAAGGTCATTTACGTGGAGGTTGATGCTACTAGAAATGGTTGGGGCAAGTTTCTTTGTATACTTGTTGAAATGGATTTCTCCAAACCACTTATAAGGGGCAAAATGATGGTTCTCATGAGTCGGGGAGTCTTTGTGCAGTTTAAGTATGAACAATTGCCTCGTATTTGTTTCAATTGTGGGATGATTACTCATTCAACAATGAGCTGTTCAAAAAATAAGAATATTGTTTCCGATAAGAAGTTGCATGTAAGGCAATATGGGACTTGGTTGGGGGCGTCTGTTGCTAACCAGACTATTGGCCTAAGTTTATTTGTAAATTTTATCCGCAATGGTGTATTTCATCTTCCTTTGATGTATAGATGGTTGTCTCTGATGTTCATTCTGAGGGTGGTAAACATCATGTTTAGGAGAATGACTATCATGTATCTGAAATTAACTGTGTTGTCAAGTCTCTTCCTGAGCCTTGCTTGCAAAAGGATAATGAGACATTTTCTGATATTGTTAAGGATGATGTCTATCCTAATGGCTCTTTAACTAAATGGAACATAATGTTAAGGAATCAAGGGAAGGGTTTTGTTGGTGTGTCTTCCAAATCTCCTAGTTTTCACAAAAGGAAGACTTATGTAAGTGGTTCTGGTGTGGATAATGAGTTTTCCATCCGTTCATCGAGGAAAATTCGTTCTTCAAGTCTAAATCATAATGAATTAGCGGAGGTTGTTGTACAGCTCCACCTGTAGGAATGAGGCTTCTAAATTGGCACTATCGATGACTTGTCAATCCTCGTACAGTTCGGGATCTTGATCATTTAGTCAAGGTTAATAAGCCTAATATTATCTTTTTAATAGAGACTAGACTTCTTAAAAGTAAGATGGATAGGACAAAGTATTTGTTGAGGTACCAATGTTTATTTATTGTGGAAGGTGTTGGTCAGGGAGGGGGATTGGCTTTGATGTGGCATGGTGATTTAAATTTGCATATCCAAAGTTACTCTCAAAGACATATCAACTCATGGGTATCTACATCAGATTGTGATGTTAGATGGATGCTTGCCTATTTTTATGGATACCCTAATGTTGAAAAAAGAATTGAAGGGTATAATGTACTAAGATGCTTGAATAAGTTGCAACCTTACATGTGGCTTTGTGTAGGTGACTTCAATGAGTTACTATATCAATCTGAGAAAAGTGGACGGCCTAATAGAAGCACTAAACAGATGCAGTTATTTCATGATGCTCTACAGGAGTGCAATCTCAATAATTTGGGATTCTTAGCAGGTTTTTTCATTTGGTGCAATAACAAGCGAGATAACACCTTCACAAAAGAGAAGTTGGATAGGGCAGTTGCATCGAACGCTTGGTGTGAGATTTATGGGGATGGTGAGATCAAAGTTCTAGCTACTTCTTCTTTTAACCATTATCCCTTGCTACTGAGCATTCAACAGAGGGACATACCACCTGGACAATGTACTAAACTATGCAGATATGAGGCAACCTGGTCTACTTATGATGATTGCAAGGAGTTTGTTAATAATGTTTGGGCTCCTTCCACTACAACAAGGGGGACTTCTCTCAACTTATGGGCAAATTGGAGAGTTGTAGGCTGTGTTTGAATAGGTGGAGCAAGGGTAAGGATCATGTGTCTAATTCCTCATTACAGTCCAAGTTGGGAAGATTAGAATTGTTATAACAATCACTGAATGCAAGCTCAGTTGGGGATGTGCAATTGCTTCAAAAAGAAATTGATCAGTTACATGAATGCCTTAACTTGAAGTGGAAACAATGAGCAAAAATTAATAGGTTTCAAAAGGGGGATTGAAACACTAAATATTTTCACTTGTGTGCATTTCAGCAAAGAAGAAGAAACAAAATTTTGAAGGTAACTGATGAGGGAGGTGTGGTGTATACAGATTCTAAGGACATTGGGAATGCTTTTACCAATTATTACCAACATCTGTTTGCCACTTTTAATCCATCAAATATAGATATATTTCTTAATGCTCTTCCAAAGAAGGTGACTCGTGATATAAATGTTGAGCTTCTTAAACTATTCACCGTGGAAGAAATAGAAACTGCTCTTTTCAAATGGGGCCTTATAAAGCTCCTGGGCAGATGGTTATGGAGCTTGCTTCTATCAAGAGCATTGGTCAACTGTTAAAGCTAAGGTTTGCCAAACTGTCCTTTCTTTTCTGAATTCAACTAGTGATATTGTAGATATTAATTATATATATCTTATCATGATTCCAAAGAAGCATTATCCCAACTATCTTAGTTAATATCGCCTTATCAGCCTTTGTAATGTCTTGTATAAGATTGTTACAGAAGTGTTGGCTAATAGGCTGAAGTGTGTCTTGCCTTTAATTATTTCTTCAACAAAATGTGCATTTGTACCTGGGCGTTTAATTTCTAATAACATATTGGCTACATATGAAACTCTTCGATCATACTATGAATAGTCAGCTTTATGGCAAGAAGGGTTATATGGCTTTAAAGTTGGATATGAGCAAAACCTATGATCGTGTTGAATTGGATTTCATTGCAGCTGTGTTGAGGAAGTTATGCTTTGCTTCAAGAATGATTAATCTAATTTTACATTTTATCACTTCATCCTCATTTTCTATATTGGTTAATGGATCCACTCATTAAAAGTTTAGAACACAGAGAGGCCTTCGACAAGGATGTCCCTTATCTCCTTACTTATTCATTATTTGTGCTGAAGCTCTAAGTGCACAACTATATGCTACTAAGCAACAAGGTGTCTTATCAGGAGTGCCTATTGCTAAAAGTTTAATTAAAATGAGCCATTTATTTTTTGTTGACGATAGCCTCTTGTTTTGTGGAGCCAACATGACTGAATGAGCAAAATTGAGCAACATTCTTGGAAGATATGAGGTAGCTTTTGGACAAATGTTTAATAGGGAGAAAACATCTATTTTTTTCCAGCAGAAATACAAAGTCAGCAACTAAAAGTGTTCTTATGGACATTATAGGGTTAAGAGCTTCATCCAGTCTTGACAAATATCTTGGCCTTGCCTCTTTAATTGGTAGATCCAGAGTAAGTGCTTTCAAGGCTATTATTGACAAGGTTTGAAGTAAACTGCACAATTGGAAAACTAAATTTCTCTCACAGGCTGGTAGAGAAATTCTCATTAAGGCAGTTCTCTAATTTGTGCCTACCTACTGTATGAGTGCATTTTTGTTGCCAAAATTTCTCTGCCAGAAACTGAATTCTTTCCTTTCTAATTTTTGGTGGGGAAGTACAGAAGAGTAATATAAGATCCACTAAAAAGAATGGAATATTTTATGTAAAGGGAAGCGGCATGGGGATGTGGCTTTAGAGATTTATCAAGTTTCAATCTTGATCTTTTGGCAAAGTAGGCATGGAGACTTCTTACATCTCCTAATTCTTTACCTAGTAGAATCTTCAAAGCAAAATACTACCCTACCTCTTCCATGTTTACAAGCTGGTTTGGGATCTAAACCTTCATTTGTGTGGAGAAGCATATGGCAGTATACTAAATTGTTAAATGAATGTATCATTTGGCGAGTGAGGAATGAGAGACAGAGCCATATATGACAAAATAAATGGCTACCAAGTGCAACCACTAGTAAAATACAAACTCCAATATGGGTATTAACATATGAAGCTATGGTGGCAGACCTAATAGATGAGCGATCAAGTTGGTGGAATGTGAATTTATTACATAATGTTTTTAATGATACTGACATTTCTGCAATCTTGAAGATACTCATCAGTTTATTTAATAGTGCAAACAAGTTAGTGTGGAAGGGCACTTAAAATGATATTTACTCTATGAAAAGTGCATATCATTTGCATATGCATCTTCAAAATATGAAAAAAAAAAACACAAAAATGAATCTTCCAATAGGTGGGATTGTGATCTGTTATGGAAAAAAATTTGGACTCTGTATGTTACAAATGCTGTCAAGGTTTTCTTGTGGCATGCTTGTATTGATTTACTACCAACAAAATAGAATTTGTTCAAAATAAATGTTGTTGTTTATCCTAAGTGTCCTATATGTCTGAGGGAAGATGAAACACCGAGTCATGTGCTGTGGTATTGTCCTACAGCCACAGATGTTTGGTTACTTGGAGATAAAACAATTCAGAAGGCCTCAATTAGGGGTGTAACCGGTCCGGTGCGGTCCGATTTTGGACAAAATTTAGGACCGAACCGGTATGTACCGGTTTTATATTTTTCAAAACCGATTACACACCGATTACCCTCCTAAACTGATACTCCGGTTTTACCGGTTTCCGGTCCGGTTTGGTCCGATTTTACCGGTTTTAATGTATTATATTATATATAATATAGTATATTATAGTATATAATACTATAGTGATAATATATTGTAGTATATTATAATCGTATTATAGATTATAATGATATATTATAATATATAATATAATGATATATTAAAATATATAATATAATATATAGTGATATAGTATAAGTATAACCATTAATACAATAAGCAAATGATATAAGATTTTAAATTTTAATATTATATTAATTAGTAATTTATCATATAATACAAAATTATTTTATATATAGTTATATATTATATATAAATATTATATACAATATAAAAATTTAAAATATATATAAATCGGTCCGGTTCGGTTTTAGAAAAAGAAAAATTGAAACCGGACCAATTTTGACCGGTTTTAAGAAAACTAAAACCGAAACCGGACCGAACCAACCTCGGGACCGGACCGATGCCACCGGTTTGATCCGGTCAGGTCCAGTTTACCGGTTTATCAGTTTTTTTTTACACCCTAGCCTCAATCTCAGCTACTGAATTTGGACAGATCTTACAACAGCTGATATTAAGATGGTCAGTGCAGGATTTAGCTTTGTTTGCATTTGTTGCTAGAGCTTTGTGGTATAAGAGGAATAAATGGATTCATGAAGAGATGTTCTTACATCCAATAGGATTATTCAATCATGTTAAGAATGATCTTGCTATGTTTCAAAATGCTATGCAAACTGCACAAACCTCCTTTTCCCCACCACTGTCTATGAATCTACATTGGAAGGCTCTACCAACTACATGGATTAAAGTTAATTGAGACATAGCTACTAATCATGATTCTAATAGAATTGGTATTGGAGTGGTAATGCGTGATTGTGATGGTATGGTACTAGCTAGTCTAATGAAGCCAATGACTTTTTGTTCATAACCATGTCTAGCTGAAGCTCGGGGTCTTCTACAAGCAGTCATGTTATGCAAATAAGGTGGCACATAAATTAGCTCAAGAGGCAATGAGGCTTAATTCGGAGTTGCTAGACATTGATATTGTTGCACCTTGTATCTCTTCACTTGTAATGGCTGACAGCCAATTCTCTATGTGAATGAATATGTTTGTTTGTCTAAAATATATATATATATATATATCTCCTATCTATATACCATTTCTCAACATTTAGTACAAATATCATTAAAATCTTTATGAGAAGCGCATTTTTCTTGTAATATATTATTATTTGGGTTTTATACTTTAAATAAATGAAACCGAACTCAAACCAACTTATGATCTGAGTATCTCCTATCTATATACCATTTCTCAACATTTAGTACAAATATCATTAAAATCTTTATGAGAAGCGCATTTTTCTTGTAATATATTATTATTTGGGTTTTATACTTTAAATAAATGAAACTGAACTCAAACCAACTTATGATCTGAGTCTCAGTTCAAGGTCATTATATATAATCCTCTATTGACATGATGAACACACTATATATCAACTAGTTGTTTTTTTGTATTTTTATACATTTGGGGGAGGCGGGGTTTCGAACTCCATATCTCCATTTTGGAGATTGGGGGGTCATGTCAATCAAGCCACATACATGCCTTTGGCCAATATATGCCAACTAGTTAATTGTATATACAATAATTAATTGTGTGGAAAACTGAAAATATCGCATATAATCTATGAATTATGAAGTAATTAAATTAGAATTTCGAATAAAATTTATAATTTGCGTAAAAATTAGGCCTAGTTTGGATAGTAAGAGTTTCTCATCTCATCACATCTCATTTTACTATCCAAATACCACAAATACAAACTATTTTCAATTTCAAATATTCTCACTTTTTCACCTAATCATTACTTATTCATTATAAATTTTTAAAACTTTCAAACAAAACACAAAAACAATTCAACTTTTTCAAATATCAAAATAAAAATTTTATTAAAAAATTATATTCTATTAATATTTTAATTTTATAATATTTTTATTCAACTTTTTTTATTTTTATTTTTAAAATTCATAAAATATCTTAATTTAAACTATTCAATTATTATTTACAAACTATTTTATTATTATTTATAAATAATCTCATGTGACCTTCGCTTCCAAACAATTCATTAGAAAATGAATGAAACTTTCCCATGGCAAAACTTTCACAAATTGATATTTAATATAGACAAAGGCCTAACGAAAGTAATCATTAGCTACTGCTGACACAAAGTCAAAATCATCGCACAGTACAAAGATTTTTAACCCCAGCAACTTCTCTGATAATGGCAAGCCATGTTGCTCCAACAGACGCCAAAGCGGGTCTCATAAAGGCGAAAAAAACGTTCAACTTCTATTAATTATCCTATTTTTTATAATTCTATACAAAATAGAGGGTGATTTTATAAACATGTCATAAAATAAAAGAAATATTTTAATTATATAAAAAAAATTTAGAAACTGATTTAATTTTATGTAATAACTGTAAAATTAATTTTATTATAAAATAAATTTAACAAATCATAAAAAATCACGTCAATTTATAAATATTTACGTCATACTTATCATAAAATACATATGAAAAGAATTATATATGTATTATTATTATCGTAAAAATTCGGAAAAATAATATTTGAAAAAAGATAGAAATCTTTTGGACCTTCGAGCTACTCTAAACAACATTAATCGGGCCAAAAACCCAATTGATCGTGAATAGCCCAAAAAATCACAACCACAGAACAAACACACAGACGTGAGCTCAGAAGGTTTATCATTTCTATGGGTTTCTCATAGAAATCTTGTAAACCTGTAATTTATATATTTTCAACTGTTTTGCTTTATATTTTCACTTATTATCATGGGATGTCTCTATCCCCACCATACATCTTGAATTTATTTCCCTAAAGTGGGTCCGAGAGTCCAGCTCTAATTAATTGAAGTTACTTTCACGTCCTTTATGAGAAAAAAATATATTGGACTTTAAAGCATTTATCAACAAAAATTACAAAGTAACGGTAAATACAGTTATATAGTATATAAGTTTTATGCATTTTATTTTAAAATAAAGTATAGTCTATTATTAAAAAATATTATTTTTTATAGATCCAAATTTATCAATTCTTTTCTTAAAAAGAGCGTGTCTAACTTACACACTTAAGACTATAAATATCATTTTTTTTAAAATATTTGACATAAATTTGATTTTTTTTCCTTATCATTTTAAGTAGGGAACTGTGCATCCTAAGAGCTAGGGAGCTAGGTCAGTAAAGATTTACAATTGGGCTTTAGAGAAACCCAATTGACCTGGTCTCATTTTTGTTCACAGGCCTAAAGTTTGGTCGAGTACTTCCTATATGCTCAAAATCCAAACAACTTAGATGGCATCTTTGTTATTCTTATCAATTCTAAGGCTCTATTTGGATTGTCCATAAATAATAATGATATAATTAATGAATAGTAGTGAATTATTTATAAATAATAATATATAGTCTGAGAATAACTATGTTGCCAAATATAGCCTAAAAGATTATGGAGATTGAGACTTTTTACATCCTTTCGTGCAAGTAATTGACAACCAACCAAATTAAATTGCTCGGATGTATCCATCTACTGCCAAATATGAAATCATTTTTTTATAATCATTGTGTTACTGAGAAAGATGAAAGTACTAGTGAATTGATGAAGATATCATGTAGTTTATGTTAGAAGTATTCTATCAATTTCAAATGAAATCGAGATAAATGTTTTATATCTCTCCAAATCTGGCTATCCATTTTTTTTTTCAAATAATTTTAAATTTATAGAGAATCTCAATATAGATTGAATAAATATACAAGGGACTACACATTTAAAATAATCTGAGTTTGTTACTATGCAACGAAGATCATTCCCCAAAAGAGAAATTCTATTTACAGTCTCAAGTGAGGGACTGCGTATGCAAAGCCATTGATGTATGGAAGCAAAAAGGGAAAAAGCATCATTTTGATAAGTATATTATTGTAATTTTAAAAATATTTTAAAGGTAATTGTATGGGTTTGCATGAAATATCCTTAAATGGGGACAGTACATAAACTAACTCTACAAAAAAAAAAAACATCTAAAGATAAGCCTAGTTTGTTTTTAGATATGAGATGAGATAAATTGATATTAAAGTTAAAAATAAAATAAAATATTATTAGAATATATTATTTTTGTATTGGAATTTGAAAAAATTAAATGGTTTATTTTATTTTGTATAAAAATTTAAAAAAGTTGTAATGATTAAGTAAGATGAGGTGAAATAAGATGTTTTGTAAAAGTGCCTTGTGATAATTTTGGGGATGAGATTGGAAGCAGTGGATTTAGGGCTGGTTTAATTACATAAAATCAAATTATCTCATCTCATTTTATCTTATATGATTATTACAACTTTCATAAATTTCTATACAAAATATAATAAACAATTCAACTTTTTCAAATTCCAAAACAAAATTAATATTAACAAATTATATCATGATAATATTTTATTCAACTTTCAACAAAATATCTTATTTTATCTTATTTGAACTGTGTAACCAAACGAGTCTATTTAATACTAGTGGTCCACTCAACGTAATGTCTCTAAAATTTCTGTCACAAAGAGTGGGTTTATTGTGATAATAAAGACAATACAATTAAACATCTTTTTAGCTGCGAAAGGTTGAGATAGATCAATAAAATGAAATGAAAAAAAGAAAATGGAATGATGAGGTGTTTCAATAAATTCCAAAGTATTGTTTTTAGAATTTGTAATATTTTAAAAAAGTGCAGTGTGAAATTATTTTGTATTTTTACTGTAGCATTTTGGGTGTTTGCTAACTGCTTTGGAGTTTAATTGTAGCATTTTTGGTGTTTATTGTTTGGAGTTTTAATGTAATATTCAGTTAGTGTGTTTTCTTAAATAATTGTTCAAGCAAACATTTTGAATTTTCTTAAAATAATTTGAGAAACGAGATATACAAGTTTCAAATACACAAATCTCGTGCAGACCTTATATTAAAGTTTGGATCTCATCATAGAAAAATGTTAAAAACTTACAATTTTTTTATGGGGCTCGCATATTTACAAAAGATTTATATATTTTGAATTTGTAGTTAGCATTACTTTTTTTTATTTTTTTTAGAAATCTCTCGAAATGATGAGATTTTTAGTCATGAAAAATGCTTCTCCACATAAGGTGGTCACCATGCTATGGATTGAGTTTTTTTTTTCATTTTTATTTTTTATTTAATAGTTAAGTAAATATTTTTTAATGAATTTATGAGTTTTATTTATTTTTAAATATATTGGATGTGTTTAAAATTTTAAATAGATGTTAAAAAAAAATCTATTCGGTGACTTTTTTGGTGCCTTCCTCTGTCAAAGTAGCACCACCCTTCATCGCGTTGGACAACTATATATACTCTACCCGTCAATATAGAGAATGTGTTTTTTACTCATTGTGTTTGACTTTTGACAACTGTTACCTATCAACTTGGCGTTTCTACCACGTTATCACCAAACATTCCGTTTTGCTGTCCCGTTTGGTTGCATAGTAAGAAGCGGTCAGGTGCGGTTTTTGAAATAGTAATAATTAAAATATTATTATAATATAATTTTTTAATATTAATTATGTTTTAAAATTTTAAAAAGTTAAATTATTTATTATATTCTGTATAAAAATTTAAAAAAATTATAATGATGAGTTGAGTTGAGATGAAATGAGATAATTTAGATTTTGTTAAACAAACGGGACAAACAACGCGTCAATGCCATATCAAAAATTAAAATAATAATATTATGATTATTATTATATTATTATTCTTAAGATGATATACTATTTATGACTCAATTAAGAAATTTTATCTAGAATAATTACAAGAAGTCATAGACAATTTTCTAATGTATTCAAAGTTGATAAACATGATTTCCAATTTCTTGTTTCACTCATTTTTCAGAAAACAAGATACTTGTATTCAAGAGTCCTATGTAAAATGGTGGGATCAATATTTCAAGTTTAACAAAGTAATTTTACACGCTTAGAATGAATTCTCATCACCAACTTACCAATTCAAGTTTCTTGTACAAAAAAGCGGGACTCCAAACAGTCATAACTTTAGCCATGACCCAAGTCAAGACAAAGGAAGACCTTACAGATCTTTTGAAAGAAGCCCTGTTACAAATTGAAGGAGCACAAAAAGAGACATTTCCAGTCTCCTCAACATCATCTTCAGCAGGTCCAGAACAAGAAAATGAGTTATCAATAAAGTTTAGCTAGAGTCATACTCCTTAAAACTAAGTCAAATTTACGACCAAGTAAGGTTTTCCAAGAAGCACAAAATCCTTATTTTTACCTTGGCAAAGATTTTTAAAATCGAAGTTAGGTAAAAAGCAAAAAGTAAAAATATAATAGAAAAATCAAGTCATTGACACTATTCATAGAATAGTAAAATCCAATAAAACAATTTCGTGAACATTGCATTATCTCGTGATCAGATTTGTCTTAAGTCTGCAAAAGTTTTGAGTTTTAGAGATTAATGTTACAGGATAATAAACTTTCGGTGTTGCGAGTCGAAAGAAAAATAATTTATTAGAAGAAAAAGAAAGACCACAGCTGGAGGAATCCAGAAAGCATTCCTAGCTCCCAGCCATATCAAATAGAGAATTAGTAAACAAAAAATGCACAGGAAAAAGCATCAATAACCAAAGAGTAAACTATAAAGAGAGAAAATCAAAGAAAAATCCCTCCCTTGTTTTCCTCATGCATCCCTATTAGTTTGAACCCAAGTTAAAATCTCAAGTGATGTGTCCAAGTAAAACTTAAAGTTGTAAGCAAAATTGCTAGTTTTAATAAAAGTAGAATTTCAAAAATGTATTTATTGATTACTTGTATTATGTTTACTGTTTACAAAGCTGCTAAATTATTAAGACCAATATCATGCCTCGCCTACATCGTACATTCTTTTAGCATGCATTTTCTGTTTGATTTATGGCGGGAAAATATTGATTTATACGATCTGTACAAGTCAAAGTGTAACTTTTTAAACTATAGGCTGTCATTTTCTTTTAATGTTTAGTTTCTTTTTTGAAAAATAAAAGGTATTTTTGTTCTGTTTTTTGGTTTCAACTTTTAACAGATTTGGATGGGATCGGATACAATGCGTGTCCCATGTCCATACATTAAATTCCAATATTAGACTTTATGGGAAAATCCTATAGTTCTGTAGTTAAAGAGAAGATAATAATTTATTTATTTTTAAATACAAGAAGATAATAATTTAGTAAATCTTATCCCAACCTTAAAAGATCAATCAAGTCGTGATCATCTGTCTATTTTTCATTTTTTGGTTAAACGTATACGCAAGACTCATTGAATATGTAATGTTGTTTTTGTTTCTTTTTTTCTGTTTTTTTGTCCTCACCCATAAGAAAGGACATTTAAAGATTGTGCCCGGAATGTACGTCGAGAAGTATCTCATCTGTGTTGTACGGTAATCTAATTTGCATATACAAATGATATGAGTTGTTTGTATTTTATCTATAGGTTTTGAAATTATTAATTGACATAAATAGTAAAAAGTAAAGTAAACAGTGTAAAAATGACAGAAAACCTTTACACAACTAAAAAAAATAGTACGTGAACAATGGAAAACAGTTGATAAACAGTTGCTACCAAACAGTGGGACCCAACCTTAGGTCAAACAAAGTTCTCAAGCTCTACAACACCTTGATTTCACTACGACAGAACGGTGGAATACTTCCCTTTTATTCATATTATTTGGATAGTAAAAGTGTTTCATCTTATATTATCTTATTATTATAATTTTTTCAAATTCTCATATAAAATATAATAAACAATTCAAAATTTTCAAATTCTAAAATAATAATAATATTATAATAATATTTTATTTAACTGTCAACTTTTATTTAAAACCATCTCATATCATCTTACTATCCTGATAAATCAAGATTTCCCCATCTGAATATATGACAATAATTCTAGCTCCCATCCTCCTATTCTTGTATCATATGTTGCAAGTTAGCCTTTACAAATCTGCCCTAGGTGGTTTCCATCTAACCATACTTCTAACGTCTCTTTCAGATGATTGTGCACTAGTTGCTTTACTTCTTTGAGGTTGCTTGAATTCTTCTAGGCTCTCATTTTCTTGTTTCGCAACCACTTGTAATTCTAAATAATCTTGATCCATAAAAAGAAATACAATAAACTTTCTCGTTGTTGAGTGTAAAAGAATCTATTTCAAGAAAGTGATAGGCGACCAATCTCTCCTCATTTCATCTTTTGGGTAGTTAACAAAATGATAAATTTGTGGTTTACATATAGGTTTTAAAAAATAATGTAATTTGATATGATATGTTAGATTGTAAATTATATTTTGTTGCAAAATAGATTTAACGTAACATTTTAACCACATCGTCCACGTGTAAACTTATTTGTTAGATTATTTCAAATATTTTAAATAAATCTTATCTTTTAGAGTTTCCTTCCAATGTATTTTTTTGTTAGTCCCACATTGAAAAGATAATTAAAATTTTAGTGGTTTATAAGTGAATGAGTTTCATGATATATAAAATAGACCATAAGGATAGACGCAAAGTGTTTATGTCACCCAAACCCATGGGTTAGTGGCGGAATCACATTGTCCTTAGAGAGGGCCATGGCCCCTCCAAAATTTTGTGAAAACATAAATTACTCTTCTATATTTTATACATTATTCTATAAATATAGAAAATCCCCCTGAAAAAATTTTATAATTTTCATATGATCTTTAAAATTTTAATATACCTAGAAATGTCTCTCTCTAATTTTTTATATGGTCCCAAATTTTTGTTTCATTTATATATATTATCTATTTTCAAGGATATTGCTTCTCCAAAATTAAAATTAAAGGTTTAGGAGAAATAATAAATTTATTAATATGGATTTCAAAATTTTTTGTTATACAATATTGAGTTTCTTAATATGGAATCTAAAGTGAAAATACAAGAAATATTATTTAAGGTTAATGATTTATAAGAAAAATAGTTTGTAGTTATATAGTTATGATTTTTCAATCTCTTTTTTATTTACATAAGAGAAATAATGTTTGTAATATTAGGATGTGCAAGTCTCACTTACTTTCTTTGAAAAAAATAAATAAATCTAGAACTTACATAAAAAAAATTATTTTTTAATGATAGAGTCCACCCTTTTTTTTTTCTTCAAATGAAGTGCGTAGAGCTTGCATATTTTAAGACTGTATTTAGTATTATTCTTTATATAAATGTGTCACATATATAGTAGAAAAGTTAGCCCCCTCGATACAATTGCTGGTTCCACCATTGATTTGAGTATGAAAATACCTAGGCCACACTCTGTCATCACTCTGTGTATGAAAAATCATATTCATCGTTCTTACATCACACACTACACGTAAATTTTTTTTTTATTTTTTTCCTTATCAAATGTGTGATGTATGGATTATGCATATAATAATTTCTTTATTTTAGCAAGAATAAAACAAAAACAATAATAATAAAAAATTATGTGTGGTATGTGATATAAAGATAATGAGTAGAAAGGCTCATCCGGGTATAGGGAGAGGTTTTTAAAGAAAAATTAATTTCTTTTTGTTCTTAGGTTTTTAAGGTTTTTTAATGTATTTAATTTTTTATTTTAAAGCTTTTTTTAATGTATTTATGTTTTTTAATGGTACTGGTACAATATATATATTTTTTTATAGAAAAGGCACAATATTTTTAATAATTTATCATATTTACCAAATGTCTGTGGTCTGATTGGCATAACTCCAGCATCCAAAAGGGAGGTTTGGAGTTCAAAACCCCTCTCTCCTAAATGTATTAAAAAAAAAATACAATTTATTATATTTGTGACGGAATGAAGAATTTAATTTTTATTAAAATATAGATCAGGGTAAATTTCAATTTAAAAATTATGGAACAACTTGAATTTGATACAACTTATAAAGATTAATTTTGTATTTAACTATATGTTTTAACAAATTCTAGCTTGTGAAAAAGCCACTTAATTTCCATAAATATATATTATTTATAATTTAAACTCCAAATCATGGCAATACAAGCTTGTAGGGTTCAATGAGATGAAAATTTTGTGAGTAGTAAAATAGTTTATAAATAATAGTAAGATGATATAAGAATTTTAAGAATAAAACTTTTTTTTCCAAATAAGTCAGTTTTATATAAAAAATAATAAATAAAAATTTATTGGAATTTTGAAGAAAGAGTGGCACTATGAGGGCTCTCAATAGTGCAAATTTTGTTTTTATTTTCATGCATTCTTAATATTTTAAAATATTTTAAAAAAAGTTTATAATATTAAAAAAGACTTCATTAATCACTAAAAAATAAAAATAAAAACTACAATGTGGGTTTAGCATTTCTCTTCTGAACAAATTGATGTGCGCTGAGTTGAGTTTCATACGAAATATTGAGTGGCTCCACAGTCACCGAGATCCAAATTGTAAATTTTTTAATTTTTTGTGTATTTTAAAATATTTATAAATAAAATAAAATTCACAAAATTAATAAATAATACTTATTTAATTACAAAATATATACAAATAAATTTATATATAAATAAAGAGATTATATACAAATAAATTTATAAATTAATTCGACTTGAAATGTTAAATTATAAAATAAATATAATAAATTTCATAAAATTACATCTATTTATAAATTTATTTTATAGAATTTTTTTATACACTGCATAGTAATCTCCTGTCGGAATCCCTTACGAGCATTTCTCTTCCATATTATAAGAAGGTTGAATAATCGAACACAAAGAAATCCGTGAAAATAAACACCACCTTACATCGACTTTACGTTGCCGTGAAGGAGAAGCCAACTTGCAGAACACCACCTTTTCTTTAGAGAGAGAGAGAGACGGGGAGAGAGAGAGAGGAGAGGAGAGGAAAAAGGGAAAGCAGCAGTTAATTCACTTTGTTTTATGTTCATGAAAGTAGAGGGTGAGAGGAAGCGCATAGAATGTATCGCTTTCACTGTCTCTCCTCGCGTACGTTGAAAACTAAAAACCTACGTCTCTGTGGCGGTGCCAGCAGGCGGAGGCCATGGCGCCCGCAAAAATTTGGAAAAAAAAAAATATATATATATATTAATTTTTTTAATTTAATAAAATAATATTAATTTATTATATATTAATCCCTCCTCTAAAAATTATTTTGATTCTTTCATAAAATTTAATATAATATGATATAAAAATAAAATAAATAAAACACATCTTATATAAAATAAAATATATATTTTTATTATAAATAAAATTAAAAAAAATTCTATATTTCTAATATCTTTTCATTATCTATATTGAAAGAGAAATAGTTAAAAATTTTAATTTAAATTTAATACTTGATGATTTTATTTATTTAAAATAACGTAAATTATAATTTTAGACATTCTATATTTCTTTTGTTTAATATATTTATATGAATATATTTATATTATTTTAATAATATATTATTTTTAACATATTAAATAATTTTTTAATACATAAATTATTTTAAATATATATTATTTTTATTGTAAATCATCGTATCGATTCTTATATACAGTAAAAGAAATTATATAAAAGTGGAAAAAAAAAAAAATTTTATGCATATTGTTATAGTTATGTTTGCCCCCCTTAAAATAAATTCCTCGCTCCGCCCCTGCTACGTCTTGTGTCCGTGAGAGTCAACTTCCAGCTCTAGAAAGACAGTGGTTGTTTTTCTCAAAATTGAAATTGGTATTTCTGTCTCTCTCTTTGGGGAGCGTTAAAGTTTAGAATTTTTGGGTTTTTGAATGACGAGTTGGCTGAGAGTATTGAAGTCCGTACAGGCCGTAGCGGCCCACGGCCTGCTCTTGTGCTTCACGTTCTTGCTCGTCCTCAAGCTCGACCGAGTCATCTTCAACTCCTGGTGGTCAGTTTCCCTATATGCATATGAAATTATATCTTTTGTTCTCTTTTCTATTTTAAAATTTTTGGTGTTTCAATTAGTGGGTGTTTGGCTTTTATTCGATTTTGGTTATGGATTTTGATTGCTTTGCAAAGGTAGTGGGTTGGAAAAGTGTTACAATTTTATGGATTTTGTTTGAACCTTTGTTTTGGGTATTAATTGGGTGTAGGAAATTCACGGGAATTGTTTTTTCCTCATGGTATGGGAAAATACCTCGTTAAAAAGGTCTGTTTAGTTGACCCTGTGCCCAACTGGTAGATAAGTGAAGGAAATGAATTATGGGACCTGGGGATCAATGTTTCTTTTTTTTTAGATATTTAACTTTTTTGATTTTTTATTCTTTTAAGGTAAAAATTGTCTGCCAATGTGCATTTTTTTTTTCTTGATTAACTTTATTGTGAATCTGTGTATTCGGTGATCTGTGTATTAGGCGGGTGAGTGGATCGACCATTAGCAAGCAGTGAAATTTAATTACGTTTTAACGAACTGAACAAAACTTTGCATTTGGAGAACGTTACAAGTTTGAGGGTTGCAATCTTGTCTGTCAAATCTTAATGGAGGGTGCCATTTACCGGTAGGCATTAATTGGAGGGTATAATGTGTCAGTTATGTAGTTTGGGCTGCAAAGTGTAAAACACCCTGTAGTTTAGAGGTGAAAAGTGTGTTTTCCCGTTCGTTAACTGAGGAAGAACTATAGATTGTGTTGGGTTTAGTGAGAATTTGTGATTTTTCTCGAGCTTAGGATCTGGTTGTAGTTTGTTGTAGTAATATAATAAAAACTTTGTTGTGTGAGGTGCTTGAAAAAAGAGGCCCAAGTTTTTCTATCTAAATTTCTGCTTTTCAATTTATATTTTTGAAGATGACTAGCATGCTACTTTGTTGTGATTTGATTCCCCCTGAAAAACAAATACATAATTGCAATCTAAAGCTTTTGATGCTGCTGATCCAACACCCGCTCCAAAAAGCATGTGTAGTTACTGTGTATTGACTGCAAATGTGCAGGGTTATTTTTCTCCCACTTTGGATATTTCATGCAGTTGTTGCCCGAGGAAGATTCTCATTACCTGCTCCATCAGTTCCACATAATCGTCATGTATGTCTTTATGCTCATCTTCAGTTCTAGAGATTATTATATGTGATCAATTCTCAAATTAGTTTTGTGAATAAAAGAACCTCAGAACTATGTTCATGATATATAAATGTGTGCCTCTAAAATTTCTCTTTCTTGCACAGTGGGCACCCTGCCATGCAATTGTTGCGACCCCATTGCTTATTGCGTTTGAGTTGCTCCTTTGTATATATCTTGAGAGTGTTTATGGTAAACAACTGACACCCTCTTATTGGTTATTTACCATTTGGATTGAGATATAGTTCTAACGCCTTCCAGTTATCTTGCATTTTTTTTTAAATTTTTTAATTTTTTTTTTTCCTTTTCATGCCTTGGGAATGAATTTGGCTTTTGACTTGTTAACTACATCTGATTGTTGGGTTTTCAATTATCTAGCCCCAAGCTTTATATGATGTGATTGATTCATTGTGCTAGAGGGCTTTAATATTTGCTGTGATGCCAGCAGTTCAAGTTCTTAAAGGCTCAATTAATTAATGTATCACTTTTCATACAGGTCATGATTTGGCTCCTGTAAACTTGAAGATTGTCTTTCTTCCCTTTCTGGCACTTGAAATAACTGTTCTAGTTGACAATTTCAGGTATTCTTTTTCTCAAGAATTGTTTTGCTTTATTTTGATTTTACTTTGTTTATATTACTGCGTCTTGAAAGAGAGATCATAATCTTGAAATTGGTATCCTATTTATTTGGTATCCTTGGATCCACATGTCTAATTCATTATTGTTGAATTTGAAGAATTTTCAGTTATTGTTGCATGCAGTTGAACAACCTCAACTTGCCTGTTTTCATGCCGAAGTTTCTTTCTTTTTATTCTTTTCAACTCCAACGATCATCCTTTTTACTCACATTGGGATGAGGTTCTTTCCTTATTACATGTGATGCTTGATTGAAGCACAATATTTTCCTTTACTATTATTTTCTTTTATAAGTAATGATTTCTCGAAGCACTTTGTTTTTCAAGTAATTATTTGCTTCCTCTTGTATTCATCCTGTGTACTTGGGCTATGCCTACACTTTTATTAATAAGATTTTAACTTATAACAAAAAATCATTGCTATTACTACTACTGGTTTTCCCTCTAAATGTGGTAATATCATATTTTTTGTCATTTTTCCATGCAGCCTCTGTTTCCTCTTTTCTGATAAATTATAAAATAGGAAGCTTAATTATTGACACAAAAAAGAGAGGAAAAAATACCACTTTGAAGATTGTTTGAGAAGTTTCTATTTCAAGAAATGAGAGTGTCATTCTATGATGGGAAGATCGTATATGCTTATCTGTTTTAGAATTATAAACATCTGTAATTGCATATATTTGATTATAAACATCTTAATTGCAGTTTTGCATCCTTTAATTAAGGTTATTTTTTTTTACCGATAAAAAAATCTTAATTGAAGGGTGCAAGACTGCAAATACAGCTTTATAGATAAAAAAATCTTAATTGAAGGGTGCAAGACTGCAAATACAGCTTTATAGTCATTAAAGGCTAGAAGGTTGTCAAGCTTTCTTATCTCAACTGTACATAGGACCCCATCACATATCATTTCCCGTTTCAAAGGTGGAGAGATGTTATGTTCTTATTTATTTTTGTGAGTTTGATTTATCTGAGAAGTGGATGTCCCATCAAAATGCCACCTTCTGCCCCTCCCTCTGTAACATTGACTTGCCTGATGATTTGAAATAAGTGTTGAAAAGGCAAAGTCATATGCAGAGTTTTTTAAGAGGAAAGGCTTAAGTCTTGAGGTTACCACCCATTGGATATTTAAATTCCACATCTTAATATTTGTGAAATGTAGACAATCATTAGAATACAGTTCCAAAATTACTAATATCTGACAAGCATAAATCCATATACACCAAAACAATTGTGACTTCATACTATATAGTGACTAACAACTGCAAGTAACCAATATCAAGCCCAAGGGATTTGGGGTTATCAATTAAGAAGTAACTGCCGAGCAAAAGCTTACTACTAGCTTCTAATTGATGACATATTAAAAGTAAATGTGATCAGGAGAAAGATTGCTGCCAATTGTTAGGTAAGCTTTCTTTCAGGAAATGATTCTAATTCAAATAACTGTTGACTTTGAGCCCATGGTGGAAAAAAAATAGGAGATCTTCGCATTGGGTTCTGGAATAATCCCATAACATTGAGCCGTAGATTTTGAGGTGACAGCGATACAAGTTTTCAATTGTTGAGGAATGATTGAGGCGGCAGTGGATGGGAGATTCTTGTCAGGATTTTTGGTGGGAGATGAGTCTCGGGGCAGCATAAAATTGTCACACCTTCTTGCAGACGACACTTTAATTTTTAGTGAGACCATTCAGGATCATCCTCGTTCTTTGAGAGCCCTTTTGCTATGTTTTGAAGCTGTTTTTGGTCTTAGAATTAACTTATCTAAGTCTGAAATTGTTCTAGTGGGCTCTGTTATGTATATTTTGGATTTGGCTAATATCTTGGGGTGTGAGGTATCTTCTTTACCTATGAGATATCTTGGTCTTCCTTTGGGCGCTCCACAAAAATCTTTAATGATTTGGGATGGTGTGATTGAGAAGACTGAGAGGAGGTTAGCTGGTTGGAAAAAGCTGTACTTGTCTAAAGGGGGAAGAATTACTTTGATAAGGTGTATGTTGTCTAATCTTCCTAAGTATTTTCTCTCTTTTCCCTTTGTGCAAGGTTGGCAAATATAATTGAGAGGATCTTTTGGAATTCTGTGGGGAGAATGGGGAGGAAAGAAAGTTTCATTTGGTTAGTTGGAATAAGGTTTCTTCACCGGTTTCTTGTGGAGGATTGGGGGTGAGAAATTTGAGGCTATTTAACAAAGCTCTCCTTGAGAAATGGCTTTGGAGGTATCATCTTGAGAGGGATGGGTTATGGAGAAATATTGTTGATGTTAAATGTGGTAGGTGTGGGTGAGTTGGTGTTCTAACGAAGTAAGATGAGCGTATGGGGTGGGTTTGTGGAAGTCTATCCGGATGGGTTGGGGGGAATTTCTCAATCAAGGTTAACTTTTGGCATGATATTTGGTGTGGGGATTCAGCTCTAAAGAATGTTTATACCTCCGTTTTAGGAGTGCTAGAGATCAAGACTCTGCAGTGGCTGATTCCTGTACTTCTTTAAATAATAATCTTCACTCCATGAGTGGGAAGAGAATGTAGTCTCTGATTTTTTTGGAAGATTATATGAGATGAAGATTGTTCAGGGAAGGGAGGATAGTCTGCAGTGGATTCATGCTGGAAACTCCAGATTTTCGGTTAGCTCATTTTATAAGGTGGTTAACCTGTCATTGTGTCAATAAATACCCCTGTAAATGCATTTGGAGATCTAAGGTGCCTAGTAAGGTGGCATTTTTCAGTTGGTTGGTGTCTCTTGGAAAACTTTTGACCACGGGTATTTGAGAAAGCGCAGATTATTTGTCATGGACTGGTGCTTCATGTGTAAGAAAGATGGTGAATCTGTTGACCATTTATTTCTTCATTGTGAGGTGGCTAAGACTTCGTGGGGTGAGATTTTTGGTAGGACAAGTATTGCTTGGGTGATGCCTAAGCAAGTGGTCGATCTTTTTGCATGTTGGCAAGGTTTTAAGGGGAGACATCGTGTTGTTGCCATATGGAAGATGATCCCTTCGTGTTTGATGTGGTGCTTATGGTTGGAAAGGAATGGGTGGTGCTTTGAAGATAGAAAACACTCAATGGGAGAACTTAGGTAGTTTTTTTTTTAGTACTTTGTGTTTTTGGGCTAAGGCTTTTGTAATGAATGGAGATAATCTTCATGATTTCCTTTTAGCCTTTTCTAGTTTCTAGCTTGTATGTAAGTGTTTTTTCTTATATACTTCTTGTGTACTTGGGCTATGCCTATTTACTTGGTAATAAAATTCTCTTATTACTTATCAAAAAAATATCTAGTTCCTAGTGGTTGCTAGTTGTTTACTGTGTATACTTCCTATGTGCTTGGGCTATGCCTATTGTTGTTTCAATAAAATTATATTCTTACTTATAAAAAAGATCTTTAACAATTTCATTGGGTAGAATAAAAGATAAATTAGGAATAATAATCATAATAATAAAAAGAAAATCTAGCTGGTGTATGGTGGAGTGATATAAAGGTTTTTTAATGTTAGTGAAGCTTTGCTGGAAAAATGGCACCCTTTAATGTGCAAAAATTCCGTGTTAATTTCTTGCCCTCTTTTTTTGTCAGTTTTGTTTTTTTTAGTGTACTTAGTGCTTGAAAGGTCAACTAATTACCGCTTTTGGTGCTTTCTAGAAGCTAATTTCTATGTAAATGACATCACCACCAATTATTATTATTATTTTTTTTTATAAGAGGTAAATTTTATTGATACGAATGAAATAGGCATAGCTCATATACACAAGAAGTATACAAAAGAACACCTAAATACATTCTAGATTAGGGACAAGAAGTCATGAGCATTGTTTTCATCAAGAACAATGGCTGAGAACCAAAGCAATAATGTGTGTATAAAAAAATTCTGAAGCTCCGCCATTGTGCGCTTCATATCTTCGAAGCACTGCTCATGCCTTTCCAACCAAGTACATCACGTGTACAACGGAATCATCTTCCACACTGCCCCCACTTGAGGACAGCCTTGAATCTCCTTCCAACTAGCCAGTAAATCAACCAACCTCAATAGCATTACCCTAGCTACATCAACTCTTCTAAAGATCTCATTCCATAGCCCCTTTGTCACCTCACAGTGCAATAATAAGTGATCCACAGATTCTTCATGCTTTTTACACAAATAACACCAATCCATCACAATGAGCCCCCTCTTCCTCAAGTTGTTCATGCTCAAAATCTTCTCAAGAGTAGCAGTCCATATGAAGAAAGCTACTTTAGAAGGCACACAAGACCTCCAAATCTTCTTCCAAGGGAAGGGAACATTACCTTGTGAGGCCAATATTTTGTAATACACCCTAACTGTACATTTCTTACTGCCATTGGACCTCCATTGCATCTTATCCTCCTGTGCCGTAATGTTTCCCATGGAGTATCTCAACCTGAAAATTTCTGAAACTGTGTGCAATCTCCAATCATGAATATCCCTATTAAAAAGGGCATTTCACTGGTAAGAACCATGAGAAGATACCCGCATAGCCACCACAGAAGCATCATTGTTAGCTGCAATACGATAGAGAGCTAGAAAGGCCCAATCAAGAGTGCAATCTCCACACCAAACAACATGCCAAAACCTGATTCTGGAACCCTCTCCAGCCACAAACCGGATATGATTTTCAAAACTCTGCTATCTCTTCCTAATAAATTTCCATAAACCCACGCCATACTCTCCCTCACTTCATTGGAACACCAGCCCCCTCAAGCACTTCTATGTCTAGTCAATAATTTCTTTCCATAACGAATCCTCCTCCAAGTGGTACGTCCATAACCATTTCTCCAACAAAGCTTTATTAAAAGTCCTCAAGTTGCACACTCCCAAACCAACATTCGAAATTGGGAAACAAACTTTATTCCAATTAACAAGATGGAAATTCGTTTCCTCCCCCACTCTCCCCCTCCCCCAAAACAAAAAAGCCAGAAATAATTTCTCAATCATATTCGCCACCCCTGTAAGCAAAGGAAATAGAGATGAAAATAGGCAGGGAAGTTAGTTAAAGTGCTCTTAATTAAAGTGAGTTGACCCCCTTTCGATAAATACAACCGTTTCCAACCAGCTAGCCTTTTCTCTACTTTCTCCACAACCCCATCCCAAATAGTTCTAGCCTTAAAAGTCGGCCCCAATGGGAGTTCCAAATATTTCATCGGCAAAGAAGACACTTTACAATCTAGAAGGCTCGCCAGGCTATTGATACTAGGCACCACGCCCACTGCAACCATCTCAAACTTATCAAGGTTCACTTTAAGCCCCATCATGGCTTCAAAACATAACAAAAGTGCTCGCAAAGTTTGAATATGACCATGATCCGCTTCACAAAAAAGGAGGGTATCATCTGCAAATAAGTGATGTGAGATTACCCACCGAAAATTGGGATAGAAAGCCCCCTTCAATAGCAGCCTTCACCATTCAACCAAGTGCCTCTATAACAATAACAAAAAGAAGAGGAGAATGGATCCCCTTGCTTCAATTCATGAGAGATGTTAAAAACTCCAGCAAGGGTCCTATTAACAAGCATCGAGAAGCGAGCGGTAGAGACACAATATCGAATCCAAGAAATTCACCTATCACCAAAGCCACACCTCCCGAGCAAGTATAAAAGAAATTCCCAATTCACATAGTCATATGCCTTTTCCATGGCAAGTTTGCAAAGAATACCAGGAACTCCCTCCCGCAACCTATAATCCAAGCACTCATTAGCAATGAGAATTGAATCAAGAATTTGTCTCCCCTGAATAAATGCATTTTGAGGCTTAGGAATAATTTGTTTCAAAACCGGGCTAAGCAGATTGGCAAGAACCTTCGAAATGATCTTGTTTACTCCACTCACAAGGTTTATGGGGTGGAAATCCTCAACTACCGTAGCCCCATGTTTCTTCGATATAAGAGCAATGAACATTGCGTTGAGGCATTTCTCAAACTTCTTGAAAGAGTGGAATTCAAGGAAAACTTGCATAACATCACATTTCACAATGTCCCAACAAGCTTAAAAGAATCCCATCGAAAAGCCATCCGGACCCAGCGCTTTGTCCTTAGCCATATCACGAATGACCTTATAAATCTTGTCTTCGTCAAAAGGTCTTTCCAACCAACTCACACTCTGCGAATCAATAGACTCAAACAACAAATCATCAAGCTTCGGCCTCCAACAGGCCAGTTCCTTGAGGAGGTCCTCGTAATAATGCACAATATGATTTTCTAATTCAGAGGGGGAAAGAGAGCACTTGAGTGAAGTGTCTCAATAGCATTGTTGCGCCTATGTGAATTAGCCACTTTATGAAAAAATTTCATATATTTATCACCTTCTTTTAACCAAAGGGCCCTAGATTATTGTCGCCATGAAGTCTCCTCCATCAATAACACACTCTCTAGTTTAGTCACAACCGAACTCTTCCTCAATAATACCTCCTCTGAGGTGTCTCCCATCAATTCCCTCCCCTCTAACTCCTGTAACTCCCTAAGGGTAGTCTTTTGGTTGTCAATGGTACCAAAAACTTCCAAGTTCCATTTCTTTAGATCTTGCTTCAAAACCTTAAGCTAACCTGCAAGAATGAAACTAGGAGTGCTGTGAACTGATAAGAAGACCATTGAGAACGCTTATATACAAAACCATTAGCCGCTAACCACATTTTCAAACTTGAAATATCAGCATCTTCCATGAATACTTCCACAATTTAACAAAATAGGAGAATGATCCAAGCAAACTCGGGGTAACCACTTCTGAGATAGCTCCGGAAATTGTGCCTCTCACGAAGGAGAGACGAGGAACCTATCCAATCTCGACCAACTCCGGCTATTTGACCATGTAAACTCACCCCCGACAAGGGGGAGATCCATGAGGTCCAAATTAAATATGAACTTAGAGAACTCTTCCATGGCTAAGGAATTGCGATAATTCCCCAATCGCTCACTGGGAAAGCGAGTAATATTGAAATCCCCACCCATACACCATGGCACCTCCCATAAATAATATTGACCCACCAACTCCTCCCATAGTCTTCTCCTATCTCTATCCATGTTTGGCCCATATGTGCCTACAAAAGCCCACTCCCATCCATCTATAGTATTTTTAAAAAAACTAGCGATTGAAATATTTCCAACACACTCCTCTACCGCCTCCAACGCTCTTTTATCCCACATTAAGGCTACGTTTGGGTACTGAGAGTATTTGAGGTATTCTCAGAATACTCCACTACTATTCATTACTTTATTATTACTTTTTACCTATTTTTTACTACTATTCATTACTTTATGATTACTTTTCACATGCTTTTCACAACTCTTCTCAACACTTGTCACTATCCAAATCTACCCTAAAAGAAAGATGCCTGAAGCTCCCAAAGAGGCCAACTAGGACCAATCCACATATGAACAACCCACAAACTACGGATTATTCTTCTATTGATGACCCACAATTTTGTTTCTTGAAAACACACCACATCAACCTTCCACAACCGCAATAAGAATTTTATGCAAAGGCACTTATTGCGATCATTAAGCCCCCCCACATTCCAAAAAATAATCTTAGGCTTCGTAAGTACAAAGAGTGCCCCACCCTTTCAATCTATCCCTTCCACTACTCCCCTCCTTCGCTTCATAATTAATAGTACATGTGAGCCTTTTGAGTTACCTATCTCGCTTTGTGGCTGACTTCGAACGACCATCTTGAATGGCTACAAGGAGGGCCCTAAATTGTTCTTCAAAGCCTACACAAGAAACCCCAATGCATGCTTGTATCTTCTCTACCTTCTTGAACACCCACTTCGAGACAAACATTTCTGGGTTAGGACTAGGGGAAGTGTGCATAAAGGAGTTGGTTTAGCACCCCCCCATCCCCCCCGGGGCAATAGCGCTCGCTATCACAAATAGCCAATAACATAATCAAGTCTGCATCCCTTCCTATTCAAGTCTGAAATAGGGCCTTGATTGGAGACCAACTCAAATTGTTCATTGATCATGTCCATCTCCTCTGGATTGCCTTGAGAGCCCACTAAATCATTTTCCCGTGAGGTTTCTGGTGCGATGGTGGCAACCTAAGTGGCCTGTGGACCTGTGGTTGTCCACCCATCACGAGCAACTCTTCAACCAAGGAGATGGGAGAGGCCTTGACTCTTGGGACCCCCTCTGTTGGGAGGATGACCGCTAGAGATCTAAATGACAGTGTTGTTGCAGTTGAAGCACCAGCGTCCTCCCTCAAGTTGTTCTATGTTGGACTTGGCGCGTTGGAAGCAGGAGGGGCACAAAATCTTGCACCTCGTTGATTTGCGAGTGCAATCTTCAGCTGTATAGCCCCCGTCAGTGGTTCCGTAGCCTTTGACAAGGCCCATGGCTCTTCGTTGGCAATGATGGCTGATACCCATAGCCTTTGACGGTGCCTTTGGCGTTCAGGTTATGTTTCCCTCCAAAAAAGCCCATTGGGTGTTCTGCTTGCTTGTACCAGTTGGGTTGTGTCTCCTCCAAACACGTCGATGGGCTTGAACACGGCACATTGGGTGTTTTGCTTGCCCATGGGTTGAGGCCCAACGCTTGGCCCCTTAAATAGGCCCCTTAGGTTGTTGGGTCAAGTTTATGCCCATTGGTTCCTTTCCTTTGTTAAACAGCCCATTAGACATCCCTTAGGCCCTTTCCGCAGCTGATGAAGAGGCTCCCCTCAAGTTGCCTTCCATTGGCCCATCACCCAGACCCAAGCCCATCCCCAACCCTTTATCCTCTTCAATGCACCGTATCAGCCAACTAATATTAAGCTGCAAATCACCCAGTTGACTCTGCATCTCAGTCATAGCTTGAAGAAAGATTTCCTTTTGAAGACCAGCAACCCCCTGCCACCACCCTCAAGTCACTGGGCTCCTACAGAAGTGGTTGCACTTCCTGACCATTGCAGTGATGCGGCTCCACTCGATTGAGCTGAAGTGTTAGAACTGGCATCCCACCTGACAAGTTGACGAGACAAGTCCAAAAACCTCGGTTGTTGGAGAACCTCCATGTATGACTGGGTAGAATATTGAAGCATAGCTATCGTCGTTGCACTGCCGAAGTGACCTTCTCGACCAACCTCCCTCAAAACCTCCGCCATCCCATTCCATCTCTGTCTATAGGGATGAAAATGTAGTTTCGGCGACCACCCCCACGGTACTCTACAGTGCCATGAACATGCCTTGGGAGTTTGAGCACCTCTGTGCTATAAAGCCCCACCACCTTCCCAATGGCCTGTATAAAACTCCGTTCTCCCAACCTTTAAACAATCCTCCAAAGCTTTGGTGAACCAACGTACCGTAGCTAACTCCAAGCTCATATTTTTCACAAACTTCCACCCACTTTCAGTAAGGAGCACCCAACGGCCCTCCCTTGACACCTCAAATGACTTTAATTCTATAACAACAGCTTTCGAAAGACCCATTTTCCTTCCCATATGAGCAAACTCGCACGATCAAACGCCCACGATCACCATTGAAACGAGTTTTCGGAGAAAAAGTGTACGGAGAGAAAAAGACTAACTTCAAAGCTATTTTTTTCATGTCACCACCAATTATTATAGCAAAGGAATGGTTTCGGTTGTCTTGGCATGTGCTTCACTCAAATGAGTGCAAGATAGTGTGGTTGAAGTGACAGCTTGTCTGGTAAGGTTTAGACCTTGGAAGACTTCTGTCACTTTCCTTGAACCCTGGCCTGTAATTTTTTCGCATCAAGTTCTTTATCTAAAACAATATTAGATCCTGTGAATGTTCTGCTGGCAGGGGATGTGTACAGAATATTTCATCATATTCCTTTTTTCTGTACTCTGTTTGAGTTTAACTGGTCTGTAGAGGGTTTAATTTCTTCTTATGGTTCTAAAGTTTACATTTAATCTGAAAATATCTGGGGAGGTGGCTTTTAGTATTTCTTAAAAGCAGTGTTTGTAGATTATTGATGAAACAAATTTTTTTATCCATTTCCTATACCCTCATTTTGGCTTATCTTTCATACTCCCTCTCTTTTTTTCTTTTTTCCCCTCAAATTGATCTTGTGCACCCAGAAGATTTTGAGCCTATGAGATCCACCCCCCCCCAACCCACCCCATAGTTGTTTGGTCCAAAGGTCTTTGACGCTCTGTTACATGTTGCTCTCATAACCTGATGCTTACATCTCAATAATTATCATTTCTTGAGTTTATCTTGAATAATTATGGTCCAGACTTTGTAACTGGAATTTCAATATCCTTTTCAGAATGTGTAGGGCGCTAATGCCTGGAGAAGGAGAAAGCATGAATGATGTGGCTATATGGGAGATGCTTCGTGTAAGTCTACTGAATCAGTTTCTTAGCTGTTCATGAGTTTTCATATATTGCGATTTCATAATAACAGATTCATGTGACAATTGTAATGACTTTGATGTATTTTTTTTTAATTATATTTATTTTAGTGAAGAGAATGTGAATGTACTTAATGACAAACATGATGACCAATCAATGCTATGAGGTTTTAAAACCTTGAGAACTTATGATGTGTCTTCATGATAGAAGTTTTCTAATGAAATCTATGTTGCATTGTAGATGTTATTGATGGATATGAGGGGAGAAAAGCTTTTTTTTTTTTTTTTTTGGTTAAATAAAATCTTCTACCCTGAACTTCTGAGTGTTGTTGCAGTTTGCACCCTAAATTACTAAAATTCTTGCATCCTCAAACTACTTGGAATTGAAAAATAACACCCTATGTCCAAATCTGATCATTAATATGGTGAAAGTAGACAGTGTGACACTATCTTAGCCATTGGTTGTTATGGAGGTTGCTAGTTGAGAGTCGGCAGTAGTTGGATGATGCAATGTATTAGTTTGGCAGTTTACAATGTAAAGTAAAACACCTGATAGTGTAGAAGTGAAAAATGTAGTCTTTTTTTTTTTTGCTTTGGTGGGGAGGGGTTAATTTGGTATCTGATCACATGGGTGTGAATGAACTGAATTGAATTTGGCAATGGGAAGAAATAAACGATAGACCAGTGGTTTAATTTGAAGCATTTTGTATTGAGACAATTCTTTTGAGTTTATTCTTAATTTCTGTATTCCTTTTTGTTTCAAGCAAGATAGGGCCTCCGTGCTTTTGTTCCTTTTTGTGCTGTCCAATACTGGGTGACATTTGCTTGTCTCCAATAATTCGGTTTCATAGGAATTTTGTTAGCTAAATGCAGGATTACTCAAAATCTTGGGCATTGAGTTTTGATATAACTGGTTGGTTAAATTTTGGAAGTGCACCTGTCAAAATGATTTAGGTTACATCCTATCTGTTCTGCTTGCTTTTCACATGCTTTATAATAGGCACATGTCTGTATAGCTTCAACATCCAAGCATCGCGATCTCAAACTTGGGCATTTTTGCTAGTTTGTGATATAGACTGTTGATTTAATATAGGCTGTGAATCTGTTAAGGATTTCTGATAACAATCCTGGTTTCATCCTCCATATATTCTATTTTAAAATATTATTTTTATTGAAAATGAAGAGTGGAAAGGACTAAATGATCTGCAAATGTATTGCTTTTAGCACTTTTGGGTTGCAATATCCATGGTCTTCTTTGCTGCTGCTACAGTCCTCACACTCCTAAAGCTATGCGGTAATATCTCTTACCATAAATCTCAAGCATAGCTACAGTAAAATGCACCATGCTCTCCTAAACTTTATGTTTCAAGTCTCATGGGTATTATTATTATTGCGGTATCATTTATCAGACAGCACCATTTTTTGTCATCCTCAATTATTTTCTTGTGGGATAAGATCTGTTTACTTTGTATTTTCCTTTGTGGAATTATTTTCTTGTGGGATAAGATCTATTTGTATTGGAGAGAGGTAATATTGTTAGATTGACAAGATACTCTTTTTGATTGGATATTGCGTGCTAACCAGAATATGACTTGTAAAAAAATTATGACTTCTTCTGGAAAGGTAAGGCTGGTGAAAGAAACACCACTCAGTAAAATGAATAAAAGCACATACCATACAACCTTCTCGCCAGAAGGGGAAAAAGAAGGCTTGACTGTTTGTTTTCTTCTCAGATTCGTTTTACGGACACAACCTCTAGAAAAACTGAAGTTTACTTTTCTCATTCATACAGAAAATGGATCTACAAGGGTTATTTATAGATTACAATGCTGAAATAGATAAGGAAAGAAATAACTAATTGATAACTAATTGATAAGGAAAGAAATAGCTCCTAAAAAGGAAATTCACAAATTTACAACAAACTCCCTAAAATACATTCTGATTGAATCGTCCAACACTCCCCCTCAAGCTGGCTTGAAGGTATCTTCGATGGCCAGCTTGCTGTTCAAGTTCTCAAACTGTTTCTTTGGCAGTCCCTTGGTAAATATATCAGCTACTTGTTCAGTAGTCGGAATATAAGGCAAACAGATCAGTCCACTATCTATCTTCTCCTTTATGAAATGTTAGTCAACTTCAAAATGTTTTGTTCTATCATGAAGTACCAGATTGTGAGCAATGGCTATAGCAGCTTTATTATCACAATATAATCTCATAGGTAGTGAATTTTCAACCCTCAATTCTTCAAGTAATCTTTTAATCCATAACACTTCACAGATCCCATGGGCAACACCCTAAATTCAGCTTCTGCACTACTCCTAGCCACCACATTCTGCTTTTTACTGCACCATGTAACCAGGTTTCCTCCAACAAAAGCACAACAGCTAGACGTTGATCTTCTATCTGTTATACTCCCAGCCCAATCTACATCAGTGTATATCTCAACTTGTAAAATGTCCATGGTTTCCAAACAATAAACCGTTACGTGGAGTTCCCTTTTAAGTACCTTAGAATTCTGTACACTGCATCCAAGTGGTCAGGTCCGGGTGAGTGCATAAATTGGCTTACCATACTCACTGCAAAAGCTATGTCAGGGTGTGTATGTGAGAGATAAATCAGTCTTCCAACCAGTCTTTGAAATTGATCTTTATTAGTGACTTCTTCAGGCTTGGCAGGTTGTAACTTTAGATTCAGTTCTATGGGTGTCTCTACAGCCTTGCACCCTAATAAACCTGTTTCCCCAAGCAAGTCAAGTATATATTTCCTTTGTGAAACAAAAATTCCTCTCTTAGACCTTGCAAATTCCATACCAAGAAAATACTTCAAGCTGCCCAAGTCTTTGATCTCAAAGTCATTAGCAAGCACCTTCTTTAATCTTTCAATTTCACTGCTGTCATTTCTTGTCAGAATAATGTCATCAACATAGACAACTAAAACAGCAACTTTCCCTTCACCTGAGTGTCTGTAGAATATAGTGTGATCAGCTTGACCTTGAATGTAACTGTGACTCTTTACAGCCCTCCCAAAGCGTTCAAACCAAGTTCTAGGGGATTGCTTGAGTCTATACAATGACTTTTTCAATTTGCACACTTTTTCTCTACCAAGTTTACCTTCAAACCTGGTGGTACCATAAAAATTTCCTCCTCTAGATCTCCATTTAAGAAGGCATTCTTTACATCTAATTGGTGTAAGGACTAATTAAAATGTACAGTCAAAGATAATAACACTTGGATTGAGTTTATCTTTGCCACGGGAGCAAAAGTTTCTTGGTCCATAGGTTTGTGTGAATCCCTTGGCTACGAGTCTCGCCTTGTATCTTCGGGAGTGTGTAAATATTGGTTTCTTTGGGATTTTTGGGAGGAAATTACAGCTATTTTTGGGGATCTCAATGTTTGTTTTTGCCACATTTTTAGAGAAGCAAACATGATAGCGGACTTTCTAGCTATGCAGGGGATGCGAGGGGTCAATTCAGATTTTGGTGATGATACTTTCGTTCATTGCCCTATTTGGGGTATTATTCGTAGGGATAAACTTAGCATTCCTTTTCTTAGATGTTGATTGGTTTTTTGGTTTCGGGGGATTGTTTGTTGGGGATTTTTCGATACCTGAGGACTTATGATCTCAAGGACTTTGTTTCTTGGAATTCCTCCGCCGTAAGTGAAGGTTTTTTTTAATAAAAGTGGGATGTGGTCACTATTGGACATGTGACCTCGGCTCTTTTAAAAAAAAAAAATTGACAAGGAAAGAAATAACTCCTAAAATGGAAAAGATAAATCTCCTAAAGAACTCTCCTAAGATATTCACAAATTTACAACAAACTCCCTAAAATACATTCTGATTGAATCGTCCAATACATCCATATCATATGAATTTCCTATGCCCATGTAATTGAAAACATCTTCTTGGTTGGAAACAACAAAGTTTTGTAACTTGGTTGGGGCCTTTAAACATTTCTTCTAAATCTGACATTTCATTGTTTATAATGTAGTGATGCTTCATTCCAAAACTGGATTTTCTTGTGCGGATGCTTGTGAGGTTCACATCTTTCCATCAAAACATTGTTCTAAACCTTCAAGTTTCAAGCATGTGAATGAAGGAATCCAATATTTCTTTCTTCCATCAGTTGAATGGCTTATCATCAGATGGAGACAAATGGACAATTGCATTATGGATTAACTGATAGAGATCTTTAGGAATACCATGTTCCATTTGCACTGAATCTCTGTTTAAGGCATTATTGTTGCATGTTCTAATTGCCTTGATATGTGTGCGTGCTTTTTCCTTCTTGTGTTTGTAATTGCCCTGCTTTACCGTCTTTATTTATTTACTTAAACTGTTTCCCTATGTTTGGATGCCTTCTTGTGTGCTTGTATCCTTGTTCAGGATAATGGGGTACGTGCTGTTGTTTTCACATTCTTGGATTGCTTCCTGCTCTTTGTCCAATAATCTATAGTAATAATCTGTCTGTATAACGTTTGTAAAAATAACAAAGAAAATTTACTGTTCATACTAAGCAATTGGTCCATTGTACTCATGCACACATGATGTAGCAGGTGATGTAGATGCTCTTGGCTGGTGGGAATTGTTTATAAATTTTGGGTATGTACTGTAATGTCATTTGCGGTGTTTAGTGTTTATTATTAGCATTGTTGCTTGGGACATTGACATACTTATATTATTTTCTTTTATCCTAGTTTTTGAATGGCAAAAAGTTCTGATTTTTTTTTTTTTTTAACTACAGTATTGCAGAGTGCTTTGCCTGTCTTGTTTGTACAAAGTGGTCTAATCCGATGATTCATAGAAACTCTCAAGCAAGGGAAGCAAGCTCAACTTCTGCAACTATTAGATATCTTGACTGGCACAGTAGTTTAGTAGTTTCTCCAGAGGACGACCAGCAGGAGGATAGAATATGTGGTCTGCAGGACATTGGTGGCCATATCATGAAAATTCCAGTGATTGCTTTTCAAATCCTCCTTTGTATGCGCTTGCAGGTGTGTATTTTTAAGTTTTGGTAATGGCTATTCTTTGGAATCTCTTATCGATGGGCCTATAATGGTTTCTGATTTCAGGGAACACCTCCTGCTAAGCACATTCCACTGCCAGTTCTCTTCTCTCCTATTTTCCTACTGCAAGGTGTAGGTTTACTCATTGCTGCCTCTAGGTTGGTAGAGAAAATTGTACTTTTACTTCGTAGTGGAGCTGGAACAGGATTATATTTCAGTTTTTCTGCAAGAGTTCATGACTTCTTGGGGTTCTTGCACAATGGTTCGAGGTAAGGACTCTCTCCCAAGAAAAATCTTGAATAGGCAAGATTGTGAACTTACTGAATCAATAATAGAAGCATTGACTATACTATGGACTAATTCTTAATCTGAAAATTCTTCAACAGGCTACTGGGTTGGTGGTCAATTGATGAAGACAGTCAAGAAGAACAAGCCCAGCTTTTCCAGCAGGGAGCTTCTGGGTTAGTATTGTTTTACTTATGCTGTAATATTTGTAAGTTCACTATGTGCTAGTTTAATACGTGTGCTTTAATTGCTGATGCAATACATAGGTGATTGAGTGAGGAAAAATTTAGAATAGAAATTTAATAGTAGATGCAAAATTAGTGCAATCAGAAATAAAAAGATGCATAAATTTGCTGGTGCATAACTCCAGAATGTGAACATATTGCAGCAAACAATTGACTCTTTCCTTTGTGTATGAAGATTTATTTAATGGAAAATGCTTACTTTTGGTGCAATGGGTGAAAAGCTGGTGCAGTTCCTAATTTGCTCATAAAAGCCCGGGAAAATTTTCACCTCCAAGCCAAATTTCTTCTCTATTTGAAAACCTAAACACCCTAATATTTTCTACCAATAGAATCCTACAGCCTGATTTTTGTTTCCAGCCCACTGAAGCCCTTCAAAATTCAAGCCTTTTTTCTATTGGTAAGATAAGGATTTTTATTAATTGTGAAAGAGGATGTTACCCTGGTGCTCAGGAAGTACATGAATCCACATTTTTTTTTTGATACATTTGGGGAGGGGGGTTTTCGAACCCAAGACCTCCATTTTGGAGGCTTGGGGGTTATGCCAATTAGGCCACAGGCCTTTGGCAGTACATGAATCCACTTAATCAAAGGATAAAGTGCTTGAAAATCCTGAAAGTTAGAAGTAGAAAGAGCAACATTGTCCAATGATACTGGTGTCAAGAACTAAAGATTTGACACCGAGTTTTTGCAATTCTCAAAACTACGCTGGTTTCTCTATCCATAGACGCCATACATGACGGGATCATCTTGTACAAAGGTGCTTGCTGGTGGTTACCAAACTGCCTTTTCCTAAGTCTTAGAAGCGACACCACAAGGAAAGACCCAACCAATCCCAAAGAGATCAAAGATCGTATTTATAGGATCCTAATTACCTGTGTAAAAGAAGCTGATCCACGTCCACTGTTTCCCCACTTTTCCCATATATGCAACAATAGTTAACCACTATAATAATACTCAATTTTCTCAAGTTGTCCAAGATAAGTGTCCCTAATGCCGCTTTCCACATGAAGAAAGCCACTCTACCAGGAGCCTTATTTCTCCAAATAAGCTTCCAAGGGTAAGGGTGTGATAACCCATTCTAATAAGGGTAGGTGGTGTTTTAGATCCTAGATTGCTTGGGAAGGAGAAGTTCTTGCTCTTTATAATGTTTCAATGGGACTCCAATTGTATCATTGACTAGGCCTTTTGTAGTATAGGCTATGTGGCTTGAGCCTTCCATTAGGGTGCTAGAAAATGGTATCAGAGCCTACCCCAACCGGAAATATGGGATTGGAGCCGTGCCATCTATGATGGATTGGCCCGACCATGACTTCAAGAATACAAGGGGGAGAGATTGTGACAACCCATTCTGATAAGTGATAAGGGTAGGTGGTGTATGGATCCCACATTGCTTGGGAATGAGAAATTATTGCTCTTTATAATATTTCAATGGGGCTCCAATTGTATCATTAACTAGTCCTTTTGGATTATTGGCCATGTGGCGTGGGCCTTCTTTTGGGACCTTACAAAGGGGCCTTGAAATGATCACATGGAATGTTGTGGTATGATTTCGCTTCAAACATGCCTCTTCTAGATGGGCTCCAAATCATTTTATCGTCTCCATTTCTTCCCACCATGCAACATTTCACTTCATATCTGATTCCATATCCTGCTCTCCTACAGGAAAATTGGGTAATCTGATCTTTTTCCCTTGGTCTGTTTTAGCAAAAGTATAATTAGTTATTCGGTTCTATGTAAATTAGTTTTTCTAATGGCATGTGCCAAATTCCACTTTATTTTTCTGTTCAAATAACATGTTTGATCACTTTTCTCATGGCCTTTCTATTTTAATTTTTGATATTCTCAGATGCTTGCCCTTTATGTTCCTATATTTTACATTGGCCATAAATAATAAGGCATGCTTATGCTGTCCATGTCCTACAAAATTCTTATAGATTGGCTACTCTTTTTTTTTTTGTATGGGCAAATTCATTACATTCTAAACAAAAGAGAAATTACACAAGGAGGAAATGGGGTTCCCCAACAATCATCCCAAAACAAGAGATACACTGCATAAAATACATACATTTTGGGAAATGGTACTAGGTAATTGCTCCACCCGATATTACTGTGCACAGACTTTCGGCAAGGAGTTTTCTGCAAGTGCACCTTGAGTAATTCTGGAGGAAACTCCCCTATTCCAATGGCCTCTTGAAGTTGCATGCACCCAAGGGTTCAAACTTTAGATCTGGACTCTGGAGGGAACATACCACCCAGACCAAGACACTTACCACTTGAGCCAACCCTTAGGGCTTGATGCTTTGAATCATAATGCAAGAAAGTCCTGCAATATAGAGATTGGTTACTTGAAGATTGTAGCATTGTTATAAGATGTATATTTTTTTGAGTGAAGAAAAAACATCACTTAGCAATGTCCGTGTCAGTTTTCTGATTGTCTACTCCCTGTCTGTTGCACATTCTTCCCAATATTATCTCATGCAAATTTTAATTTCAATGATAAATGTGAATTAGGAATTCTCAGTTATTGATTTTGGTAACTCGATAGAAAAGATAATGTAAAATTATTACACACATATGAAGGCCAAGTTTGAAAATTGACTGTCCCTGTTTTCTGTATCATGGGATCATGCCTGCCTAGAACTTAAACCACAGCTTGAAAGTGCATATTTCCCTTTTGCATATGGTGTTTTACGCTTTAGCTGCTGCGTCATATATTTCCTTTCCATATGAAGCTCATCAAAGGGCTTTTACACATTGCAATTGTGATGATCTTTGTATGTTGATTACATACCACCCAGGTACGATACTTTCTGTGGTTATCCACCTGAGATTGTGAAGAAAATGCCTAAAAAGGATCTTACAGAGGAGGTGATCATAATTCTCTTAGCATGTCTTTCACGTTTCTTTTGGCTACGATAATTCTCTCTCCTATATGCATATATAGATGCAGTTTTATATTCAATTTCCCCATTATTGATTTAGCTTTTGCTTTACTTTTTGCTGTTTACCGAACATCTTCAAATTCCAAAATTATAAATGAAATAAGTACTGTTTTAACTTGTGTTGTATTTATGGTTCATCTCAGGTTTGGAGACTGCAAGCAGCTTTAGGTGAGCAGGCAGAAATCACAAAATACAGCCAACAGGAGTTTGAAAGACTTCAAAATGTATATTTCTCATCCTTACCTACTAGTTTATACTACAATGTGAATATGTAATGCAAACTTGTGAAATTGTTAAATCATTCATCCAGAAACCATTGTTCTGCGACTAGTTTGACGTTTTCCATTCTTGGAGAACTTAATAATCTCATGAGGTTAGTTTTTGTAGGAGGAAACTGAGGTTGTATAGTTTTAAACTTGGTTAGAATAACAAGTAAAAACGTATCATTTTTGGGATCTATGGTTTCAGTTAGCCAATTATAAATCTTGGAGTAATATGTGCAGCAACATTTGTTAATACGCATCGTCAGCATTGATTTATGATATTTACCTGTGGGGCCTTCGTTTATTAAAAAATTGCTCCCATAAGTTTAGAAAGTAGGTATCCAATTAAGAATGTGCTTAATTTTCAGGTAGTCCATGGCGAATGTTTTGAGCATGCAATTGAATAATATGATTAGTCAATACTGTTTTGTGGAAATCTGGGTATTGCCTTTTGGCCAATCCTTATTCTTAGCTTCCCATCTGGATATTTTCGTTCTAGTTTGTTTGGGGTCCTGTTCTTTCCCAAATTCATCTTGTTATAAAGGTGACTTCATCTTTATGTTGTCTGGATGTGCTTGTCAGGAAAAAGTTCTATGCAGGGTTTGCTTTGAGGGAGAGATTAGTGTTGTCCTGCTTCCGTGTAGGCACCGTATCCTTTGCAGGTAGCTGTCTTGCCCATAATTTTTAACACTAAAAGCTCATGAAGCTCCATCTTTGTTTCTTTCCTCTTTTTTAATCTGGTTTGATGATTATTGATTTTCCAATGTATTGCAGTGCCTGCTGTGAGAAGTGCAAAAGTTGCCCAATTTGCCGTGTCTCTGTCGAGGAGCGCTTGCCTGTATATGATGTTTAGGTTTTAACTTGCCCTCTTATTTTTCTAAGAGCACAAATTGGACCGCATGCAGAAGGTAAAAGAACAATGACAGGAGAATGTTTCGATATGGTTTCCCACTTTTTACTGAAACTGGGTATTACTTGTTCAAACTGACAAGAAGAATTAGGTGACACAGGAATTCAGTTGCTGCAACTATGTATGTTCAAAAAATTTTCTTTTCCTTTGTAAATATGCTGAACTTTCGTAGGGGTAAATGACATGGTCAGTTTTTAAGTTCTTGTCATTGCTGTTATACAACGTTGTGTTTATTTGAGCTGTATTCTGTGTATAGAAAAGTGTGATGCGTTTTGTGCAAAAGACCCGACCAGGCACCACTGTATAGAATGAAGTTATCTGACATGATAAAACCTCTAGTTACACGTGAATTTGGTTTGGTTGATTTGTTTCATTAACATTTTTGCTGTCATGTTGGCTGTCAAGTTAATCCACATCTCTTTTTCTTTGTTGAAAAATACCATCAACAAAATGATTAAAGAATAGAATTAATTAGTGAAAAGATTGAGGTGAAAGTGAAACAAAAGAGATGCTTCAAAAATAGAATAAATACTAGAGCATTCATTACATTTCCCAGAATATTAGAATGACCAACAAGGTTGAATTATTAATTTCCCCAACACCCCCCCTTCGCCCCCAAAAAAAGGAAAAAAAATCAGACTTCGATAGAAAATACACATATAGAGAGGAGATAAATTTAATTTATTTAGGCAAAATAACCCTAAGGTAGGGAATAAAAAGTTCAGCTTCATGCTGCAGTGATAGCCAATGATTCTGGTTTAGAACTTATGATGGCTTCTTTGGTGCTGGTGATTGGGGTTTCAACCACTTTTGGAGCCTCAACATGATTAATCCTGGTGACAAAGTCATCAAAGCACTCTTCCATGGTTCGGAAAGGTGTATCAGGATAGAGAGAGCAAACTTCAACATCTGTATTCTTATCCAAGGAATAATTTACTTGGCAACCCTTTATGAAAATGTCATGTGTAAGGGCTGCAACAATGCTTTGTGGGATGATCATATCTGCAATCAACTAATAATTAAGCAAAGAGACAGATAATCATCATCAAGAATATGATTTTAGTGCATGTTGTTCCTCATGCCCAATCTTGTGTTTATGATCTCAGTATATTTATGTCTGATCTGATTTTTAAGAGGATCAAGAGTAGATCCATGACATGAGCACTCATTTTCTTCCCTAGTAAATTCTTCAACCCTCTAGTTAGGACCGTCCTCCTAACTAGATTTTAATGAAAGATTTATAAAAGAACAATGCTACGCTTCATCCCAAACTTATCATTTTCAGTCACATCAGTTGATGTTGCATAGATATCACTTCAGCTGGTGTGACGGTGGATGACGGAATCTAGAATGAAGAATAACATTTTTTAAAAAAAAAAATCTGGAACATACCTTTGGCAGCAGACAGTAGGTCATCCTCCGAAACAATGACCTTAGGAAGTGTACGCATGATCTTCTTCTCCCACAAAGAGGCAAGCTCGTTTACGTTTAGCAAATTGCATGATGGCTGGAAATGAAGAGATTTGTTGATAGTTCGAACATCATCAATGGCTTTTATTGTGAATTTCCCAATGTCAGTACCAGCAACAAAATAGGCTGTGGAATTCGAAGCAAGCAAAACCATTACCTTCATTACCATATAATTCAAAGAATATAATTCTTAAATCTCAACCGTTCATTTTAAATTAAATGGCCCACAATTTATTGCACCAACATTTATTATATTATATGTTCGGTTGGCCCACAATTTATGACACCAACATTTATTATATTATATGGTCTGTTAGCCCACAATTTATGACACCAACATTTATTATATTATATATACCGAACATCTATTATTTTATATTTTGAAAATAATAAATGAGGCTACTTACCATATACAGTTTGTACAGGCAATAATGTTTCCTTTTTGGACGTGAAAACACTTCACTTTTCTTTGTTTCTTTATTTTTTTAAAAAAAGAAAAGAAAAGAAAAAAGAAATTAAAATTTTAAGGCCGATTTGGTTACAAATTATCTCATCTTATATAATTATTGTAATTTTCTCAAATTTCTACGTAAAATATAATAAATAATTCAATTTTTTCAAATTTTAAAACAAAATAAATATTAAAAAATTATTTTATAATAATATTTTATTTAATTTTTAACAAAATATCTCATCCCTTCTAATCTAAACTATATAACCAATTGAGGCTAAATTCTTCAAAAACAGATCAATGTCCCATTTTCCTCTACCCCAAAGATGGGAAAAAATCTAGAAAATTTCCTAATATGGTTATAGGATTGATGTACTTTAAAATTGACAAGAGCTGCTTCGATTTGGATCAGGTGGTAGACAAGGTCAGAGAAATGGATCCATGGCCTTCCTCACCACCTAAAAAGTCAGGTACAACGTTACTGTAGGGTGTAGGGTCCTCTTCCTCCAGAGATTTACAAAGACAAAAAGAAGAGGGTGGCCTAATAATTCATACTTACTAGTTGGTTGTGGGGGCTTTGAATGCCTCGCAACCAACAAACCTGTACGATTTCCTTTTTCTCCTTCAACCATTCAAAGAGATGAGCCTCATACTTTTATACCCATATATGTGGGGTCCCTATTTTTCTAAGAAAGCTAAACGCACAAGCTTTATTTTCCACTTTTTTCAAAATGGATTCAAATTTAAATTTTTTAGAGTTATTATTCGAATTTTAAAGAATTTATATTTCCTAAAATTACTATTTGATCGCTAAATTGAACGAAAATGTTGCTAGGCCCGGCCGTAATATTTTTAGGCCGAGCAAGTTTTTATTATTATTAATATTTAATAAATATTGTAAGACCCGCTTTATATTGTATAAGACAACAAATGATATTGGTTAGACATTAAAGTTTGAAACAAGATCTTAATTACAAGAATCCAAATAATCGATGTAAGCATAAAATTAGAAAGAGTGGTAAGCCTTACCACTGGAACTTGAAAGTTTCAAGCAGAAGAAAGATAGATATAATCGAGCATATTAACACAAATTTTGCTACATAAAAATCGATATTATAAATTTAAAACAAAAATTTAAAATATTGATAATTTTTAGCATAATTGATGTGAAAACTTTCCCATTAAGCAATGCTGAATGTGTTTAAAATAAGAGTAATGCTATATACTCTAAATATCTTTTGATAAGCACAAAATTTTCTTTTTTCTATTTTTTTTATTCATTTTTTTTTTCTATTCTTATTTCAAAATATTTTTTAAAAAATACTTTAATTAAGAAAAAAATTAATTTAAAAAAAAAAATCGGGAGAAATATTCGGGAGCTTTCCTCGGATGAAATAGCATTTCTGTTACAATAAAGAACGTTGATCGCGAGAGGTGTACCTTTGACAGAACCATCACCATAAATGTGGAAAAGATCCAACGGTGGGAGAACGTCGGCAGGGTGAGTATTATCGTGGTAGGGCCACGCGGCAATGGAGTTGCAGCAGATGTAGGTATAAGGAATCCCAGCCGCCTCTGTCCATCTTCTCACTTCTCTCTTTTCCTTGTACATCGTCAGCCCTGGTTCCACCGGGTCCGCTCTGTCTATGTCGTGCCCAAACTCGGAAGGTAAAAACCTCTGGCAACAATAATGCAAAAAAAAAAAAAAAACAAATAAACACACAAATCTTGTAAACTTTTTATAATTGTTTCATGGATAATGGCTGTCAGAGCTTCCTAGCTACTACACATATATGCATGCATATCAATGGCGGGCTGAAAGACTGAAAACTGAAACCAGAAAAGGGTTTCAATTTTCAAAGATCAGAGTACTTCAGGCGCAGGATCTCTTCATCTATGGTGTCTGAAAACCCTAATGATCGAGGGAGCAGACTTCGATCTTTATATTCTGTCTGGGATTCGGGAAAGTGAATCTTCTCTATTCAGGTACCAAACTTTGATAGATCTTTTGTCTTTGATTGGGATTTCAAAGTTCTATATATTAATTTAGTTTTAAAAACAGGATCTGAGCAATTTGATCAGGAAAAAGAAAAAAAGAAGAAGTGAGAGACAGAAAAAGGACTATCATGTTTGTGCTAATTTTCTCTGTGTTACATGCTGCAGAATGCATTTCCAACTCACATATTTTCTTGTGGATGCATTGCATTCACAGGAGACATGATAAGGTTTCTATTCTAGAAAATGCTCTCATAAGTCATGATCAGTGGACCACCCAATGTGAGACTTTTACACCATAATCATAGATATTGTAAGAAAGTTGTGTATGTTAATGATATCTGAAAACATCATGAAAAATTAATGTCAAGATTCATCTATAAATTAAGTTGGTAATGGTAGAAAGATCAGCGTTTACCCTAACATGAGAAAGACTTGTAGACAATGTAGAGGCATTATAAGCTTAAGCCACAAATGGCTGGCGGCCCTCCTTCGCCTCCACGGAGATGAAGAAAGAGCCTCAACTCTCTCTTCTTCCCTCTATTCCAATTACAAGGAGGCTTATAATTCTCCTAGATCTAGTCTGATCTCCAATCCCATTTTCTTTGTTTTTCTAAGGAAGTTGAGGAGTAGATCATCTACAAAAACCCATAAGTTCAAGCACGAGTACTGGGATCGATGATGCTCTTGGTATTTAGCTCCACATGATTTCCTGATGACCAATCCTCATTTTTTGTAGCGTGTGGGCAACATGTTACATCATTGCTGCCTAATATCACGCGCATTGCTTCCTGTTTTCCATTTTGTCGTGAAACTCATGGTACCTTCAATTTTTTTAACGTGGAATGGGAGTTCCACAACAATAGTACTCTTGTTCTTATTAATCTTAAAAGTCACTCACGTGGCTATCACGTCTTGACTTCTAGCCATCATGAACAGAGAGCAGCCCTTATAAGTTGTGAAAATTATCTCCTAATATAATGTAGTTTTCTTTTTATTTTCTAAATCAATAGTTGAACTGAGATGGTTGCTCGTGTTAACATTAAACATGATATGTGTATCATTTTTCTTAAAAAGTAATTATACACATACATACAATCTTTTGTACAATTATTTTTTATTTAATTGAGAGTATTTCTATAAAATGATTTTATTTTTGTAAGTTGTTTTACAAATATACCCATCGTTCAAAACATAATTGTGTAAAGATGTAAAGAATTATGAAAAGAGTTATAGGTGTATTAGTTTCCTCAAATTATCCAATTGTGCCAATGAAACGGAAGTGATACACTATTTAAAGCAAAAAGAAATGATATTTGCAATTTTAGATGTATAAGTTTCGTGTACTTTTTTTGAAAAAAGTAGATAAATCTAAGATCAAAAATTTTATATATAATCATTTTTGTATATGCTTTTACGCACTTCACTAATGTGATTAACTGTCACTTTTTTTTAATATAAAATAACTATTTTAGTCAATTATATAAATGAAACGTGCAAATGATACGTAAAAATGACTGTATATAACAGAATTGGAGATATATGAAAAAATTATTTTTTTAATAATAAATTCTATTTTTTTTTAATACGCAATATTTGTAGACTCTACAACTATATATAAAGATTACCCTTAAAAACAATTTCTTAAAATATGTATGTAAATATATTTTTTATACTCTTAAATATTTTTTAAAAAAATTATCAACATTATTTAAAAATACTTTATATAATTATTAAATAATAAAAAAATACATCTATCGGACCATTATAGGTGGATTTAACATTTTTTAAATATAAAATAAGGTCCGGGTATTTGTGGTAAAGCTCAGTCCTCTAGGTCCCTAGGATACGTACAAAATGTACTTTTATTCGTAAAAGATTTATACATAGTCACGGTCACCTTATCTCCTCACGGCAAGGTACCTTGGGAAGTCGGGCATGTGGACTCTGTGCTTGTACTAGCGTGCCTGGGTGTTCCTTCTATTTTTCATGGTCCCATGACCTGATCTATTTAATTTTAAATAATAATTTTTTTTTTTTGCTCTAAGCGTGTTAATTAATCTAATAATTTAAATATTTTCTATATTCTCAATAATTTATGCCGTTTTAGGACTTACATGTAAATTTGAGAGGTAGACAAAAAGATCAAAGAGACTGAAAGGAACTAAGAGTCTAAGAGAGTAAAGTTGGAAGCAAATATCCTTTAAAAAAAAAAAAAATTAAGGAACAAAGTATATTCTATTAGATTCTACCCTATAAAAATCATAAAACATAAAATATTTTTGAGACTTTTTTTTAAAAGATTTTGTCTTTATTTAGTTAAGTTCAGATGAGATGAGATTTTCTATTAAAAATAAAATAAAATATTAATTTTATTATGAGATTAAAAAAATTTTAAATTTTTTATCATATTTTATATAAAAATTTTAAAAATTATAATAATTACGAGATTAACTCTTTATGGGCAGGTTTGGTAATCAAGAAATCTCATCTCAAACTCAAAATTCTCATCTCATCGTTACACCTTTCCCAAATTTCCATATAAAATATAATAAATAATTCAACTTTTTCAAATCTCAATACAACTTTTTCAAATCTCAATATAATAATATTACTAAAACTAATATTTTAAACTCTAAACTCAAACTCAAAATTCTCATCTCAACATCCAAGCTTTCCTCAAGTGTAGTTCGGCACCTAATGTGCAGCGGGTAGGCAGTGTCGTGCACAATATATAATTATTAACACACAACCAGATGCATGCACTCAGGAGAAAAGGACTGTAGAGCGCGGCTGTCCCGCGAGCAGCTACCAGCCATTGTCAGTCAATTTTTTAGTGCTCTGTGCCTAGCTAGCTCTCTGTGCATGCATACTCATTCTAATTTTTTATTAAAAAAAATATATGTAATATATTTAAATTACGTACCTTGACAGTTCCTACAGCTTTAATGGCATCAACTAAAACAAGCTGGTCTAAGATGCGACCACCACCAACGGCTGATATCACCACTTCAATCTTGTGCTCTCTCAGGACCTTCTCCATCAACTCCCTATTCCCTATTGATCCCTGATACATGATGTCAAAGTCAAGAAGTCATATAAAAAAAATCATCAAGCATATACACAAACATCCCCATCAAGTTTTTTGTTTTGGTTCTCTATGGTAAAAACGTCAAAATGCATATGGTTGAAAGATATGATAGATAATTACAATATCTTCATCTATGGACTGAAATTTTCACGAGTTCTGTATACTTTTTTCAAAAAGAAAAATTATTAAATCTAGACCCAGAAAAAGAAAAAGAGGTAAGCCTGTACACATTTAACATTATTCTTTCGGATAAGTCGTCTTATCCACGAACCTGCAAACGTACTGCCGCTGTGAAAAATTTTTACATTAGCTTGATAAAAAGAAAAAAAAAAAAGGAAAAAGAAGTGAATCGTTTTTATGAATATAACAAGTTTAATTCACATGAATAAGTGTTGTGTTAATATTTGTAGAGAGCATATATAGCTCATATATATATCTATACTTAAGAGGGACAAGATTCATGTGCAAGCTCTCACATGGATGATAATGGCTCCTTTGTCTTGAAGGGATTTGAGTATGGCGGCCTTGGAAGGGGATGTCGGTCCTGACTGGACAAGAAGGTAAGTGGGGCGGCCAGAGCCGAGGCTAGCTTCTGCAACAAACCGGCCAATGAACCCCATGGAGCCGATGATCATGGTACGGCCAGCAGCAGCCTCGGAAACAACATTAGAAGCTGAAGAAGAGGAAGTACTGTTTGACCCACACATGATGTTTTTGTGACACTTTTAAAATTCCCCACCAAAACTTTATTCCTCTCCCGAATCCAAACGGCTTTTTAAGAGATAAAACACAAACACACGCAAACAAGCTTGCTAGCAAGCAAGCAACACCGCGCAGAAAACAGAGAATAAAAAACAAACAGCGGAAGACAGACGACACCAACAACAAATCTGCAGAGAAAATAAAAAAGGGGTGGAAGGACTTAGAGGTGACTTAAGCTATATAGCTAGGTTGGCAAAGTTTACCAATTAGGTTTATATAAAAGATTTTGGGGGATGGAGTTGGGAGGAGCACTACTGAAATGGCTGTGCCTGTTTGGTACATCCTCCAAGCTGCGCGCGCCCGTGCAAGCTTGGGGTTTGGTGGAAGCATGTGTTTTGGTGTTTTGGTCGACTCATGAGGCTTGCAGTCAATGTTATATATTCTTCCCACTAAACTTGGAAGTTGGAAAGTTGGGTGGGGACCGTTGCGGGGTGTGAACAATCACGTCCTCGACTGGTAGACGAGCAAACTCATGTACTTACAGTGCCAAAGTTGTTTTGGCATCTTTGATCTGGGCCTTCTGCCTCCACGCTGATCATCATGATTCACGATGGATCAAGTGGCCTATTCCAATACAGGACGGTGCTACTCCCACAGAGGAGTCCACCGAAAGCTCCACTCAATAGGCAAATTTGTTTAACTCTTTTTTTTTTTTTTTGTTTTCAAGTATTTTTTTCAAATTCATTAAAAAATTTTAAATAATAAATAATAAATTCATTAAAACATATTTACGTAATTATTAAATAAAAAATATAAAAATATAAAAGGAAATCGGTAGCCACAAATCCGTAAACTAAGCAATTTCCTTCAATATATTGTATTATCATAACATGTACTGGTTATTTGGATCCAGATTTATTGCCGTGGAAGATTATTGAAATGCTTATCCATAGATAGATCTTATAAAAGTGAATTTTTAAAATTAAATTTATTATAAAATAGATCTAATAAATTACGTGAAGTCATATCAATTTATTAATTTATTTTTATAGAATCTCTTTGTGACTCACACAATTCTTTTCTTTTAAAAAATAGTGGGTGTGACGTCATATTTTATTAAACGTTCTAGAATTATATTTAACATTTTCTCTCTCTCTATATATATATATATATGATCACATGTCAAATAATTCAGAAATCTTGCCGTATATTTCAAGTAATTTTATTTGTCAACTACTTAAATGAAAAAACACAAAATGTATTGATACATGCATTAGCTTGTGTGAATGGAAATGACAAAATTGATCAACAACATTCCTTGTACAATGAAGCAAAATTATTTCAAGATGAAAAGCTCCGTTTAGATTTGAAAAGCGTTTCATCTCATCTCATTTTATTATTACAATTTTTTTAAATTTTCACACAAAATATATTAAACAATTTAACTTTTTCAAATCCCATTTAAAATAATAATAATATTAAAAAATAATATTTTAACAATATTTTATTCAACTTTTATTTTTCATCTAAAACCATTTCATCTCATCTCTGAATCCAAATTATCTCTAAATCTATTTGCAAGTCTCTTTATTGACATACCAAAGACAACAATTTTTATGATATGAAAATCAATCGCATAAGCTTATCTAAAAAATATTGATAATTTGCGTCTCTTTTATGAATGTAATAATGGATCTTACCAGAAGTGGTGTGCTGCATACTAGACTTGTAAATAACGACATCTCTTTAAAGAGACTAGCCATTGAGGCAACTTATTTATAAGGTCTTGTTTTTAAGTGGAATTAGAGTCTATTTTTTTTAAACAAAAATTATATTTGCAGTTATTTTTACGTACTTTTATATACACTCTATTGATATGATTGATTTCATATTAAAAATAAATTGATGCAGTCAATCATATCAATAGAATACATAATGAGTATATAAAATTGACTGTACACAACATTACTCCGTTTCTAGATCTCATGATGTAATTGTGGAAATATGATAATTTATGAAAGATGATAATTTATGAAAGAGAAATCTTTCATAAATGATTAGAACCCAACTTGTCGAAGTCATACCACTAAAGGTACTGTCTATATCTTTATATTAGGTCAAGTATTTAATTAATCGTCAAGTCAAGCTATTCAAGGTGCGCGCATGCAATTAAGTAAGATCAATTCGAGGAAAAGCGTACCGACAATATAACATGTAATAAGATCTAATTGGATAAAATTGATTTTTTTTTGTAAGTACTCATACGCATATATATATATATATATTTGTATTTTGATAAGATCATGTGCATATTTATAGGAAACAATATATATCATGTGTAAACATCAACCCTAAATAGACTTGACGTAAACTAAGTAACATATTTCATGCTGAATTCCTAGACAATATTGACGTGTTGTAAGTTGTAAGGGAATTGGACAAGAGTTCCATAGCACTCAATAAATATGAATCACAAATGATTGAGATTCTTTCACATAAAAAGTACTGATTATTTGGACTTACTAAACATTTTTTTTTCATATAGACTATATCTATCCATAGAGTTATATATCTATTTTCATGTCGGTGTGTAGAGCACATAATCCATATTACTTAAATGGTAAGATTTGATTTGTAAGATTTATCTTTCAAATAAAATTATGACATGTAAATACTTTATAACTAAATATGCTAGCTCTACACGTCGAATTGAGAATAGAATTTTTCCTAACTAGATTCTAAAATGTCGAATATTAACATGAAAAAACCTCATGTAAAATATTAAAAATATCAAAATTCTAGGTGATAATAATATATCCTAAAATTTTAAGATATCTTGCTATCTTAGAAAATCGTAAACGGTGCCTATCATATTAACGTGTGTGTTAACGTCGTATTTCATATACCTTTGGGCCAGACATTGAGTAACTCGGGTTTTTGATTTTGGGTTTGGGAACACAGAGAAAACATCAAGAGACAGGGGCTTTGGTGGAGGCCAGTCAGTCTCTGATGCCAAAGTCAGCATTGTCTTAGTATTTTGTGCAAGTGAATCAAGAGTTCATAGAACATTCTTTGTACTTGAGGATTGCCTTTTATACCTGGTTTCTGAGGGCCAATTGCCTATATCCCTTGTCCGGGGACTTGTCACCTCAAATGTCCCATTGGTAGGAGCCTATTAATGCAGCGTAGCCTTCTAAGGTGGCACAATAAATGTGGTGTGGTTTCTTGTCCCCTTTGCCTACTTGCATGTGTATTCTATCAGTTTCCTCCCTACTTGTTATCAGAAGATCAATGGCTCCCTATGTTTACCTCTTGCTTGCCTGCATAGGCTCTCTGAGGCTAGGCGCCATAGGGGAAGGTTGGGGTGACGTGTCCCTTGCTTCCCCACCTCTAGAGACTTTCCACATGATTGCGGCCATAATCTGACTTTAGCTTTATGGTTGGAGGCCCTTGATGGGCCAATGGATCGTCTGGCCAACCTCGACTCCTTGTATTTGGGATTGCACTTTGGTTCGATGAGAATTTCTATTTGCCTTTGTTTTTGTTTCTTTTCATGGTTTTAGCCGTTTACTATCTTATCCTTTTGGAGCGGGCAACTATCTCACTTCCCGACTCTTCCACATGTCAGGTCATGGGTCGCCTATGCTTGGTCTTTTCATCTTTCAACGCGTCATGCGACGGTCCCTTCCCAACTTTATTGGCATGTTTTGAGCAATTGGGTTTAGGTACTTGATTACGTGCATTATGTCCCCTATACATTGATGGTGTTAGGTGGCTCCTACCATGCCGCATCGTGTAGCTAGTGATGTGGGATTCGGGTTAGGCTCACTGTCTTCTTGGGGAACATGTGTTCCCTTGTCTTTAGGGATATGAATTGTCGTTCGGGGGTATATAAACTCCTTCCCTTCACAATTGGTAGTCTCTTTATTTCCTCTTCCATTCCCTAAGTGTTTTGAGCCCTTGTCTTTCCTTCTCTAATCATTCTGTGTTTGTTTTACCTTCCATCTCCATATACTCATGGCATCGAAGAGTTCTTCTCATGCTATCCCGAAAAGCCCTAAAGACCCGTAGCCTACCAAGCCTACTGGTTCCCCTCAAGGCTCCTAGGACGTAGAATTGCTAAAGGCCAGCAAAGGCCTAGAGATTCGATTGCTTCTCATGGTGGTGGGTGATGACTCCTAGCGAGTTGGAGTTGCTGACGACGGAGTACAAGGTGCCGAGTATCATTGATTTGGTGTTACCATCGCTAGACGAAGACTCTGTGGACTCTAAGGGATTCACGTTGAAGGTCACGCTATACCCTGCCATGTTTTTCAATTGACTTAGACTACCTTTTTGCCGTCCAGTTTGCGATGTGCTGGACTTCTTGGGCTTGGCTCCTGCCCAACTCCACCCTAATGCATGGAGGATCCATGTGCTGCTGTGTCATTTGGTGGCACGCTTTGGAGGAGGCTAGGTCTGATCGCCCTAACCTTATCATTTGACAGTTCCTCCTCACTCGTAACCTTCTAAGACAGAGTGGGAATACCTGCAATTTTCGCTCTGTCCAAGCGTTGGCTCGTCTAGAGCCACAATATAACAGGGTGAAAGGATGGAATCGGCGCTTCTTCTTCATGTCTGGCAAGGGGTGGGAGTTCCTTATCGGGGCAGTCCGACTGGCAGGAATACCTTGTCCTGGCTATCTAAAGGGTTGTGAAGGACGACAAGGGCGCTAGGTCCCCGATGACACACCCCAAGAGATCAAACGCATCAAGATTGTCCAAACTTGGGCGAAGGCCCACACGAATGAAGTCCTCTTGGCCGCCCTGTTGGACGATGATAGCTTGCGGTTGTATTTGCCTCCCCCGGCGTACTTATGCTATGAGGACTGAACCATCCCGATGCGAGAGGCCGCCCCTAGACTCTCAAGCATTCCCTAAGCCCGCCATTGGAGGGGAAAGGGAAGAAACCCAGGAGGGGATCTAGGCCAAGACTGATTCTGATGAGGAGCCTATCTCTCCATGACAAATTTCGGTCAGGGTGCTCATTCAACGGCCTAAGCCATCTTCACCGAAGAAGGTGGTGGTGTTCGTGCCACCTCCCCGAGCCATGCTATCTCATGTTCCTTCTTGGGACCAGGGCGGCGCGGTCCCTATGGCCGATTCGAATCAGTCGGGGGGATCTTTTCATGCGGCTTTGGATATTTCTTCTCCAACCCAGCCAAGCAACGGAGGAGCTGCAAAGCTTTCACTGGGTGAGTAACTCCTCGCCACACGATTTCATGAAGTCCTTTAGGATTGCCCTTTTTGTGAGTTGTGGGTCATGCCCCCCTCAGCTAACGTTGAACTCAAGGGAGTGCCCTTCTCTATGCCCAAGGAGCATCTTTTTTGGGGCGAGGATCTTCTTGACCGGGTGTCTATCCAATAGGGGTGTAATCGGTCCGATTTTAGACAAAATTTAGGACCGAACCGGTATGTACCGGTTTTGTATTTTTCAAAACCAATTATCCTCCTAAACGGTACTCCGGTTTTATCGATTTCTGATCCGATTTTAATGTAATATATTATATATTATAGTATATAATACTATAATGATAATATATTATAGTATATTATAATATATAGTGATATAGTATAAGCCTAACTATTAATGTGCACTTTATAATATTAGTATAACTATTAATATAATAAATAAAATGATATAAGATTTTAAAATTTAATATTATATTAATTAGTAATTTATCATATAATACAAAATATTTTATATATAGTTATATATTATTTATAAATATTATATACAATATAGAAAATTAAAATATATATATAAACGGTTCGGTCTGGTTTTAGAAAAAGAAAAATAAGAACTGGACCGATATTGACCGGTTTTAAGAAAAATAAAACTGGTACCAGACTGAACTAAACTCAGGACCGGACCGATCCCACCGGTTTACCAGTTTATCGATTTTTTTTTACACCCCTACTATCCAATACTCCTCCATTCCTTATTCGTCGAAGGTCAAGATCATGTTGATCGAGCTTGGTTTGGGCGACGATGCGAAGGTCGAGAAGGAGATAGCTCGAGTTGTGTCATGGGCTGAGTAGGTCGTGGTCGATGCAATCGACACTGAAGCCACAATGGCGTCATGGGGGCTAGTGAAGCTTCGGCTGTCATGCCAGGTGTCGGGGCTCCTTTACCCTTCGCTTACTCCGTCTCGGCTTTGGCTGTGCCGGGGTTGATGAGGGTAGAGAGGCCTTGGTCACTTTTGTGTACGTTTGTGTATGTCGGCACTTCCTTGGCCTCTTTCACTGACACCATCCAGGCCTCAATGTCAACAAGAGTCGATGTCGAGGAAATTCTCGAACTTGCCACTGAGGGTGGAAGCGCAGGAGGCCCAAAGGATGGGGGCTAGAAGCAGGTTTTAAGGCCGTGGCAGGTGAGGGGCCTGCTCCCCTTCTATGGAGGAGTGTGACGCTGCTCCCCAGTTGGTGGCCAATGGGACCCACTCCGACCTTGTCCATGCAAAGGCTCAGAGGGTACGAGGAGTCTTCTCGGGGTTTAACTATCTACTATCTTCTATTGCTTGCTTTCTTAAAATTTCTTTGCATGTTAACTCGTCGATCTAACTCGAATTTTTCATGGGCATGGAGCGGCTAACAACGTTCATCGTGGACGGCCAGAAGGAGCTGGAGGGTGAGAACCGGGCACTCCAATCTTTGGTGAGGTTGACCCTGCGCTGTGCCAAAGAAGAGAGTGAGAGCAAGGAGGAATTGGAGGACACGCTCGTCAGGGTCCAGTTCAACAAGCGACAGAGGTAGAAGATGATTTTTCGCCTTTGCCAATGCAAGGCTCAACTCAAGGCTGCCTTGGCGAGGTCCTAAAAGGAAGTCGATTCGCACCGCCTTGAGGTCTCATTCTCAATGAAGCCGAGGGACAACCTTCAGGAGTCATTTGATCGCTAGCAAGAGGAGCTAGAGAAGCTCCAGGCTGAGAATGTGGAGCTAACTAAGCAGCACGAATCTGTTACTCAATCCTATAAGTGGATCGAGAAGAAGTTTGAGGAAGTCATGGAGTCTATTAAGAAGAAGAGGGAATCTTTAAAAGAGCGGTCCAAGAGAATAAAGGCATTAGAGCTCGAGAAGACCAAGGCTAGCCTTGGGGTTCATAATCAGGTGGTGCTACATAATTTCTAGGTTGATCCTGGCATGTCCTCATGACTCCCGGTGCCGACATCCTTGTTCTCCATGAGGAGCCACTGCATGGCGCCCCTCATTTTGAGAGTCATCTCAGTGCCAATCCTGGCGGTCGCTTATGGGTAGCTCGAGTTCAACTGGACCAACTTTAGAGGCTCGTTTGGCTCCACCTTCCTAAGTGCGTGCTCATCCCGAATCTCACCATCTGCTGGGGTGCACTCGGGTAGGGGTAGGAGGATGTTCAACGCACTCTTCCTCAGTGTTGGCTCCCCCTCCAACATTACTAGAGCTTACACACTTGTTTGGCTCTGTGTTATCTTTAAGCTCATTGGTGGATCCATCAAGCGCCTCTTTCTCCTTCCCTTCTAGCTGTTTCGTTGCCATGATCCTTGCTTCCATGTTTATTAATGTTGCTTCCTCTTGTCCCGAGTTGTCTAAGAATAAGTTGTTGTAGGCATACAAAGGACACGTAAAGTCTATAAAGATCCCACATATGATGCCGCTGTTAACATCGTGTTATGCACACCTTTGGGCCAAGCTCTCAGTAACTCGGGTTTTCGATCTTGGACTTGCGAACACAGAGAAAACACTAAGAGATGGGGGCCTTGGTGGAGGTCAGGGAGTCTCCGATATTAAAGTCAGTAACATCTTAGTACTTTGTGTGAGTGAATAGAGAGTTTAGAAAGTGTTCATCATATCTGAGGATTGCCTTTTATATCTGGTTTCTGGGGGTCAACTGCCTATATCCTATGTTAGGGGACTTGTCACCTCGGTTGTCCCTTTGGTCAGAGCCCATTAATGCGGCGTGGCTTTCTGGGGTGGTGTAATAAATGCAATATGGCTTCTTGTCCTCTCTACTCACTTACAGGTGCACTCCGTCAGTTTACTCCCTATTAGTTGTCAAAGGATAACAGGTTCTCCATGTTTACTGTCTGCTTGCCTGCACAAGCTCTTTGAGGCTAGGCGCCCTAGAGGGAGGCTAGGTTGACGTGTCACTTGCTTCACTTCCTCCTTTAGAGACTTCCTGCATGATTGCGGCCATAGGCCGACCCTAATTTTATGGTCGAGGGCCCTTGATGGGCCGATGGCTCGTTCGTTCAACCCGAGCTCCACATATTTTCGTTTGCACTTTGGACCTTTGACCCAAGAGAAAAATTCTCTTACAGTATCCATTTAATGTAGTTTGAAAATTTTATGAGTTTCTTTGTCTCAAAATTATTGAGTTAGTTGATCTATCATTTCAAAAAAAATCACTCGCTCAAAACTAATGAATTTGGTCTATCTCTCTCTCTCTCAAAATTGTTGAGTTTGTATTTATCTATCTCTCGTGATCAGTGACATTCAAAGTCAAATTTCGTTTTCCACATGTCAAGAAATAAATTATGCAATAATTCATATGGCCAGTACTATGGGTGCTGCTCATGAGAGGATCATGTCATGACATTGTGTGTGGTGTAGTAAAATTAGGCAATTCTAAATCAGTAGTGATACGTTTTCATTTACTACTTGTAAAGTATTAGAAATTTTTTATTTTTTTATCATTTTCTTTTATATATTTTCTTAATATCCTTAGTCATTAAAAAAAATTAAAAAATATATATAATTTTATCAATAATCACTTTCTTAACCATTAAATAAAATTAAAAATTAAAAAAACAATCAAATACAAAAAAAGTAACAAATAGATAGTAGAAGAATAATAACCTTATTATTTTTCATTCTGAATTCTCATGCATACGACACAAAATCCATACATACCATAATAGTGGGCGCATGATACGTGATTAATTAGTACTTGACCCACGTCCCACTCACACACACATACATACAAATATGCATATATATATATAAATATATATACACACTATGTTATATATATACACACTATATAAATATATATATTTCCAACCCTCTTCGGCTTTTTGCTATATAACATAATATATATATATATATATTGATTCTTTCATATATGTGTTATATAGATATATATGCAAAATTGTTAAAATAAACTAAAAAAATGTGGACAATTTATATCACAATTATAAAAAGACAACAGGCAAGATTTGAAAGAGACTGATTTTTTTCTTAAAAAAATCAAATTGAGGTTAGAGGTTGAATAAAATGTAAATATTTATTTATATTTTAAATTTTTCATAAAAGATACTATTATTATAGACTTCTTAAAAAAATAAAAAACAGACTTTTATTTCATTTTAACAAAATCAATCATTATAAAGTTTTTCATTATTTAAGACAAGACTAGAGAATAGAGATTGACTGAGGGCCATCCTCGATCCATCAATGTTTCCCATCTAAAGACAAGACCTTCTAATGATGTTTGCACAATGTACTATTAAACTTATTTTTTAAATGAACTTATTCATTCTATGCCAAATACATCTCATAATTGATCTTGATTCTTCCACCTGCGCCTTATTTAATTTTGTGCACAAATTCTCCAATAATTGAAAGAAATCACCACCTTTCCTTGACCATTTCTCAACCGAGGTTTCTGTTTCTGCCCATGTATCATTAGCTGCTGATCAGTTCCAAAGCTCATGGATGATAGTTTCTTATTCACTCTAGTAGATAGGACATAGAGGGGTATCTATAATCTTCCTTCTAAAAATATTTGATCTAGTTGGAAGAATGTTATTTCCAACCTTCCAAAGAAAGTTCTTTGCCGCCCCTGTTACACAACCTCCACATCCTTTTCCACTTCTCATCCATTTCACTCTCTCTTAAAGACAACCCATCAGTCGTTGCCTTCTAGTTTGTGCCGCATGATAGACACTTTTAATTGAGAATCTTCCATTTTTGCTAAAACACCAAATAAGCTTGTCCTAAACCATTTTACTAGTAGGAATACTATAGAGTAGTTGTGCTTCTTGCCTTTCAAAATTCGCATTTCTCAAATCTTCATTGCAACTTCTAATCTCTTCACCTATTCATTGACTCTTACTTCAGGACCTAGAGTTATTATAAGAGATTGAACACAATAGGATGATGGCTTAGGTAGCCATTTGTTTTCCAAAATTTTAATCTTTTTACCATTCTCAACTCTCCATATAAGCCATTTTCTCAACAGTTTGATTGCATACCACACACTCCTCCAATTTTGACATGCTGAATTCCCAGCTCTTGCTACCAAAGAGTGTGGATCTTGCAAAAACCTCCAGCTTTGTTTGACAAACACTGCCAAGTTGAAGCCTTCTATATCTCGAAATCTCAACACTCTCTTATCCTTTAAACCACCCATCTTACTCCAACACTTCCATTGAATTCCATCCCCCTTTCGGTTTTTTTCCCACCAAAATCTAGCCAACATTGTTGAGAGATCATTACACAGACTCTTTGGGATTTTGAAAACACTCATGTTATAGGTAGGGATAGTTTTCAACATTGCCTTAATAAGGACCTCTTTTCCAAACTTTTACAAGATGATGCTATTCAGCTGTTGATCTTATTCCAAACTCGATTCTTGATACACCTGAAAGTTTTATATTTGGATATACCCACCAAGGCTGGTAGGACTAAGTATTTTTCATAACTTCCACAAGTTACAGCTCCTGCCTCCTTAATTATCAATTCTCTGGTATGTGCTATTGTATTTGAATTGAAGAAAAGAAAAGTTCTTTATCTATTAAGGACTTGACTAGATGCTTTCCCATATAGAGTTAGGATAGACTACAGTTTAGTCCACTCTGAATGCCTTACTCTACAAAAAATACCCAATCATCTACAAAAAGCAAATGATTTATTCTAGGACCCCCCTCTAACAACTACCACATCTTTTATTTCCACTTCCTTTCTGATTGATGGATTAATGAGCTCAATCCTTCTACACACAAGATGAACAAGTAGGGAGATAGTGAATCTCCTTGCCTTAACCTTCTAGCTCGGTAGATTTGCTCTCCTGGTTTCCCATTTACCAACACAGAGTAACTGACTGTACAAACACATAAGCCACCCTTATGTTGTCAGTTATTAACGGACTAAGAATAAACGCACTTTGAGTGCTACAGGTGATGGCTGGAAGGACCTTCTCTACCTTGTTGGCTAAAACCTTTGATATTATCTTATACAAAATATTACAAAGGCTTATTGATCTAAAATCATTTATTGACAAAGACTTTTGGAATCAAAGAAAGTCAAATTCAGAGATGGAAACATAATCTCATTATTTAAAAAATCAAGGGCAGCATTGTAAACCTCTTCTCCCACTATGCTCCAGTGATGTTAATAGAAGCTTTCACCAAATCCATCAGACCATTGGGGACTTTAGAGGAGACATTTGATTGAGAACCACCTCTATTTCTTCTTTGATGAATTCGTGTCCAAGTTCTGCATTCATTGCCCTTGTAACTCTGGCCTTCACATAATGCATACATGTTATATCTTTTGGTGAAAGAGAAGATGAAGTAAAGATCTCCTCAAAATGTTTCTTGAATACACTATCAATCTTATTGTCTCTCTCAGTGTTCTATTTTGGGAATCTCGGATTTGCTTAATAAAGCTTTTCCTTCTTCTCTAATTAACACATGCATGAAAAAACTTTACGTTTCTATCCTCTTGCTTATACCAATGTCTCTTAGTTCTCTGACTCTACTGTAAATCTTATTATTCTAACATTAAGCATAGTTCCTTTTGAATTTTCTTCACTTCTTTAATTATCAGACCCTCCACCTTTTGCATTTGTTTCAACAATTCAGTTTTCTCCTTGATTTCCTGATCCCTCTTCCTAAAAATAAGTTTACTTCATTTACTCAATGCAGCACCACAGAACCTTAGCCTATCCTGCACTCTTAACAAGGGTTCTTTGCTTAAAGTAGCCTTCTTGCACTCTACACCAATCACCCTTCCACATTCTTCATTGAGTGATCAACTGACTTCATACTTAAGGTTCTTCTTTTGAAAACCTAATCTTGCTTTCCCCTTCTTGCAATGTATAATAAGAGGTTTGTGGTAGGAGCTTTTGGCAGCCAACGTTTCTACCCAGACTTCTCTATGCACCTCAGACCATCTTGGGTTAGCAACAACCCTATCTAGCCTCTCTTTAGTGAAAGTTTCATCACTATGTTTGTTACACCATGTGAACATGTCCCCACTTCACCCCAAGTCATATAGATTGCTTCTTTCTAAAGCCAACCGGAAGTTTTCCATCAATACTTCACTTCTTGGTCTCCTTCTTGTTTTTCTTTAAGGTTTAAATCTCATTAAAGTCCCCTATCACATAGTAGCCTTTATTTTCCAAGGGCCGGAGTGAGACAAAAAAATCCCATGCATCCTCCATTTTGCTAGCTTCTAGATGTCTATAAAGTCTATTTTGCATTCATTTCAATCCATCTTCCTCATCAGTCACCCAAGCATTAATATGCCTCTGTGAATAGTTGACAATATCAATATTCATCTCCTGTCTCCAAAGTAAAATCAAACATCCACTTCTTCTTGTTGGATCCACTATGAAACACCATTCAAACCCCCATTTTTTTATTCAAATAGATTGCCCTACCAAACTTTAACTTTGGTGCTGTTTGGATAGTGAGTTGAGATGAAAATTGAATAAAATATTGTTAGAATATTAATTATTACTATTGTTTTGGGATTTGAAAAAGTTGAATTTTTTATTATATTTTGTGTGAAAATTTAAGAAAGTTTTAATGATGAGATGAGATGAAACACTTTCACTAGGCCTTAGTCTCCATTAAGAAAACTAAGTTGGGTTTCTTTTCCTTCACTGTCAAGCAAATGTATTGAACTGTTCAAGGGTTCCCAACCTCCTGATAGTTCCAACTTAAGATTTTCATTGTGCTTGCTGGGGTTGCCTAGCAGTCTCTACCAATACATTTGCATTTTTTTTCAAGTATAAACTTCTTGGACACTACCAGTTGTGATTCTATAATATCCCCATCCATTAAAGCCCTTTTCTTTGCAATCTACTACTTAAAGGATCAGATCTTGTACCTTTTTCTCTTGCCCTTCTCTTCCAATTACTTTTTGCTGATCCTTTCTTGTCAACAGCTACTAATGGGAACCTTGAACTTCATCCCTGACGACCTCAACTTGGTCTGCTAAAACGTCTTGGCTTTCCTTATTAATTGTCAACCCATCTACTAGCGACCTTATGTTTGTGGGCCCTTCAAGCACTTCGCCTACCCAACTATTTTTACCAATAGTTAGATTAGTCATTCTTTCTTCACTTATTATGCAATCACCCTTGATCCTTTACCATAAATCCGCGTGTAAATCATCTATTAATTTAGCCAACTCTTCATTTTGAAATCCTCCCTCTACCCTTTTCAATCTTCGTTGTTTCTCTTATACAATCTCTCTTCCTTCGAAATTTTCTCCTTTTTCTTTTCTCTTTCCAAAATAGTGTTCTGGTTCATTGCCCGTAGCCACCATTGGACTCAAGCCAGAATTGTGACAACCACCACCTTTCCCAACCTTCCTTTTTTTTGTCATTTTCTACCCTACCAAAGTCTTTTTTGGCCATATAGTTTGCATGATATTGGCGTCTGATGCAGGGCTCTGCTCGAAGCCACGACCCTAATTGATTTGCAAACTAGACTGTCATGTCTCTCTGCTTATCCCTTTGCTAATAACCCTAGGTATCATGTAAGATCCATCCACAACTAAAGCATAATTCGAATAATTTTTCATATTTCATTAGGACCCATACTTTGGTGCCATTTACATTGACTGTTCGACTTATTGCTTTGTTAAATCAATCTCTATTTTAATGAGGAGAAAATTCCCCCACCCCACTTCATCATCTTCCACATGCACCTCTACTACTTCACTGATTGTATGTCCTATTTGCTCCCCACTATCTCGGTGCACGCAAGCTAGAGCCAAGTTATGGAACTGTACCCACAACGAGTTATGGTCAAATCTCATCTTTCTTGCATGTGTAAACCCATCGAACGGTTTAATGATAAATAAGCCATTATCAAATAGTCATGACTTGCCCTCCTCTACTTTATGTTTATTTGCATGTGCTGCAAAGAAAATAATAAACACATTTGGCCCGACCCCCTGGAAAGTAGTCGGTATGCTCAACCTCCACACTTTCACCATGGTGGATGATATGATCTCTTTGCCAATTGAGAGTTCTACGCACAGCTTACCAACCGAGCATCTTTCTCCTTTCTTATGCACATTGCCTATTACCCCTCCATCTAACTTTATTGTTAAGTTCTCTTGTTCTGTTAATCTCAATTGACCTTATAGTTCTTCTATACCATCCATGTCTTCTTCTTGTTTTCCTTGCCTAAGTAGTGACATGAAAACCTTTTACTCTGGTTGGAGACTCTAAAGACAAACACACACCTCCTTTATTCTCTTAGGAGAGAAAACAGAGAAAGTCTCTTATAGACATTTTTAAATTGTTGGAAGGACCAAGAAAATGTCTTCTTGTTACTTAAAAGGGCAAGGGAAGCATATTATGTTTGCAAAAGTATGGGAGGACATACAATAATATATATCCTTTTTTGAAAAAAAAAAAAAACAAATTCGAAGGTTGAAGAATATATTCTATTATTTTTGGGAAAAGTACAAGGAAAAAGTGATTTGAAAAGTACAAAAAAAAAAAAGTAATTAAGCGTATGTATCTCTTTCTTAATATTTTGTACATTTTATTTATTATTTATTTTATATATAAATAAGTGTTAAATTTTTTTTTATTAATGTTGTGAATTTTATTTTTTAAAAATATTTTAAAGTATTTTAAAAATATATGAAAAAATATATAAAAAAAATACTTATATTAGTCCAGATTCAACCTATCATCGTAAACCATTCAACCGTAATATTAGACTCCAATCATTTAAAAAAAGTGCATCAACAAATATCTTTTTAAAAAAATTTAAAAAAAGTAAAGAATATATCCAATTATTTTTTGAAAGGTACAACGAAAAAATAATTTAAAATAGAAAAATATTTGAACTCTCGATAATGGGTCTCCAGCATTTCTCATAATATATTTTTTTATTTTTATTAATATTGTGAAATTTATTTTTTAAAAAATTTAAAATTATAAAAAAAATTACATTTATCAAAACTCAAATTTAAATCCCGAGTTGGTAGGTGTAGAGCTCCCCTTTTTTTTAAAATAAAATAAAAAATGGTAGGAAGACGACAGGTCTGATAATTGGATAAGACTATGCGTTACTGTTGACTTTTAACTTATATTTTGTCGTTCTTGTTGCTGTAAGTTTAATAATTGCGTGGCAGCCTGTGCATGCTGTTGTCTTTTATTGGACCTGCAAAATCTATTTTTGTAATATATTACTGTGCATTTGGTTGATTGGAAATTTGGGAAGGATTCCGTCGGGGATCCGTTCAAGCATTCCACTCATTTTTTAAAAAAATTTATTTTTACAGAAATATTAAAAAATTATGTTTATTTATATTATAAATTTTATTCATTTTTTCAAAATATTTAAAAATGTTAAAAAATGATATGAAAAAACCAAAAAAAAAAAACACTTCGAAATATTTTTTCAAATCATTTTTTAATATTTTTAAATATTTTAAAAAAATAATAAAATTTATAAAGTAATTAAACAACATTTTCTTAATTTTTCTGTGAAAATTTTTTTAATAAAATTAAAAAAAAATGATTGAGTGGGACAAATGAACGGATCCCACAGCTGAATTCTTATCTTTTCCCATTTGGGATAGGCACTACAAGAAAAACGGGCTATTACGACTAATTAATAGCAACGAAAAGATTATTAACAATCAATTTTAGTTACTAATAGTTTTTTACGTTTCTATTAATTAGTCATAATAACCCATTTTTCTTGTAGTAAGAGTTGGGAAACACAATTCCGGAGGCTGCTGTATGTATTAATGCCAATTATGTGGTTTGGATCCCATTTTCTTATTTTATTTTTATTTTTTAAATTAGGACTTCTTAAATCTTTGACCGTAAGGTAAACCAATCACCAATTGAATCACATGACAACGACATATATCAACTTAAATATAGGAAGGAGTTTCTATAATTGAGTTTGTCAATGTTGGTATGGAAGTTTGAAAATTTGTTTGAATAAAAGATTTGTTATGAAAATTATATGAACCAAATTATAATATTAATAAATTCATTCTTAAATATCAGTAACCAAGGCACGGCGTCGACATCGTATCATTATATTTTATATATAACTTGTAAGATGTACTTTTTCCTAGATTGGAATGATAAATAAAAGCTTTAAAATATAGTACTCTGGTTTTGTGGGAAAAAAATAAAAAAATCATAAAAATCTACAGTAAATATATAAGAATTAAGGATATACAAACAAGTAATTAAGGATAATTAATGAAGAGAAACAATATTAATTTCATATAAATTGTAACATGCATGAATATTGGATGGGCCATGAAAACCTTGATATTGTTTAACTTAGAGAGGAGTGAATGATAATTGGGGTTCATGAAATTGATTGAGAAAATTCTCATCTTATCATTAAAATTTTTTTAAATTTTTATACAAATTATAATAAATAATTCAATTGTTTCAAATCTCAATTCAACGTTTTCAAATCACAAAACAATAATAATATTAAAAAATAATATTTTAAACTTTCATCGAAAAGAAAAAATTCTCATCTCACCATCAAAACCTACCATTGAGATCAAGCCATAAATCTCACCTTCAAATATTATGGGTTTGGATGTTGGGTTGAGTTGAGTTGAGTTAAATAAAATATTATTAGAATATTAATTTTAAATATTATGAGTGTGTTGGGATTTGAAAAAGTTGAATCTTTTATTATATTTTATATAGAAATTTAAAAAAATATATAGAAATTTGAAAAATATGTAATTATGAGATGAAATAAATTGAAGAATGTTTGATAACCAAACTGTATACTCGTATTGATTTCCCATTTCACGCCTTCACTCCCAACAATGATATTTCTTACAAGTTTTTGAGTTCAACTTTTACAAACAGGCTTTTTCTTTTTCTTGGAAGGTTAATTACGTGCAGGTAGTCTTATATAAGCTATGATTAATGCACTAAATGGTCATATCTATTAAAGTTAAAATGAGTTAAGATGAAAGTTAAAAGTTAATTAAAATATTATTTTTTAAAATTATTATTATTTTAAAATTTAAAGAAATAAATTATTTTATAAAAAAATTATAATAAATAAATAAAATAAATTGAAATAAATTTAATAACCAAATACACCCTACACCAAATAGCCATAACTATTAAAATAGTTGAAATTTATGACCACTTATCGGGTCGTCGGTGGCCTTAGATAGAGGCACTAATAATAGTTTGACTTTAATGCAAATTGTGTTGTGTAGGCGGGCCAATAAATTATTCCTAATAGACATAATATATAATGCATGTCTTGTCTTTTCAATACTTTGGTTGTTGACGAACAAAAATTACCGAACTTTCATATTAAATAAAATATTAAAAAAACAACCATACAAACAAATACATGTCTACAAATCCCAATAAGAAAGTCAGGATAATTTAAAAAATAAAATTAATTTTATGTAAAATGTAACATGTTTGTGCGCCCGTATTGCATGGACCAATAATATTATTTATTTCCAATGACTTCATCATTCATGCATTCACATGTTACGGGCATGCATGCAGCGGCCAATAGAATCATATAATCTATATTTTAAAAGAATTCGTCAATAATATAATTGGAGTTTTATTAAAATTTTATAAAGAGTAAATTTTTTTTTTATTTTTAAATAATGTGAAATATCATATAACACCTACGTTCCTTTATTATTATCATATGAGATATCACAGTATCATTTTTATTTTATATAATTTGTAAGATGTGCTAGTGTTTCTAGATTTGAATGATAAATAAAAACTTTAAATTAATATACTTGGTACTCTGGTTGTTGGGGGAAAATTTTATAAAAAATTTACAGTAAATAAATAAATGTTTACAAACACCGATATAAACATGTTGGTAAAAAGGAAAATGCTATGCGTCCCGTTCAAATCTCCCGCTGCAGCCACCGCCGTAAAAAAAAATTTTTTTTTTAATTTAGTGATTAAGAAAGTGTTTTTAAATGATGTTGTGAATTTTTTTTTTAAACATTTAATAGTATTAAAAAAATACATCTAAAAAATTATAAAAAAAAAATTACACTAATAATAACTCCTAACAGGAGGTGAGAGCAGGAACCGTAACACCATCGTGATAAAAAAAAAACATGTTAACATATGGTACTCACGCATTGTCCTGTTGATGTTTTGGCCCCATCTGATAAAAACCAAAAACAAAAAGCAAAAGAAATTCAACGAATCTGTCCTTGTATACTCATCATTTTTCTTGTTTCTCTTGTTTTCACTTTCAAGAAACGCAAAAGTAGACTCTACCTACTACCTGTCGGAAGAGAAACATGTTAACATACAGTACTCAAACAAGAGAAACAAGAGAAAAAACTACTCACGTTTTCGAATGTTTTTACCGGAAAAGGAGGGCGGATCGGAGTACTGTATCCCATCATTTCTTCTGTTTCTTTGTTATTATCAATTTGTGTAGATATTTTGTTGTTAGTAGTTTTCAACTTTCCTTTCCATTGGTTCGATTTTGATTAAATTTACCGCACTCTAATGATTGACTATCAGCACGTGCCCTACTATATATGCAACTTCCATGCCGTCAATCTGAATCATCGAAAGAATTCTACATCACGTTGTCAAAAATCGAGTCACATTGAATGTGCGTTATGAATTTCTCACTTAATTTAATGAAGATTTCATCAAGTGTCACTTTTAATTTTGGAGAAATAATATTTATACTCGCATAAGCTATTCCTTTTATAGTACTCTAGCTCAACTCACAAATCTTGCCTTTGAAACTCGGTCCTCCCAACAATGATATTTCCTACGAGGATTTTGAGTTCCACTTGAATGGTTATCCAAAAGGAAAACAATATTAATTTGGATTGGAAAATACTACTTCCACACAAGATTTTTAACTGAAATTTTATAACGAATTTTATTTTTTTAATTTTTTATTTAATAATTAAAAAATTATTTTTAAATGAATTTGTGATTTTTTTAAAAAATTTTAAGATATGTTTAAATTTTGTAAAAAAATATTTAAAAAAAAAGTATAATTTGACTTGTCGGTGAGGATAATCATGCCCATTTGGATTTTATACAAATTGTAACATGATTGTGTGGTGTTGGGCCAATAGATTAATTATTCCTAACAGACATAATTAATGACAACCAATTGATTTGGCCAAACAATATATAATGTCATGTCTTTTCAATAGTTTGGTTGTTGACGAACAAAAATTACAAACTTTCATATTAAATGAAATATATATATATATATATATATAAATACAAGTTTACAAATCCCAATAAAAAAAGTCAGTATAATGTAAAAATAAAGAAATAAAATTAATTTTATGTAAAATGTAACACGTTTGTGCGTATTGCTATACTATTATTTATTTCCAATGACTTCATGATTCATGCATTCACATGTTACGGGCATGCAAAATAACAGTAGCATGAAGAAAGCTCAAAAGCCGCAAACAAAGGTTAAAGAAGGCTGAGAACAGAGTGCCCGAATGTGTTGATTAACTTGCGTCATTTACATGAGGACTGTACTATTTATAGATTACATTAAGATTAATTGAATAATATAAAATGAAAGAATGAATACAATGCCAGCGTATAGCAACAAACTCTAACAAAATAATTTCATGGACCTTTATCTTTTGGAACCGTGATCATTTTAGAAGGATGAGCTTCCTATATTCTCAACAATGCATGCAGCCCAGAGATCAATCAAGGCGCGCACGATTTATATGATATCAAATTTAATTACAATATTAACAAATTCATTCTTAAATATCAATATTTAATTTAAGGCACGACATGCATGGTATTTGTAACGTTTCTAATGAAAGGTCTAAACTACATGACCCACTGTTGAGAACTCGATGAATAGAGAAGCAAAACTGGAAAAACAGGAAGATAGTTGGGAGAACTCAAGAGTTTGTGTAATCTGACTTGAACAAAATGAATCACTTGATATCAAATACAGGAAAGTCCTTTAATATTTATACTACATAGAAATAATAACTGTATAACAGAAATAACAGTATCTAAATTTCTAACTTTCTCTCTGGCTTTAGCTTTACTTCCTTAGACTTCAATTCTATGCTGTCAATATAAGAGGCTATACTCCAATACCCCTACTCAAGATGATCATGTATATTTATAATGTTCATCTTGTGCAAATTATGATGAAAAGGCAATGATCCAGGTGGTTTTGTAAAGATATCTGTTAGTTGTAATCTTGAGGAAATATAAAAAAGCTTAATAACATTCTGCTGCAGTTTTTCCCTAACAAGATGACAATCGATTTGAATGTGTTTAGTCCTCTCATATTGTACTAGATTGGTTGCAATGGACAAAGTTGATTTGCTGTCAGTGTAGAGCATTGTTGGCCAAGGATGATCAACACTGAGATCTTGAAGAGCATAAAGTAATCACCGCACCTCACAAGTTGTGGCGGCAAGAGCTTTATACTCTGCTTCTGTAGATGATCTGCTAACTGTGGCTTGTTTCTTCGATTTCCATGAGATTAATGAATATCCTAGAAAAATTGCAAAACCTGTAACACTTCTCCTGGTGTTTAAGTAACCTGCCCAGTCACTATCAAAAAAGGCTTTCAACTTTAAATTTGAAGATGAAGAGAAAAATAATCCTTGGTCTGCTGTTGCTTTTAAGTATTTAATCACACAAATGACAGCTTGATAATGAGACATTGTTGGTTTAGCAAGAAACTGGCTAAGAACCTGAACATAATAGGCCAAGTCAGGCCTTGTAATTATCAAATATAATAGTCTGCCAATTAATCTTCTGTAACCCGATACATCCTCATAGAAATTTGGATCATTTGCACTAAGTTTAAGATTGGATTCTATTGGAAATGCAGTTGGTTTGGAACCTATGAGACCTATATCTTGAAGTATGTCCAAAGCATACTTTATTTGGCAAAGAGAAATTATAGATTTTGATCTGGCTACTTCCAATCCAAGAAAGTACTTCAGCTGGCCCAAGTCCTTGATAATGAATTTATCATGCAGAAATGTCTTGAGTTGCTGAATCTCAATTAGGCTATCACTAGCTAGTAGAACGTCATCTACATAAACTAGTAATGCTATGAAAGAAGTGGTAGTTTTCTTAATAAAAAGTGAGCAATTAGAGTTGGCTTGAGTAAAGCCATAATCAAGAAGAGATTGAGAAAGTTTTGCAAATCACTGCCGAGAGGCTTGCTTCAGGCCATAAAGACTCTTTAACAGTTTACAAACTGTAGTGGGCTGTTTAACATCCGAACTAGGGGGCACTTCCATATAAATTCTTCTTGTAGTTCACCATGTAAAAAGGCATTATTTATATCTAATTGGTGAATATGCCAATCTCTAATAGCAGCATAGCAGCAACAGTTTTGCCACTGGAGAAAAAGTATCAAAGAAGTCTAATCATTCTTGTTGAGTGTAGCCTTTGGCTACCAGTCTTACTTTATGTCTTTCTATAGTGCCATCAGCCTTGTATTTCCCTCGAAAAACCCATTTACAACCTATGGCCTGTTTATTTTTAGGAAGAGTAACAAGTTTCCAGGTTTTGTTTAACTCTAAAGCATTGAGTTCATTTTTCATAGCAACTTGTTATTCATGTAATTTTGAAGCTTGTTTGTATGTTTTGGGCTCTTTGGTAACAGAAATTGAAGCGAAAAAGGCTTTGGGTGATGCTGAAAGTCTAATGACAGAAATGAAAGATGATATATGATAGAGATTACCTGTATTAGAGGAACAACCAATAGACGCAGATGAGTTGTTTGCATAAGGAAACAATGAGACATTATCACAATAATAATCTTGCAAAAATTTTGGTGGTTGTTTAATTCTGGATGACTTTCTTATATGTGAATCAGTAGGAATGGAATGGAAGTCAGTTTGATGATCACTGTCAATATGAGAAGAATTTGATTCACTTGGGTTCATTGAGGAATTATTGTGAGCAAAAGGGATAGGATTATTTATATGAGAGGAACCATGTTGGAATTCTGAAGGGGGAAACAAGAAAGTAGGTATTTCAGAATTAATTGGAAGAATTTTGAATGGAAAGTTTGTTTCATGAAAGATAACATTTCTAGAAATAATGATTATGTTTGTGTTTAAGTCCATGAGTTTATAATCTTTGACATCAGAAGGATATCCTAAAAATAGACATTTAGTTGCTCTTGGATCGAACTTTTGTATGTGATTAGTAAGTTTAGATGCAAAGTATAAGCTTCCAAAAAACTTTAAATGAGAAAGATTTGGTAATTTGTGAAATAAAACTTCAAAGAGTGTTTTGTTTTTGAGAAGAGGAGTTGGAATTCGATTTATAATATGGGTTGCAGTCAATACACAGTCACTCCAAAAAATTAAGGGTAGGTTTGCTTGAAACATCAAAACTCTAGCTGTGTTTAATAAGTGTAGATGTTTTCTTTCAACAACCTCATTTTGTTGTGGGGTTTCTACACAATTTCTTTGATGTAAAATTCAATTTTCATTATAAAATTTTGTAAGGATAAATTCTTAACCACTGTCTGTTCTTATGGTTTTGATAGAAGTGTTAAACTGAGTTGTAACCATTTTACAAAAATTTGGTAGCAAAGATGAAACCTCATATTTATTTTTAAGAATATACACCCAAATACATCTTGTAAAATTATCTACTATAGTTAGGAAAAATTTAAAACCAGAATATGAGATAATAGCTAATGGACCCTATAGATCACAATGAATCAAATCAAACTTTTTATTAGAAATATTTTGTGATACAGGGAAAGAAAGCTTTTTCTGCTTTGCTAGTGGACAAATTTCACAGACATTTGTATAATCAAATGTTATTGAATTGTCTATTTGTTTAAGAAAATGTATTCTAGAATTCAAGATATGACTTAATCTATAGTGCCAAAGGTTTGATTGGTTTTGAGTTGTAGCTGACGCAAAGATTGGTGTAAAATTAAACTGACATTGTTGGTAGGAAATAGCTTTTGAGGAAGCTTGAGATAGGTGATAAAATCCTTATTTCTCAAAGGCAATCCTAATCATTTCTTCATTGATTGGTCCTGTAAAAGGTAATAAGAACCAAAAAAGGAGAGACAAAAATTAGAGTCTTTGGTTAGTTTGGAAACAGATAATAGATTGAATGAAAAGTTAGGAACACATAAGACATTATTTAAATGTAATGTGTTAGAAAGATTTACAGTTCCAATATATATTGCTAGAATAGTTTGTACATTAGGAAGATTAATGGAATTTTAATTGGTTTAGGAGTAGAAGAGTATAATAGAGGTGAACAGATCATATGATTTGTTGCACCGGTATCTAAGATCCAAGAAAAATCAAAATCTGACTACTGTCGAAGTAGCAAGAAATTGAACAAATCACATGTGCAAGAAGCCATTTTGCCACATGTACAGGTTGGAAATGGCCTACAACTGACATACTCATCCCACATAGTCTTAAAAGCACTGAAATACTCTGTAATGGAAGAGGAACCCTGGTTTATACAACTTAAAGATTTTTCAAGATGAAAAATCCTTGGGCCATCACTTCTCAAATATCTTGTTTTTAACTCATTCTAGAGATCTACAACAAATGCAACATAAAGCAAGCTATTTCTAATATCTTTAGAAATAGAATTCATGAGCCAAGAAAGTACCAAATTATTTGCACGAAGCCAAGTAGTATGATTAATGCGCTGATTAGTAGGAGGAGCAGTAATTGAACCATCAATAAAAGTTACCTTGTTCTTGACAGTCAAAGCGATAGTGATGGATCGACTCCAAGCGATGTAGTTGTCTCCTACAAAGAATTCTAAGACCAAGAGAGAACCCAGATTATCACTAAGATGAAGAAAATATGGGCTATAAGAATCATCTGAATGATTAGAGGGACGAGAAGATTATGAGGAATTGAGAGAATTCACTTCTGTCATTTTTCCAAGAAAATGCAAGAAACTGGAAAAATGGAAGAAAATGCAAGAAAAGGAGATTGTAATGTAGATTCTTGAGCAGGATTTGCAATGTAGATTGCAAGATTAGAGAAAAAGGAGAGACACGGAAGTAAGTATTCTTTTCAATCTGATACCATGTTGAGAACTCGAGGAATAGAGAAACAAAACTGGAAAAACAGGAAAATAGTTGGGAGAACTCGAGAGTTTATGTAATCTGACTTGAACAAAATGAAATACTTGATATCAAATACAGGAAGGTCCTTTAATATTTACACTACATAGAAATAATAATTGTATAACAGAAATAACAGTATCTAAGTTTCTTTACCAATAGTTTGATTAGTCATTCTTTCTTCACTTATTATGTAATCACCCCTGATCCTCTACCATAAATCCATCTGTAAATCATCTATTAATTTAGCCAACACTTCATTTTGAAATCCTCCCTCCATCTTCGTTGTTTCTCTTCTACACTCTCTCTTCCTCTGAAATTTTCTCATTTTTCTCTGTTCTTTCCAAAATAGTGTTCTGGTTCATTGCTAATAGCCACCATTGGATTCAAGCCGGAATCGTGACAACCACTACCTTCCCCCACCTTCCTTTTTTTGTCCTTTTCTACCCTACCAAAGTCTTTTTTGGCCGTATAGTTTGCATAATATTGGTGTTTGACATAGGGCTCTGCTCAAAGCCACGACCCAGATTGATTTGCAAACTAGACCATCATGTCTCTCTGCTTATCCCTTTGTTGATAACCCTAGGTATTGTGTCAGATCCATCCACAATTGAAGCATAATTCGAGTACTTTTTCTTATTTCATTAAGACCCATACTTTGGTGCCATTTACATTGACTATTTACTTCTAGCAATTGGCTTTGTTAAATCAATCTCTATTTTATTGAGGAGAAAATTCCCCCACCCCACTTCATCATCTTTCACATGCACCTCTACCTACTACTTCACCGATTGTATGTCCTATTTGCTCCCCACTATCTCGGTGCATGCATGCTAGAGCCAAATTATGGAACTGTACTCCCCACAACGAGTTATGATCAAATCTCATCTTTCTTGCATGTGTAAACCCATCGAACGGTTTAATGATAAATAAGCCATTATCAAATAGTCATGACTTGTCTTCCTCTACTTTGTGTTTATCCGCATGTGTTGCAAAGATAATAATAAACACATTTGGCCCGACCTCCTGAAAAGTAGCCGGTATGCTCAACCTCCACACTTTCACCATTGTGGATGATATGATCTCTTTGCCAATTGAGAGTTCTACGCACCGCTTACCAACTAAGCATCTTTCTCCTTTCTTATGCACATTGTCTATTACCCCTCTATCTAACTTTATCGTTAAGTTCTCTTATTCTGTTAATCTCAATTGACCTTATAGTTCTTCTATACCATCCATGTCTTCTTCCTGTTTTCCTCGCCTAAGTAGTTACATGAAAACCTGTACTCTGGTTGGAGACTCTAAAGGCACACGCACACACCTCCTTTATTTTCTTAGGAGAGAAAACAGAGAAAGACTCTTATAGACATTTTTAAATTGTTGGAAGGACCAAGAAAATGTCTTCTTGTTACTTAAAAGGGCAAGGAAAGCATATCATGTTAGCAAAAGTATGGGAGGACATACAATAATATATATCCTTTTTTGAAAAAAAAAAAAAAATCGAAGGTTGAAGAATATATTCTATTATTTTTGTGAAAAGTACAAGGAAAAAGTGATTTGAAAAGGACAAAAAAAAAAGAAAGTAATTAAGTGTATGTATCTCTTTATTAATATTTTTTATATTTTATTTATTATTTATTTTATATATAAATAAGTGTTAACTTTTTTTATTAATGTTGTGAATTTTATTTTTTAAAATATTTTAAAGTATTTTAAAAATATATGAAAAAAAATAAAAAAAATTATATTTCTCCAGACTCAACCTATCATTGTAAACCATTCAATCGTATAATTGGACTCCAACCATTTTTTTTAAAAAAGTGCATCAATAAATATCTTTTTAAAAAAAATTAAAAAATATATATATATATCCAATTATTTTTTGAAAGGTACAATGAAAAAATGATTTAAAAAAGAGAAATACTTGGGATATAATGGGTCTCCACATTTCTCTCAATACACTTTTTATTTTTATTAAAATTGTGAAATTTATTTTTTAAAACATTTAAAATTATTTTAAAAGATTTAATAAATAAAAAATTAAAAAAAAATTACACTTATCAAAACTCAAATTTATATCCCGAGTGGGTAGGTGTAGAGCTCCCATTTTTTTTATAAAAAAAAAAAAAATGGTAGGAAGACGACAGATCTGAAATTATGTTTGCAAAGGTAAGGGAGGAGGATTTGTCTCTATCGATTATTTAATTTTCCTGGGAGAAAATGGATAAGACTATGCGTTACTGTTGACTTTTAAGTGAACTGTTTGTTTACACAAAATTAAAAAATTTATCTTATTTTATTTTAATTCATCATTATAATCTTTTCAAATACTCATATAAAATATAATAAATAATTTTATTTTTTTAAATTTTAATAAAAAAATTAATATTATAAAATTATATTATAATAATATTTTATTTATTATTATTTAAAATATTTCTTCTCATTTTATTTCATCTATATAACCAAACGTGATTTTTTCGTTCTGGTTGCTGTAATTTTGAAAGGGATAATAATTGCGTAGCAGCCTGTGCATGCCGTTGTCTTTTATTGGGACCTGCAAAATCTATTTTTGTAATATATTACTGTGTATTTGGTTGATTTGGAAATTTGGGAAATACAGTTCCAGAGGGTGCTGTCTGTGTTAATGCCACGTATGTGGTTAAAACCCATTTTCTTATTTTATTTTTATTTTATAAATTAGGACTTCTTAAATCGTTGACCGTAAGGTAAACCAATCACCAATTGAATCACATGACAACGACATATATCAACTTAAATATAGGAACGAATTTCCATATTTAAGTTTGTCAGTGTTGGTATGGAAGTTTGAAAATTTGTTTGAATAAAAGATTTGTTATGAATTTTTGTGGCTTTTATAGGAAGTTTTTTCTTTTTAAGAAAAAAAGTTATTTTTTTTTATTTTGATAATATTGGATTGAAGATGATTTTTTTTTTTTTAAAAGAAATTTGTTTTATGTCAAAGAACTCATTTTAATTAGTGATACTTAAGTTAAGTTATGAAATCAAAGTTTGGCCGGCTTAGGACAACTTTGATGTTAGAGAAGAGTTAAAATTTTTATCATTCTTTATTCTTATTTCAATTGTATTTATGTTGAGATTCATTGACCATTTCTTTGTTTTGTTCAATCAAGTCATTTTCTTTTAGTATTTTCCGCATCCATCCCATTTAATCTTGGAATAGCTGCCAATCTGAATAATCAAAGGAATTCTACATCATGTTGTTAACAATCCAGTCATTTAAAATGTGCGTTATGGACTTCTCACTTAATTAAATGAATATCTCGTAATGTATCGTATATAATTATAAAAAAATGATATTTGATGTCGCTTGAACTATTCATTTTAACTTTTAGCTCAACTAACAAATCTTGCATTAGAAACTCAACTAGCCTCCCAACAATAAGTTCATGTTTAGTAAATAGAAGATTCATTACATGCAAGTAGTCTTATATAAACTAAAAATATGTGCAGAACAAAAATTATAAAACTTCACAGCAAATAAAATAAAACATATATATAAAAAATACATCTTTTTACAAACTCCAATAAACAAGTAAGGATGATGAAAAAAGGAAAACAATATTAATTTGAATTTATACAAATTGTCAGATGATTGTGTCGTGTTGGGCCAATAGATTATTCCTAACAGATCATTAATTAATGACAACTAAATGATTTGACCAAACTATATTGGCTTGTATCTTGTCTTTAATAGTTTGGTAGTTGATGAGAAATTAAAAACATTAATATTAAATAAAATAAAATTTAAACAATAAATATATGTTTACAAATCCCGATAAACAAAGTGTATAGGTAGTATGGGGTTGAAGTTAGATCATTAAGTCCCGTTTAGGTTTGAAAAGTGTTTCATCTTGTCTCGTTTTATTTTATTTTAATATTATAATTTTTTTTAAATTTTTATATAAAATAAAATAAATAATTCATCTTTTTAAAATTTCAATTTAACTTTTTTAAATCTAAAAATAATAATAATATTAAAAAATAATATTTTAACAATATTTTATTCAACTTTTATTTTTTATTTAAAATCATCTCATCTCATTTTTGAATCCAAACTAGCTCTAAATGTATTCCTAATGTAAATTGTACCTTTTTTTGTATATTATATAAATATTTTAAAAAATAAAAAAATACCAATATACTAATAGTCATTTTCCCGTATAACTATTAAATAAAAAATAAAAATAAAAAATAAAATATATAAGTAGTCAAATTAAAGAGATAAACTAAGACGGCATAGTATCATATTTTTTCATAAACAAATCAGGGTAATGTAAACAATAATAATAATAATTAATTTTATGCAAAATGTAACATGTTTGTGCGTATTGAATCTATGGGCCAATAATATAATTTCCAATCGACTTCATCATTCATGCATTGACCACATGAGTAAGGGCATGCATGCAGCCAAGAGAATCAAGACACGATCGAGATATGATCTCAATATTAATTATATGATTTAACCAAATTATAATATTAATAAATTCATTGTTAAATATCAGTAATCAAGGCACGACGTCGACGTCGTATCATTATATTTTATATATAACTTGTAAGATGTACTTTTTCCTAGATTGGAATGATAAATAAAAGCTTTAAAATATAGTACTCTGGTTTTGTGGAAAAAAAAAAATCATAAAAATCTACAGTAAATACATAAGAATTAAGGATATACAAACAAGTAATTAAGGATAATTAATGAAGAGAAACAAGATTAATTTCATATAAATTGTAACATGCATGAATATTGCATTGGCCATGAAAACCTTGATATTTTTTAACTTAGAGAGGAGTGAAAGATAATTGGGGTTCATGAAATTGATTGAGAAAATTATATGCTTCTTACCTCTTGCTCCAGCACTGAGAATATTCCTTGACCATTGACGCACAAAGTTCTATGTTATTAGGCCATGTTTGGATGTTGGGCGAATTAAATTATTTATGAATAGTAATAAATTAAAATGGTAAAATAAATTTTGTGGCGCCTACTTAAGATGTGTTTGAATATTATGATGAGTTTAAATGTATTTATAGAAGTTGAAAATAGTTATGGATCTCGCATGTAAAGATGTGTTAAGTTAAAAAAAATTATGAGTCTCGTATGTAAAAGAATTTTAAATTAAGATAAGTTTAATGATTTAAGAGTTAGATATTTAAATATTAAACTCTGTTTAAAATTAGGCTTAATTCAATTAATTTCAATTCAATCTAAATTCCAAATGTCAACTAATGTTCTTTAAAGGAATTCTGCATCACGCTGCCAACGATCCAATCAAATTGAATCATGTGCCTTTCTGAACTTTGCAATTCGTTTAATAAGGATCTCATCAGTTTTCACCTTTAATTATGCACTCGGCTTTTGCCGCTCCCACTTCCTGATGATACCGTATCGGTTAAAATATTGAAATAAAATATTTCGAAATCGATATTATTTCATATACTATTTTTAAAAAATTGATATATAAATAAATTATATATGTAAATATATATAAATTATATTTTAAAATAATAGTCGATACGTAAATAAATTATATATAAATATATATAAATTATAAATAATTTGGCCCGAATTGAGGGTCAAAAAATGAGATTACAATTTGAAAAAAAATAATATTAAAAAAAGATAAAGACCGAAATATAGATCGGTACATGTCGAAATATAGACCGGTATTTCGACCAGTACGAAACAAGTACAATAGCTGTACCGGACCAGTGACCAGTACGATACGGTACGGTATTAAAAACAGTGCTTAGAAGCCTTGAGCTATTCGTTATATTGGCAAGTGGAATGAGATACAAAATTTTCATCTCATCATTATAACTTTTTCAAATTTCTATAAAAAAATATAATAAACAATTTAATTTTTATAAATCTTAATTCAACTTTTTCAAATCTTAAAATAATAATAATATCAAAAAATAATATTTTAAACTTTCATTGAAAATAAAAAATTCTCGTCTCGCCGTCCAAACCTACCATTAAGATCAAGCCACAAATCTCACCTTTAAACTCATATTGATTTCCCATTGCACGCCTTCACTCCCAACAATGATATTTCTTACAAGTTTTTGAGTTCCACTTTTACAAACAAGCTTTTTCTTAGGGGGTTCATTACGTGCAGGTAGTCTTATAAAAACTATGATTAACGCACTAAATAATCATAACTATTAAAGTTACTAATTTAAATGATGAGTTAAGATGAAATGAGTTGAGATTAAAATTAAAAATTAAATAAAATATTATTATTATTTTAAAATTTTTAAAAAATTATAATAATTAAATAAATAAATTGTGATGAATTTAATAGCTTGCCTCCGTTAAATAGCCGTGCCTATTAAAATAGTTGAAATTCTTGATCACTTATCGGGACGTCGGTGGCCTTAGTGGCATTAATAATTTGACTTTTATGCAAATTGTAACATGATTGAGTCGTGTAGGCGGGCCAATAAATTATTCCTACAGACCACAATAAATGACAACCAATTGATTTGGCCAAACTATAATGCATGTCTTGTCTTTTCAATAGTTTGGTTGTTGACGAGCAAAAATTACCGAACTTTCATATTAAATAAAATATTAAAAAAAAAACTATACAAACGGTTACATGTTTACAAATCCCAATAAAAAAGTCAGGGTGACAATTTAAAAAAAAAAAAATTTATGTAAAATGTAACATGTTTGTGCGCGCGTATTGCATGGGCCAATAATATTATTTATGTCCAATGACTTCATCATCGATGCATTCACATGCTACGGGCATGCATGCAGACAATAGAATCAAGGCCACGATATATATGATCTCAAATTTAATTATAATATTAATAAATTCATTCTTAAATATCAGTATTTAATTTAATCACGACGTGCATTGTATTTGTAACGCTCTTAATGAAAAGTTTAAATCACATTATTTATATTTTAAAAAGATTAGTTAATTATAAATTGAAATTTTATTGAAATTTTATAAAGAGGAAAAATTTCTTATTTTCAAATAACGTGGGATCTCATATATCATATACTTTTTGTAGTGATTTATGGCAATTAATTTATTTTTACTAATATATGTGCTCTGACCCGTTTTTTAATGGCATTGAATATCAACATAAATATGAAGAAGATTCTGGAGTGATGAAGTCTAAAAGCCTGAGTTGGTGATCACGTGACTCGTAAGCAGCATCAAGTGAAGTTAGACTTCAGCCGCAGGATCTGTCCACGTGGAGCCATCTGTGTCACCATATATATATATATATCGCTATAGGTGTTTCTGATACCCTAATTCATTTGTGCCTTTTCTTCAGCCGATTGAGAGAGAGCCTTCGAGAGAGAGAGCAGAGAGGAGAAACTAGGGTTTTCACTATGGTGAAAAATCTGTGCGATTTTACAGTGAGATTGAGAGATTTGTAATCTTTGATTGTTTCTGAGGCTTCTCTGTGAAGGATACTGATTATCAATAAAGATCTGAGGCCATTCCTGCCGTGAATGTAGACCATTAGGGTCGAACCACGTAAATCGGTTGTGTTGATTCTTTCTTGCTTATTTTCTTGCTTATTTCTATCTTTTCTATCATTTCTGTTATTCTTTTTGATTATTGATCTTGCTAAGGTTTAGTTTCTATTGTATATTCTGTTCTGTTGCAATCTGTTATAATCCGTAGATAATCTGGATCTGTTTTGTTAGGTTGAATATATTTTGTTAGTCTAAATCTGTTTATGATCTGAAACTGTAAATACTTGTTTCTGCTGTTAGATCTAATCTGTTGATTAGTTTTGAATCTGTTGGTTCATGTACGTGAATATATTCTTGTTGAATCTTGTTTAATATCTTTATTTGTTTCTGCTTATTAGAATAGAATAAAGACATATAAAACAAGAAACTAAATTTGTTTCTTCTTATCATACGAGATATCAGAGTATTATTTTTATTTTATATAATTTATAAGATGTGTTAGTGTTTCTAAATTTGAATGATAAATAAAAACTTTAAATTAATATATATATAGTACTCTGGTTGTTGGGGGAACATTATAAAAAATTTACAGTAAATAAATAGATGTTTACAAACACCGATATAAACATGTTGATAAAAAAAACATGTTAACATATGGTACTCACGCATTGTCCTGTTGATGTTTTGGCCCCATCTGATAAAAACAAAAAACAAAAGAAACTCAGAGAATCTGTCCTCATCTGACAAAAAAGAAAACAAGAGAAATTCAAAGAATCTGTCCTTGTATACAATTGTATGTTAATCCAAATAGAAAAGTTGAAAAAAAAAAATTGAAAAAAGAACCAACTTTCTTTTTTTCTCAGCTCATCGTGATAAAAGATGTAGATGAGCAGTGTAAATGGTGTAGCAAATTAATGTTCAATCACAATAATAGTACAAATATTTCAACATTCCATTAACAATATATGTACGTAGTAAGTTAATCATTCAAGATATAATATTTGGCTGATCCTTCCCGTTCAAATGCAATAGGATATTCCATTTGCCTTTTAAGCACACCTGGCAAGAACGTGAAGAGGAATTAACATATGCATGGGTCGGACTCCCCTTTGGAAAAATTATTAAAAAGAAGAAGAAGATAGAAGAATAAGCCAATCTCTGTGAGCCAAATACAGTTCATTATCTATTCTTTGCACAGAAGAAAGAGCAAAGCTTTAAGAGGAAAAGACGGGTAGTAGGTAGAGTCTGCGTTTTCTTTCTACAAAGAGAAGCTCCTCATTTTTTTTTAGAAAAGGTGCTCACCCTTTTACGGTGTTTTCACGGAAGAGGAGGGTGGAGCCTTGTATCCCATCCTGTATTCTATCCTCTCTTTTTTTCTTTTTTTTTGTTCCTTTTTCAATGTGGATCTGTGTATATCTTTTCTTGCTTGTATTTTTCATTTCTCCTTTCTATTGTTCTAGTTTTGATCAGATTTACTGCATTCCGACATCCGACAATCAACACGTGTCCCACCATGCAAGTACTCCCGCGCTGTCAATCTGAATCATCAAAGGAATTCTGCATCACGTTGTCAACAACCCAGTCACATTGAATGTGCGTTATGGGCTACTCACTTAATTTATTGAGGATTTCATCAATTATCACTTTAATTACTGAGAAATAATGTTTGCACACGAGTTAATCGTTTTACACTCTAGCTCAACTCACAAATCTTCCCTTTGAAACTCAGTCCTCCCATTGCACGCCTCCCAATATTAACAAATTACGGGCATTCACATGTTACGGGCATGCATGCAGCCAATAGATCAATCAAGGCACGATTTATATGATCTCAAATTTAATTACAATATTAACAAATTCATTCTTAAATATCAATATGTAATTTAAGGCACGACATGCATGGTATTTGTAACGTTTCCAAAAGAAGGTTTAAACTACATAACCTATATTCTAAAATGATTTGTTAAAAATATAATTAGAGTTTTATTAGAATTTTATAAAGAGTTAGAACTTTTCATTCTCAAACAATGTGAGATCCCATATACCACATACTCTTATCCTTATTATATAAGATATTACAATATCATTTTTATTTTATATAATTTGTAAAATGTGCTAGTGTTTCTAGATTTTAATGATAAATAAAAACTTTAAATTAATATATATAGTACTCTGGCTGTTGGTGGGAAAATTTATAAAAAATTACAGTAAATAAATAGATGTTTACAAACACCATTATAACATGTTGATTAAAAGAACAAAAAAAAAAAACATGTTAACATATAGTACTCATGCATTGTCCTGTTGATGTTTTGACCCCATCTGATAAAAACCAAAAACAAAAGAAATTCAAAGAATCTGTCCTTGTATACAATTGTCTGTCTGCTCAAATTTATTACCATTTCCAAATGCGTAGTACCATATGCTAATCCAAGTAGAAAAGTCGAGAAATAGAAAACGAAAACATCAAAAGACATATAGATCAGCAGTGTAAATGGTGTAGCAAATTAAAGTTCCATCCCAATATATAAAAGTAGAAATATTTCAACATTCTATTACTATATATGTAGTAAGTAATTAATCATTCAAGCTATAATATATATAATTTGGCTGATCCTTCCATTTCAAATGTTATAGAATATTCCATTTGCCTTTTTATGCACACTTAGCAAGAACGAGAAGAGGAAATAACATACGCATGGGACTCCCCCGGCCACTTCGGGAAAATTTAAAAAACAAAAAACAAAAGAAGAAGAAGAAGAAGAAAGAAGAAGAAGCCAATCTCTATGAGCCAAATACAATTCATTATCTATTATTTGCACAGAAGAGTCTGCGTTTTTGTTTCGTCAATTTGAATCATCAAAGGAATTTTACGTCACGTTTTCAACAACCGAGTCATATTGAATGTGCGTTATAGACTTCTCACTTAATTTAATGAAGATTTCATCAAGTGTCACTTTTAATTATAGAGAAATAATATTTACACTTGCATAAGCCATTCATTTTATACACTAGCTCAACTCACAAATCTTGCCTTGAAACTCAGTCCTCCCTTGCTCGCCTCCCAACAATGATATTTCCTACGAGGATTTTGAGTTCCACTTGAATGCAGGTTATCCAAAATTCTCCTTGCAAATAAGTTTTTTCTTAGAAGATTCATTACATGCAAGTAGTCATTATATAAATTAAAAATATATTCACGAAATAGCCATAACTATTAAACAAAAATTATAAAACTTCACAGCAAATAAAATAAAACATATAAAAAATACATGTTTTTACCAATCCCAATAAACAAGTAAGGATGATGAAAAAAGAAAAACAATATTAATTTAGATTGGAAAACCCTACTTCCATAGAAGATTTTTAATAGAAATTTTATACCGAATTTCATTTTATTATTTTTTATTTTTTTACTTAATAATTAAAGACGTAATTTAAAATGAATTTACAATTTTTTTTTATTTTTTAAATATGTTCAAATTTTTTTAAAAACTATTTAAAAAAAAAAGTATAATTTGACTTATTGGGAGGATAATCATGCCCATTTGGATTTTATACAAATTGTAACATGATTGTGTGGTGTTGGGCCAATACATTAATTATTCCTAACAGACATAATTAATGACAACCAATTGATTTGGCCAAACCATATATAATGTTTTGTCTTTTCAATAGTTTGGTTGTCGAGGAACAAAAATTACAAACCTTTCATATTAAATAAAAAAAAAAACTATTCAAACAAAAACATATTTACAAATCCCAATGAAAAAGTCAGGATAATATAAAAATAAAATAAAAAATAAAAATTAATTTTATGTAAATTGTAACATGGGCATGAATATGATTTATTTCCAATTACTTCGTCATTTTGTAAGGTGCTGTCGTGGAAGTGTGAAAGCTTTTGAAAGTTAGTTGTGAAAACTGTGAGAAGTTGTGGTGTAACTACTGCAATGCATAGGGTTAAACGACAGGCAATTTAATAAACATGTGTAAAACGAGTTGTAGTTTAGTGGGTTTAAATAGGCACGGTGCCGTTTTGCACTATGAAGAGGTGCTTAAAGTGAGATGATGTCGTGTGAGTTTGTAATACTAGAAGTGAAACGTTGCCGTTTGTATCACTTTTCAACTATAAAAACGAACGGGAAGAAGAAGAAAGCATCAGAAGTTCATATCATTTTTCCCTCTCATTTCTCTGTTTCCTTCTCTTTCTCTCTTCTTTACTTCTATTTCTTGGAGATTGACTCTCTCGAACGAGTCTGTAAAAGGGCCCATTACATTTTGGTATCAGAGGCAACACTATGGCTGAGGGTACAAGGTCATATGCTCAAGTTCTTGATTCGATGAATCAATTAAGGCAACAATAAGAAAGGCAACAGAAACAATTGGAAGACACTATATCCATTTTAATTCAGCAACAAGAAAATGCTCGGGTGGATAGGGAGAATCAAGAAAGGAAGTTTGCTGAGCTGGTGCAACAAATTTCAAAGATATCGTTGACTACATCTGTGGGTACTAATCATGCAGCGAGATATTATCAAGAAACTCATAATCTTGAGGAAAACGAAATTAGTGATGGAGGTCAGTATCGTGAGCCAGTAGATAGGGAAATCTTTAAGAACATCAAGATAGATTTTCCAAGATTTTCTGGGGGGAATCCTAATTCTTGGATCTTTAAAGTTAATCAATATTTTCTATATCATCAAGTGCCTCTGGGACAAAGAATTTTCTTTATGTCTTTTTATATGGAAGAAGAAGCTTTAGTGTGGTTTCAGAATTCTACAGAAGCAGGTCTTTTCCATTCTTGGGAAGACTTTACTCGAGCATTACAAGTGAGATTTGGGCTGGCTGTTTATGATGATCCGATGGAGTCTCTCAAGATGTTGAAGCAAGTTGGTACTGTAATGAATTACAAAACAGAATTTGATTTGATCTCTAATAGGCTCAAAGGGATTTCAAAACAAAACAAGTTGAGTTGCTTTATTAGTGGCTTGAAAGATGAACTAAAGTTTGGAGTAAAAATGTTTAACCCCAAGAATATGAATGATGCATTTGGGTTGGCCAAGATTCAAGAATAGAATGTTCGGAGTGCAAGAAAGGCTTGGAAATTTAGTTCTTATGATTCAGGAGCTAGTGTACAAAAATCTGCTTAAGTTCCTTCCCTTCCATTTTGGGCACCCCCCCCCAAAGGGCAGATGATTGCTAAAACCCCTTATCAAAGAATTTCAGATAGTCAAATGCAAGAAAAGAGGAAGAAGGGTCTTTGTTATTTTTGTGAGGAAAAATATCACCAAGGCCACAAGTGTGTCAAACCAAGATTGTATGTCTTGGAGGGAATGGATTTATCTCAAGAATAGCCCTGTGAGTTGGTAGAAGAAATTGAGATATTACAAGAAGACAAGAAGAAATACAGTCTCAAGAAGAGCAGCCTACTGCTTAGGTGGCCTCAATTTCTATCTCAGCTATGTTGGGTACATCAAGTCCTCAAACTATGAGGGTCATTGGAAATTTAAAGAAGAAAAAGGTTGTGATACTAATTGATAGTGGGAGCACCCGTAACTTTGTATACACAATGGTAGCAATCAATGGTGGCTTTTCTTTACAAAAGTCCAACCCTATGCAAGTTAAAATTGCTAATGGTGATATGGTTAGTAGTGAGGGACTATGTACTAAAGTGGGCGTACAGATTCAGAACACTACATTTGTGTCAGATTTTTGTACTTTGGAGTTGGGAGGATGTGATGTGGTTTTAGGGGTGCAGTGGTTATTGTCTTTAGGTCAAATTTTGTGGGACTTTCATAAACTGCAAATGCAGTTTAATATTCAAGGGAAATCTATGTCCTTACAAGGATTATCCTCTCCTTGTAGTCCCTTGATTAAAGATGGTGAGATTTCAAGTTTGGTTGGATTAGAGCATCGAAGTATGTTGCTGCACATGATTTCTGTGCAACCTCAAGAAGGTGTTGTGAAAGAACCTGAGAGGATAACAGGGCTGTTAAGTAGATTTGACAGTATTTTTGAGGAGCCAAATGGTTTACCTCCTCAAAGATCTCATGATCATCAAATTAATTTGAAGCAAGGGGCTGTACCTGTGAGTGTCAGGCCATATAGATACCCTTATTATCAAAAGACTAAGATTGAAAAAATTATAAAAGATTTGCTACAGACTGGAGTAATCAGGCCAAGCCAATCTCCATTCTCATCTCCAGTGATGTTAGTGAAGAAAGCTGATGGTTCTTGGAGGATGTGCATCGACTACAGGGTTTTAAATGAAGCCACAATCAAAGATAAGTACCCTATTCCTGTATTAAATGAATTAATTGATGAATTGTTTGGTGCAACAATTTTTTCTGAGCTTGATCTTCGATTTGGCTATCGTCAAATACGTATGAGAGAAGATAACATTTCTAAAACTGCATTTAGAACACATGAAGGGTATTATGAATTTCTTGTAATGCCCTTTGGTCTCACAAATGCACCTTCAACATTTCAAAGCCTCATGAATGATGTTTTTAGGCCTTTTTTGAGAAAGTTTGTAATTGTTTTCTTTGATGATATCCTTGTATATAGTAAGGATATAGAATCTCATTGTGTACATTTAGCTACTGTGTTAGCAACTTTACAACAGAAACGGCTCTATGCAAAAAGATCCAAATGTCACTTTGCTTGTGAAGAAATAGAGTACCTTGGCCATCTCATTTCAAGAGCTGGAGTCAAAGCAGACCCAAAGAAACTAGAAGCCATGATTAATTGGCCTATACCAAAGAATGTGAAGGGTTTGAGGGGTTTTCTTGGGCTGACTGGGTATTACAGAAAATTTATTAAAGATTATGGTCTTATAGCAGCACCATTGACTACATTATTGAAGAAAGATTCATTCCTATGGACTTCAGAAGCTAGAAAAGCATTTGAAGAATTAAAAACAGCTACCACAAGTCCACCTGTGCTGGCATTACCAGATTTCACAAAGGCTTTCATCATTGAGTGTGATGCATGTGCAAATGGAGTTGGAGCTGTCCTAATACAGGATCAAAGACCTTTGACTTTCTTGAGCTAAGCATTGAAAGGAAAAAATTTATTATTGTCCACATATGAGAAGGAGTTTTTAGCTTTAGTGCTAGCAGTTAAGAAGTGGAGGCCTTACATTCTTGGTGGTGCTTTTGTAGTAAGAACAGACCATCATAGTTTGAAGTATTTACTTGAACAGAAGATTGGTACAGCAGTTCAACAGAAGTGGCTTTCCAAGCTCTTAGGCTATAAGTTTACAATCGAATGCAAAAACGGAGTGGATAATAAAGTAGCTGATGCTTTGTCAAGGAGGAATGAGATTAATGCTTCTGTTTCATTGAATGCCATTACAGTTCCTAATCCTACTTGGTTAGAAGATATTCGAAGAGCTTATGCCAAAGATCCTGTGGTGCAACAGAAGATATTAGAATTGCAGCAGGGTCAATCCACTTCAAAATTGGTTTTGAGGCAAGGCATCCTTTTTAAGAAAGGAAGAATTTATATTCCTTCAGAATTAAAGTAAAAAATTTTATACTATGTTCATGCTAGCCCATTAGCTGGACATTCAGGATTCCATAAATCCTTACATAGGGCCAGAACTTATTTTTATTGGCGTGGTCTTAAGCTTGAAGTGAAGAAGTTTATTAGAGAATGTGAAGTGTGTCTAAGGAATAAAGGGGAGAACATATTGCCAGCTGGGTTATTACAGCCCTTACCTATTCCTCAACAAATATGGACTGATGTGTCTATGGATTTTGTTGAGGGACTGCCTTTGTCAAAAGGGTTTTCTGTAGTCATGGTGGTAGTTGATAGACTATCAAAGTATGCACACTTCTTAGCCTTGAAACATCCATTTACAGCAGCCACAGTTGCTGCATTATTTCTTAACAACATCTTTAAACTCCATGGGATGCCCAGCAATATTGTTTCTGATCGAGGGGCCACTTTTACAAGCTCTTTTTGGAAGGAATTTTTCAAGTTACAAGGAGTAAATTTGTCTTACACCTCAGCATACCATCCTCAATATGATGGTCAAACTGAGGCAGTAAACAAATCCTTGGAACACTTTCTGAGATCATTCTCAGGTGACAAACCAAATGGTTGGTTTGATTGGTTACAACTTGCTGAATGGTGGTACAGCACCATTTGTCATACCTCCGCTAAGATGACACCTTATGGAGCAGTGTATGGTGTCCCTCCTATGAAGTTGCAGCAGTATATTCCTGGTTTTTCTCAAAATCAGGTTGTGGACGAGTCACTCAGAACAAAAGAAGAAGTGTTAGCAGTATTAAAGCATAATTTGATGTTGGCTCAAGATAGGATGAAACTGTTTTATGACAAAAGGCATATTGAAAGGGAGTTCATGGTAGGTGATTGGGTCTATTTTAGGCTTCAGCCTTATAGACAAACTTCTTTAGCACTTCGAAGGAATATGAAGTTGGCACCAAAATTTTTTGGTCCATTCCAAGTTGTCAGCAAAATTGGACAGGTTGCATATAGATTGGATTTACCACCCCAATCTCATTTGCATCCAATTTTTCATGTGTCATCTTTAAAGAAGAAACTAGGCTCACATATATCTCCCTTATCTACACTACCACCAGTTGATGCACACAGAGAACTTGAGCCTGAATCACAGCAGATTTTGGAGTGCAGGAGCAGAAAGGTTAATAACAGAGTTGTTGTGGAAGTGTTGGTCCAATGGTTGGGGGTTGCACCAGAAGAAGCAACCTAGAAGTCCAAGTTGTAGGCAAGGTGCTTTGAAGGGGAGGAGTATGTAAGGTGCTGTTGTGGAAGTGTGAAAGCTTTTGAAAGTTAGTTGTGAAAACTGTGAGAAGTTGTGGTGTAACTACTGCAGTGCGTAGGGTTAAACAACAGGCAATTTAATAAACATGTGTAAAACTAGTTGTAGTTTAGTGGGTTTAAATAGGCACGATGCCGTTTTGCATTATGAAGAGGTGCTTAAAGTGAGACGATGTTGTGTGAGTTTGTAATACTAAAAGTGAAACGCTGCCGTTTGTATCACTTTTCAACTATAAAAACAAACGAGAAGAAGAAGAAAGCATTAGAAGTTCAGATCATTTTTCCTTCTCATTTCTCTATTTCCTTCTCTTTCTCTCTTCTTTACTTCTATTTCTTGGAGATTGACTCTCTCGAACGAGTCTTTAGAAGGGCCCATTACACATTCATGCATTCACATGATAAGGGCATGCATGCAGCCAAGAGAATCAATTAAGGCACGATATATATAAATATCTTCTATATATAAAAAGTGTGTATGAAACGGAAATTCTTGTTTTTTCGTCTATTTTTTTGTTTTCTGTTAAGCCCCATTAAGTGCCGCTTCTGTCCCGTTAACTCTCGAGCTCGATTTTCACCTCGTTCAATTGTCCGCACAAAGAGAATTCCATCCTCGTGATCGACAAGTCCACGCTCCAGATCGTGCCATTATTTTTACTTGCCGAACAATGACGGAACCAAACAATTCAGAAGCAACAAGCACTAGTGGCTCATCCACATCTTTACCGTCCGAGCCCTCTTCCTCCAACTTCGTCTCTGCCTCATCCAAAAGACCAAAACCCCAATCCCCAGAGCAAAGCACGCCAAAAAGATCCAGAGACTGTAGCAAACACCCGGTCTTCCGGGGTGTTCGAATGCGCAATTGGGGAAAATGGGTGTCCGAAATCCGCGAGCCCTGCAAGAAATCCTGTATTTGGCTTGGTACATTTTCCACGCCTGAAATGGCTGCACAGGCGCACGATGTAGCCGCGCTGAGCATTAAAGGTAACTCCGAGGAGCTGGGCGAAATTGTTGAGTTGCCAAATATTGAAGGAAGTTTTGAATTGATCGAGTCGCGTACGGACTTCTTACTGCTTGACCCGGTTGATGGGTGGGTCTATGATCCACCATTTGGGCTGTAAGGAAACTCCAGCTAATATATAGGAAACAATTTTTGTGCGGCAACTCTGATTTGCAGAAGAAAAGAGACGAAACCCAAAAGAGGAAGAAGGAGGAGGGCAGCATCGCGCAGGAGAAGAAGAAAGGAAGAAGAAAACTTAAGGGATGACCAAAACGGCACCGTTTGATGAAAAGAGGACTGGTCTGAAAGCAAGCCCACAGGCCAGGCTTACCAAATCAAAACGGACTGGGCCCAAAACAAAGAAAACCCATTAAAAACAACCTCTATCTGAAAAATACAAGTCTAATAAAATAAAAAGACACAAAAAATAGAAAAAAGAGAAATAAAAATACTACAACTAAAAATTAATAAAATAAAACAATAAAGCCCAACAATGAAAGAAATTAAAATAGAAAGCTATTTAAATACTAAACAATAATTAATATCAAGAAAGCACTTCAAAATTAATTTTATAACTTAGTAATCATAAAATAATATAACGAAAATCACATTAAATTTAAAATAAAAGAAACAATATTACTAATAAATAAAATAATTATTTAACTAAAATACTTAAAAATACGAGATATCACAAGCATGTTAGAAATTGTATTATTTAGAATACTAAAAATTGATATTGATATAGTGATAAGGATGAAAACCACGTGTATATTCAAAAGTCAAAGAGTCTAAAAATCACGGTATGTATCTTACAATTTTAATTTAAAATTGATGTATGATTTAATTTATAATTTAACACTATTCAAATTGAAATTAATATATTCAATGCATTTAAAGTGCTAGGGTATATGTTGAACTGGACGATAATACTAAAAAGCTAGCTGCTACTATGTTTGGTGAAGTAGCAGAACAGACACTTGGTTGTTTAGCAGTTGAGTTGATGGAACATGCTGAAGAGGTATCTTTTAAAATTTTATTCAAAATTTGAGTTTGGTTATAATGAGTTAATTAAAAAAAAGGTTTTTTTTATTAATTATGTAAAGGTATTCAAAATTTATTTTGTAGGAACATCGACCATATGTTAAACACGTTGTGGAGAAATTATTAAAAAAAATTTGGAAGATTCAAGTTTATGTAGATCCAAAGAAACTGAAGGAGAAAAATATAGATATTTTAATATCCTCTCTATTGAAGCAATGCAAGATGAGGAAAATGCTAGATTGTCATCCTAGAATCAAAATTATTTCAAACAGCTTTCATAAAATTATGGACGATATTTATTTATAGGACCATGCTATAGATTCTATTAATGCTCTTCTTTTATAATATATCACAACATGTAATTATTTATTAATTACATAAACATTACATCGTTAGTTATTTAATTAACCAAAAACATTACATCTTTATTAATAAAAAATTAGTTCTTAACAAAAAAAAATTAAATATAAACTAAGCAAAAGTGTATTGCATGTTGCTTTCATCTAGTATATATATATATACATATATATATATATATGATCTCAAAACTTTAAATTAATATATATAGTAAATAATTAGATAAATTATAAAAATTTACAGTAAATAAATAGATGTTTACAAACAACATACTCACAAGCATTAACCAAGCCAAAAGCATAGACAAACCAAGGGGCCGGGGTCGGGGTCGGGTTCGGGGACCTGGTGAGTGGTCGGGGCCGTACTTTAGTCTTAAATCAATGTTTTAATTAGGTCTGAAATTTGGCCTAATTAAAACTAGGTTTTGCCAAAACTTAACTCAAACTGATTTATTTTTAAGACGTACAGTTGATTTAAATAAAAAAAAAATTGAGTATAAGCAACAATTGACAAGATTTGGTTCTTGAAGAGAGTGGCAGAATCAGGAATTTGTTTCAGAGGGCTAAGTAAAATTAAAAGTATAATAAGATGTTTTTTATTTTATTTTTACACAATTTTTTTTACGGTATAGAACTATCATATTGTAAGATCTAAAATAAAAATAAAATACGTTTAATATAATTTATGTATTAAAAAAATATATCATACGTCAAGAATAATATATTATTAAAATAACAAAAAAATATAAGTAAATAATCTATAAAATCAAAATAATTTTGTAAAGGTGGACCAAATTAATTTTTTAAGGAAGAGTCGACATAAAATAAAATTAATATTATTTTATTAAATTATAAAATATTAATATATATTAAATGTTTTTATTTTTTAAAAAACTTTTAAGGGGCCATGCCAGGAACTTAATAGGTCCACCACTGCACACGAAGATTTATCATCATGCATTATCCTGTTGATGTTTTGGCCCATCTGATAAAAAAACAAAAGAAATTCAAAGAATCTGTCCTTGTGTACGATTGTCGATCTGCTCAAATATATCACCATATCCAAAGGTGCTAACCCAAATAGACCAGTCCAGAAATAGATAAAAACAAATAAAATAAATCAAAATCAAAATCAAAAGACATATAGATCAGCAGTGTAAATGGTGTAGCAAATTAATGTTCAATCCCAATAAAAGTACAAATATTTCAACATTCTATTAATATACATGTAGTAAGTTAATCATTCAAGATATAATATTTGGCCGATCCTTCCATTTCAAATGAAATAGAATATTCCATTTGCCTTTTATGCACACTTAGCAAGAACGAGAAGAGGAAATAACATATGCATGGAACTCCCCCCTTTGGGGAAAAAAAAAAAAAAAAAAAAAAGGAAGAAGAAGAAGAAGCCAATCTCTATGAGCTAAATACAGTCCATTATCTATTATTTGCACAGGAGAGAGAGCAAAGCTTTAAGAGGAAAACACAGGTAGTAGGCAGAATCCGTGTTTTCGTATCTAGAAAGAGAAGCTTCTCCTCCGTTTAGAAAAATTACTCATTCTTTTCAAATGTTTTCATCGAAGAGGAGGGTGGAAACTTGTATCACATCTTCTCTTTGTTTCTTTTTCAGTATCGATCTATGTATATTTTATCTTGTAAGTATTTTTATCTCTCCTTCTCACTGGTTTTGTTTTGGTTAAATCTGTCATATTTTGGCTACCAACTATCGACAAGCACCCCATCACGCAACTCCCCAGCTGCCGATCTACTAGGATAAAGCAGAACCACGGCAAAACTCTCGACGCATGATGCTCATGCATAGTGTGTTTTGCACATGGCTATCACACAGCTACATGCGTCTGTTGGCTACACATGTAGCACCAGTAGATTCTTCACCTCAAAATTTTCCAGATCTACCCAATCTCATCTCACAATTGCCAGTGCGTGATCTCCACGGGCTACCATAGATGCGTGTGAAGAAACTTAGCTAGCAACAGTCCAGTCCATCCGATGCCAGTCTTCCTATTATATATCTATTTTCCCTAATCGATAATTTTGAGGAAGGGAATACAGGTCTCTTCTGGAAACATTTCAAGATAATAAACTGTAGTGCACCTTCAGCTTCGATCGCCTCCAGCGATGATGGCTTCATAGTTTGCACAATTGTGCTAACTACAAAAAATTGTCATTTAAGACGGCGCCCTATTTGCTGGGTATGGGGTGGGGACCAAGTATTTGGTCCTAAAACTTTTTTTTTTCCCCTCACTTTTGGGTAGTGGTTGTTGTAATGGGGTGTTTTTTGGGGAACTATACTCCCTCCTCATATATCTCTTTTTCCTTATCTAAATGTAGGAGTGAAAGTTTAAATTATGAAATCGGTCCAGACAGGACTGGTTGGTCCAGTTTTGGACCTGTCCGACTTAGGACCTATTTCTATATTGTAACAACCAGCTGCACCCAGTCTGGTTTCATATATGTGCTATCCGAAACCAGACCAGACTTGACCGATTTAAAAATATATATAAAAATTAAATTTTTAATATTATATAAAATATTATATATAATATATAATTATATATCATATATGAAATAATTTTATATTATAATTTATAACATAAAATTTTAATCATAAATATGAACATTTGTAATTTATTTGATCATATGTTATTAATATAATATATATATATTTATTATATTTTATGGCCTAATAAATTTTCAACATATTCTTTTTGATAATTACATTTTATGTCCTAATACTAATACTAGTATTAGTAATCCACTTTAAGTCTACATATAAAGAGCTATATAAATCATTATAGTATTAATAGTTATACTAATGCTATATGATATTATAGTGATATATATAGTACTATGTCACATTAAGTCTATATAAAATTGACACTTGATTAAAATCGAATGATCAGACCCAATTGGACAGAAACTGGTAAAATCGAAAATATCGATTTAGGAGAGTGACCGAAACGGAATCAGTTCTTAAAAATGTAAAACCGGTGTAATCGGTTCGGTTCCAAAACTTCTACAAAACCGAACTGAACCGGACCAATTATACCCCTGTCTAAATGATATATTTGCTTGCTTAGGGGAAAAAAAAAAAAAACTTTAAGAGGATAAACGAAGTCTTGGCATGTCTTCCCCCACTCAGTGAGCTACTGTTGTGGAGACTTTTAAAAGCATGAAAATATATATATATATATATATATACACATATGTATGCATATATATATATATATTTATATTTATATATTTATTTATGGTAATAAATCATGCATGTGTGACGTAGGGATTATATATATGGATGTAACTTTTTGTATATAAATTTAAAACCGTTAATTGAGACTTTTAGAATGATGAATGCTACGTTGATTTTTTACGGCATGTAATAATGATATTTTGGCAGTAATATGTGAATGGAAGCGCATGAATATAATGGGGAAATGATATCTATCTCTACTACAACTCAGGCTTTGACGATATGTGATCAATAACTCATGAGACTTACGTGGCAATTTTCACTTGCTTATTTTGATTATTGGGAAATGCGTTTAGGGATAATCAGACTTGAACCGATGACTTCCACCACGTCAAGGTGACACTACCGCTGAGTTATATCCCTTGCCCCTCTATCAAGTAATAGAACTGACTAATCCTAAGTCAAAGGATCGAGAACACTATTTTTGCACAATTTAGTTTTGAAAAATGCAAATCTCGCGTCTTTTTTTTTAAAAAGTATCATATTTACTTACTTTTTTGATTAAAAAAATATATATATATATACGAGAGTTGCTCAGCCTAAAATGACAAATATCAGTTCTTGATAATTTATGAGCTGAACTTATGTTAAAGAGTAGGTACAAAATCAATGGGATAATTTGGGACGTTATAAGTGCAAACTCGTGAGACCCAACTCCCAAGTGTAGAGGCTGGGTTTTACACGGTATCATGGTTGCAACACATATAGGCCCATGAGCACGGGTTATACATGGTCTCATGGTGACCTAGGAGTACGGGCTAGGCCACACATGGCCCAGGCCCCAGAGGTTGTGCAACACATATATGCCCATGTGTATGGGCTAGAGTATACTTTCTGGAGCATATTTTATTGTAAGGATCATATCTTGGGTAATCTATTGATATAATTTTTTGAGTAATGTTGTCGTGGTAATTTTAAGAGTAATAAAAATGGGATTGATATATGGGTGGTGCTGCATTGGTACCGAAAGGTGTACCTATCAGTGTTTGTTTTTTTTTGTTTTTCACACAAATGTTTTTAAAAAATACTGATCGGTAATCTTTATCGGTATACTAAGCATTTTCATTGATATATTTTTATGGGATCATGACAGGCTTGTATGTGCTTGGAATATGAAATGGTCTATGGATTATGAGCTTTGCTACTCATCATCTCCATACACTACACTTAATTTTATTATTTTTTCTTTTATTTTTCTAAACTAATTGAGTTTTTTTCCTCATTATCTATACACTACACATTTAGTAAGAGAAAAAAATTAAAAAATTATAGATGATGTGTATTTGCATCGGTACTATTACAGCACCCTCGTCACACATTGGTTATGGTTTTTGTATTGGGAAATGATAATCCTACCGAGGAGTATCATCGAGAAAAGTCACCGATTCTCATTTTATTTTATTTTTATATTTTTTTACTTAATTATTAAGAAAGTGTTTTTAAATAAATTCATGATTTTTTTAAATGTTTAAAAAGATTTAAAAAATGCATGAAAAAAATACAAAATAAAAAAGTACATTGCACTTGTCGATAGAGTTCTCCGGAGCCACTCTCTATGGCTCTAGTAGGGCCCTTTTGTATTTACTCAATTTCTCACAAACCTCACCCTTCTCTTTCTCTCCTGAGCATATGGCAGTTTAGAGCATCCACGTTGCTCTATGCATATGTATATACAAAGTTATATTTGTATAATATGAGCCTAAATTCATCTATATTAGATTATACATTTTTAAATATTTGCATAGCTATAAACAATATATAGAAATTTACATGAAAAGTTGATAAGTACAACACAAGATATATATTCTATGGTTACAAACTCCACTCTATAGTCTATACAATCTCTAATGATCTCTATCTACAAGTTCCAATATTTACTGAATTGATGAACACTCGTAGATTTTCTTATGTGCTAAGTGTTAAACCATATCTTATTGTTGTCATTATAAGTCATGGAGTCTTAAAGACTTGAGGCCCTGTTTGGATATTAAGATGGGCTTAACCAATCACATCTCATCTCAACATCCAAACACCACTCAAACACAAACACTTTTTAATTTTTAAATCTTTAACTTTTTAACTGTTTTATCTAATCATTACATAACCATTATAACTTTTCCAAAATTCTAAATAAAACACAAAAAATAATTCAATTTTTTCAAATTTCAAAACAAAAATAATATTAAAAACTTAGATTATGCAATATTTGAATTTCATAATTTTTTATTCAACTTTTTCTCTATCATTTCTCCAAAATTCATAAAATATCTTAACTCAAACTATTTTTCTATTATACACGTATTATTTCACTACTATTAATAAATTTCTTATCTTAACTCATCTCATTTCATATTCAAACGAGATCTTAGAGTAGTGTAGATGCACCACTGCCTAGATACTTGAAGTTTATCCTTAACATGTACATGCCCATTTAAGCTCATGGGAGGTGCAACAATTGTGAGCTTGTCTATAAGAACAAGGAACCTACCAATAGTAAGGCCCTTGGTGAATATATATGCACATTGATCGTTAGTGGAAACATAAAATCAATGGCCATATCCTTGTCTAGCACCTTTTTCCTAATAAAATGAAAGTTAAACTTAATATGTATTGTCCTTGCATGGAAAATTAGGTCAGAAGCTAAGCCAATAGCACCTAAGTTATCATACCATACAAATCAATTCAAGATACAAGAATTTTTCTACAAGAAAGCTGCTACTCGTATGCTTTAAAGTGACCGCCAAATTTGCCCACTCGACGTGGCATGCCACATGTCTAGTTATTAAAGAAAAAAAGAGAGAAACAAAACACGAAATAGAATCAAGTAGTAGTTCTGTGAGTTCTGTGATTTCTTTCTTCCAGTTAAGGAAGCGAAGCGAGGACCTAGATTAGGATGAGAGAGAGACAGAGCACAAATAAATCCAAGGCAAGTCAACAATGAATTTGAGAGTGAGGTAAATCCAGAGTTCATGTTTCTCTAATCCATGCATGTGCTGTGGTCCTTTTTTCTTCTTTTTTTTATATAACCATAAATACGACATGGCATGCCACGTCAAGCGGTCATTTTGAGTGGGCATAATAGCTTTATTCTTTCAGCAATCATGTTTCTCTGCTCCCATCTTATTTCTTTAATCTTCTCCTGTTTATATGATAAAGAGGATATCATGTATTGCAAACATAATCATAGTATTTGGATTTAAAACAGTACCGAATTTGAGGATAATAATGTTGTCACCATTGACAAAAGTACTAAATGTTCTTTATATTATTCCAGTTATTATAATTAGCATCTACAAAGGGAAAAAAATATTTTTTTTTCAGAGGTTTCGTACCGGGATTGTAGTTTGGCCACATCCACATCTTTTATATATAATTTCTTTACAACAATACAACTTTGACACTTGTTTTTTAACATATAGTTTCGTTTAATGTGCCCATGAATTGGTATATTTAAACCTGTTAGATTTTGAACTCTATTTATTAGAGATAGTGTTATTACTGAAGTTGTTTTTTTTTTTTAAAAAAAATCAATTAATTATGTACATTGTTTTTTATTAACTATTTTATTTTCTCATTTATATATATATATATATATATATATATATATATATATATATATATACACAGAAACTCTTATAGTCAATTATACTCAAGACGTCATTTTGGAATTTTAGTGACAGTTTGGTTAATATCAGTACTGGCATGCTGATTTTTATGGCAAATTTCTTTGTCCTCTTACACATTTTTCTGTTATAGTTAGCTAAAGAAAAAGATGTGGAGATCTCATTGGTCAATGCAAGTTTCCAGCCGTTTGTGCAATGGTGCTACTTTTCATATTGTAATTACGTTGGCATGACAGGACTAGAAAAAGATTGTTCACCAGGATATTTTTTACTAGGGTTTCATCCCTGATGAGAGAGAAAATTAAGGAAAGAAAATAAAAAAAGATTGTAGGTTTTGAACAGGACCACATCAACATGCAATCTTATCTCTACCATAAAATGTTAAAATCTTGCTAAGTGAGAGGATTGGTAGTTGAATGTGACATTTTTTTTTATTGTTTTTAATATTAAATATTTATAGTTTGTTTGGGTCCGGCAGCGCTATTTAGGAGTTGTTTGGATTGAGAATATCTAGACTCATCTCATAATTTCTTTTCATAAGAGTATTATAATTTTTTTATACTCCTACAAAAAATACAATAAACAATTCAATTTTTATAAATTCTAAAATAAAATTAATCTTTTAATAATATTTTATTCAACTTTCATCTTATCTCACTATCTAAATCTTGGTTTCTTATTTGCCACAAAGTTAGGGGAGACAATTTGCTATTAAATAATATTGATGAGTTCGGATTGATCTTATTAAGATACTATTAATCACTAATAGTTTATTTTTGTGGACTACAACCCCCATGTCTTATAATTAGGAGTGACAATATATAATACGATTTTTGAATCTGATGTGAACACAATACTAAATAAGCAAGTTTGAGTTTAGGTCAAAATGAGTTAAGTTACTGACTTGGATTTGTGAGAATTTGTAGAATACATATGCTTGTGAAAAGTAAGATAAGTCCCCAAAAATATGTGAATTTTTATTAATAATACAAGGTGGACTTTTTTATAGTCAAAATAAAGTTAATTATACTTTGATTTGTTTTAACATATCTATTTTCCCCCGGGAAATCCTTGGAATTACCACTTCTTAGCTTCCAGGAACATTTCATTTATGAACATAAGAGTCATTTTGGCTCTAAGCTAACTATAGTACAAAATTGTATCGAAGCAAGCTATATCTGGGTTAAACAGCTTGGAGATGGAAGTCACAAATAGCGCGCCCTTCCACTAAAATGGGTTGGAATGCCTGGTGGCCGAATTTCTTCTTATCTCTTATTGTATTTATTTTATGTATTCATTTTTTTATTCATTTTAATTTTTTAAATTATAAAATTTAAAAGTAAGTTAATTTATATTAATTATATTTTATATTCAAAATAAGTTATATTATAATAAAAAAATTTTGATAAAAAAACTATTAATATATAGATGGGTCAATTGTGGTCAACCCACAAAACACTCAATCAACCTATATAATACAAATATATTATATTTTTAAATATTATAAATGTGTAGTCTTATATATCTTGTTGCCCAGATGACTAACACAAGAGGGGGGGTGAATTGAGTTGTATTTAAAAAAAATAACAATTATAAATCAAATATACAATATCAAATATAAACAAAATACGAAATAGCAATAAATATAAAGAGTAAGGGTAAGAGAGAATCAAACTCAGTATGTTAACGAGGTTCGGCCCCACTGCCTACGTCCTCGCCTCAAGCTACCCCTTGAGGATCCCCGAATTCACTATTCAACCTCCTTCAGGTGGAGGTAAAAACCTATTACACCTTTGAACAACACCGCTACAAAGGATCCGTGTAGAACACCCTCTACACTTGCAATCACCTTACACGTGGTGATTCAACGATTCCCTGTGTAGAACACTTTCTACACGCACAAGGGTTGTACACACCCTTTTACTGATACAAGAATTGATAGTGGGTAGAATATCAGAAAACACTCCTCAATGAGTGAAATAAGAACAATACAGCACAACCTATATCTCTCAAAATGAAAAAGGATTAAGGCTCAATGCTTAGAGAAGAGAGAATGAAAGCTTTGAATGAGAGTTGTATGCTCTTGGTGTTGTGAATGTGAAGCTCTCAAATGATCTATTTATAGGCATATGAGACTTCATATTCAAATTTAAAAAGATTCACATGTCAAAGACATCATCATTCATTTTTCAAAAATTTCAAACCTAATCTTTTTACTTTTTGCATGTGACAAAATGAGCACACTTTACTTTTCAAAAAATTCAAACCTAATCTTTTACTTTTTGCATATGACAAAAGGAGCACACTTTACTTTTCAAAATTTTCAAACAAAGGCATCTTCCTTTTGCATAAGTCAAGAAAAGCATCAATCACTTTTGAAAATATTCAAATAAAACATGCACATGTGAAAGATGACAATCAATCATCTTTAATATTTTCAAAGTTCAACCCTTTAATCATGGCATGCACATGTGAAAGATGACAATCAATTATCTTTCAAAATTTTCAAATTTAATTTTCAAAATATTCATGCACATGTGGAAAATGTATTTTAATGCTTTATGATAAAATATTAATTTTTGAGCCTTAATCCTAATTTCGAATTTTAAAGAGATTTACAACATTATTCTATGACTTTAATGTGAACTTGCTCCCTTCTTGCTCATGCTTGGTTTCTTGATGTGCTTGACTCCATTGTGTAGATAACTTGAGCTTGAGACTCCTTTATTCTATGAATTCATTTGTTATCATCAAAATCCATGTGTAAATATATAATTACACAAAACTTGAAACCTTAGGTTTAACAATCTCCCCCTTTTTGATGATGACAAATACTTGATAGAACCTGAAGCCTGTATTAATACTTAAGCTCCCCCTGAGAATGTGCGTTAGTTTTTCAAAAAAAAAAAAATAAATATAATTCCAAGCATATATAACAAGTTTAACAATTTAAACAATATTAATGTTCTAGTCTAAAACTTCTCCCCCTTTTGGCATCATTAAAAAGGATCGACAGCAAGTAAATAGACTGAAGAAAACGGTGCGTTAAAAAACACTGTAGATAGTTGAAAAAGAGAGCCGTCCGTGACCCGACAAGTCCTGCAAAGCCTCGAGGCCTAACTCTATGAATTTAGTGCGGTTGAAGATAGAAACAAATCGCCTGATGTTGTTGACAAACGAGATTGAAGGCTCCGAGTTTCTAAAAAAAATGTCTTTTTCACTGATCGGGAAAAAACACATTGCTCTTTGACTTGGATGATAGCTCGTCTTGTTCTTTATACTATCTCTATAAAAACAGTCTTAAAGTTCATCCAATCCGCATCAAGTTTTCTTCTTATCTCTATAACTCATCTGCATTCCTTCAACATTCTCGCTTTAAGTTTTCAATTCCTTTCTCAATGGCTCATTCTTCTACATCTCAACCTCCTGTCCTTTCTGCAGCTGCCATTGGTGCTATGTTGCAGCAAGAAAATAATAGTATGGCAAATAAGTCAGACTCCGATGCTATCTACGACTTGGTGAGTCTCGGGACTCGCTACTCATCCTCTATTGTTGCTTTTTCCCAGCGGGTTCAAGCAAAAAACCATGAGGTTGAAAAGCTTAAGGAACAAATTGTTGTACTTCAACGAATTGTTCAAGAGTCTCACACAAGGGAAGGAATCCTTCGGCAGAAGAATAAAAAGTTGAAATCTCTATTGGATTCTTCATTCCGCTTGCCAGTTCCCATGAATAGGGATGACATGATATTGTATGAAGAGAATGAGCGTCTCAAACATGAGGCTAAGAACCTCAAGTTTATGTAAAAGTATTTAAGAAAAATCTATCTATTTTTATGAACTTTGATCTGTCTTTTAAGAGATATTCATAATATGCATCATACCTATTTCTCTTCTAATCATAGATAATCTATCTTCTGGTAAAGGTTTTGTGAATATATCTGCTAACTGATCGTGTGTGTTTGTGAACTCTAGTACTATATCGCCTTTCTGCACATGATCTCGAAGAAAATGATATCTTATTTCAATATGCTTAGTTCTAGAATGTTGTATTGGGTTTTTTGAAAGATTTATAGCACTTGTATTATCACATTTGATTGGAATGTGATTATACATGAGTTTAAAATCTTCAAGTTGTTGCTTCATGTAAAGAACTTGAGCACAACAACTACCCGCAGCAACATATTCTGCCTCAGCAGTAGATAGTGCAACAGAATTTTGTTTTTTACTAAACCAGGAAACTAATGCATGACCTAAGAAGTGACATGCTCCACTAGTGCTTTTTCGATCTATTTTACAACCAGCATAATCTGCATCTGTGTAGCTGATTAGATCGAAAGATGTGTGTTTAGGGTACCATAACCCTAGGTTAATTGTACCACTAAGATATCTAAGAATGCGCTTAACTGCAATTAAATGAGATTCTTTTGGAGATGATTGAAAACGTGCACATAAACACACACTGAACATAATATCTGGTCTACTGGCTGTCAAATATAATAAGCTACCAATCATACCTCGATATACTTTCGAGTCAACTGTCTTACCGGATTCATCTTTATCAAGTTTAGTAGATGGGCTCATTGGTGTTCCAGTTTCCTTAGCACCTTCCATCCCAAACTTCTTCAGCAATTCCTTAATATATTTTGATTGATTGATGAATGTCCCACTTTTTACTTGCTTAATTTGCAATCCGAGAAAGAATGTAAGTTCTCCCATCATGCTCATTTCAAATTCATCCTGCATAGTCTTAGCAAAAACTTGACACATATTTTCATTAGTAGCACCGAATATTATATCATCAACATAAATCTGAACCAAAAGAATATCATCATTTTCGTATTTAATGAAAAGAGTTGTGTCGATTTTTCCTCTTGAGAAACCTTTTTTAATCAAGAAACCACTGAGTCTCTCGTACCACGCTCTAGGAGCTTGTTTGAGTCCATATAGTGCTTTTGTGAGTTTGAAAACATGATTTGGAGAAATATGATTTTCAAAACCTGGAGGTTGCTCAACATATACCTCTTCATTTATAAAACCATTTAAGAAAGCACTTTTAACATCCATTTGAAAAAGTTTGAAATCTTTATAACAAGCATATGCAAGTAGCATTCGAATAGCTTCTAATCTTGCGACTGGTGCATATGTCTCATCATAATCAATTCCTTCTTCTTGATTGTAACCTTGGGCTACAAGTCGAGCCTTATTTCTAGTAATGACTCCGGACTCATCTTTCTTGTTTCTAAAAACCCATTTTGTTCCAATAATAGTATGATTTTTGGGTTTAGGAACAAGTGTCCAAACATCATTTCTTTCAAATTGATTAAGCTCTTCTTGCATAGCTAGAATCCAAGATTCATCAAGAAGTGCTTCATCAATATTTTTAGGTTCAATCTGAGATAAAAAAGCAGTATGATTGCAAATATTTCTAAGAGATGATCGAGTGCTTACACCTTGTGAAGGTTCTCCCAGAATTTGTTCCACTGGATGATCTTTCACAAATTTCCACTGTTTGGTTGCATCTCGTATTAAATTTTGATGATCTTTCCTGATGTCTCCATGTTGGACTTCCTCTATTGTGTTCTCTTTGTTGAGATTGAGACTTTCTGTATTATTTATACCTCCTGTTTCTTCATCAATGGATTTCTTGGAGAGTAGAGAATTAGATTCATCAAATACTACATGCATAGATTCTTGTACAGTTAAAGTCTTTTTATTGAATACTCTATAAGCTTTACTATTTGTAGAATACCCGAGAAAAATACCTTCATCCGATTTTGCATCAAATTTGCCTAAATTATCCCTGTCATTCAAAATAAAACATTTGCATCCAAATACATGAAAGTAACCAATGTTGGGCTTTTTCTCATTCCAAAGCTCATAGGGGGTTTTATCTAATTTAGACCTTAACATAACTCTATTTATAACATAACATGCAGTACTTACCGCTTCGGCCCAAAAATAACTAGGCAAGTTGTTCTCATTAAGCATTGTTCTTGCCATCTCTTGAAGAGATCTATTTTTCCTCTCTACTACCCCATTTTGTTGAGGAGTTCGAGGAGCAGAAAAATTATGCACAAAACCATTTTCATCACAAAATGTTTCAATATTTTTATTAACAAACTCTTTTCCCCTATCACTTCGGATACTTGAAATAGTATAGCCCTTTTCATTTTGAATTCTCTTGCATAACTTGGTAAAAGCATTATGTGCCTCATCTTTATGAGCAAGAAAGATGACCCAAGTATATCTAGAGAAATCATCAACAATAACAAAAGCATAATATTTTCCTCCTAGACTTGCAACTCTATTTGGTCCAAAAAGATCCATGTGTATCAGTTGCAGTGGTCTAGTAGTGGAAATATATTTCTTGGTTTTAAAAGAAGTTTTTGTTTGTTTACCAAATTGGCATGCATCACAAATTTTGTCTTTAAGAAAATTTGCCTTTGGTAAACCTCTCACAAGATCATTTTTTGAAAGTTTGGAAATAAGTTCCATGTTGGCATGACCTAGTCTTCTATGCCATAACCAATTAGTTTCATTTTGTACTGAAAAACAAATAGCATCTTGTGAGGTAATTTCTTCAAAATCGATTGTATAAACATTATTACTTCTAAAGGCAGTAAAACAAATGTTATAATCATGATCATTCAAAATAATGCACTTATCCATTTTGAAAGTAACTGTAAATCCTTTATCACATAATTGACTTATACTCAAAAGATTATGTTTTAGACCTTCAACAAGTAGAACATCTTCAATTATGAGAGAAGATTTATTACCAATTTTACCTATTCCCACGATCTTCCCTTTCGAGTTGTCTCCAAATGTCACGTGTCCTTCTTCTTTAGATCTAAGATCAAAGAACTTAGTCTTGTCTCCCGTCATGTGTCTTGAACATCCACTATCTAAAAACCATTTGTTTTTGCTTGTAGAGGACTTCATGCATACCTATAAAAACAATTAAAATGATTTTTCTTGGTACCCAAGTTCTTTGGGTCCTTTATTTATTAGTATTAGAAGAAACAAGATTTTTAGGTACCCATATGGCCCTAATAGTCATTGTATGTTTTCTTCTAATAGGACAAGTATGATAATTATGACCATTTCTATTACAAAAATTACAAATAGCATGTGACATATATGAAAATCTTGAATGATTATAATAGTATCCTTTTTTGACAAACTTATTATGAAAAGAATTTTGAATATTAGACTTTGATGTAGAAGGATTATCAAAGAAGTTTTTATAAGGTTTGAACTTTTGTTTTGGCATATATCCCAAGCCTGCCTTGTCAAAAACACATCTTTGACTACCAAGAAGTTTTTCAAAATTTCTTTTTCCATTCGTAAAGTTTTCAACAATATTTTCTAAATCAGTTTTCTTTTTCTTCAACTCAAGATTTTCGTCTTTCAAAACAATATTTTCTTTTCTTAAAATATCAATTTCGTTTGTTAAAGAAGAATTTTTCTTTTTCAAAGCAGTATATTTGATACCCAATTTTTCAAATTCTTCATATACCTCTTCTAAAACATTTTGCAATTCTTCATATGAAGGATTTTCAATATTATCAAAATTTGTTACCTCAATATCATCTTTAGCCATAAGACAGAGATTTGCTGATTCTTCATTGCTTGCTTCACTATCTGAGCTACTTGAATCATCATCCCATGTAGCTTTCATTGCTTTCTTGCCTTTGTTTCGATCTTTCTTTAGCAGGGGACAATCTGGCTTGATATGACCAGGCTTATTGCATTTATAACAAATTAAAGTATCATTTTTACCTGAATCTTTCTTGGAAAACTTTTTGAATGATTTCCTCGGAGGAGTTTTATTTTTCTTTAAGAATCTCTGAATTCTTCTTGTTATCATCGCAACTTCTTCATCTTTATCGTCATTTTCCTCATCTTCATCACTTTCACTTTCATGAGGAACAGCTTTAAGTGCCAAGCTCTTCTTTGGCTTTCCTTCTTCTTCTCCTCTTTTCAATGTGTACTCATGGGTGATAAGTGACCCGATGAGTTCATTCACTTCGAGCTTCTTGAGGTCTCTAGCTTCAAGAATCGCTGTCACTTTTGATTCCCAACGTTTTGGTAGAGAGTTGAGAATTTTTCTTACCATTTCCACTTTGGAATAAACTTTACCAAGAGCTGTCAAACTGTTTATGATGTTAGTAAAACGAGTGTGCATGCTAGAAATAGATTCATCATCATTCATCTTAAACATTTCATATTCATGAGTAAGAATATAAATTTTTGATTCCTTAACTTGAGAAGTTCCTTCATAAGTAACTTCCAAGTTATCCCAAATTTCTTTTGCCGTAGCACAAGTCATTACTCTATTAAACTCATTACCATTGAGAGCATTATATAATAAATTCATAGCAGTTAAATTCAAAGTATAAAGTCTATCGTCTTCACGATCAAACTCTTCTTCTTCCTTTTTGACCTTTACTCCACCAACCACTTTTGTTGGAATATAAGGTCCATTTACAATGCATTTCCAGATCTCTCGACCTTGAGCCTGAAGGAATATTCTCATTCTAACTTTCCAGAATGAATAATTGTCTCCACAAAAGAGTGGAGGCCGACTGCTAGATTGACCTTCACCAAATGAAGCTGCAATGTTAGCCATAAGATCTTAACTCAAAAGATAGTTAATCTTATAACAGAGCTTTAGCTCTGATACCAATTGTTGCCCAGATGACTAACACAAGAGGGGGGGTGAATTGAGTTGTTTTTAAAAAAAATAACAATTATAAATCAAATATACAATATCAAATATAAACAAAATACGAAATAGCAATAAATATAAAGAGTAAGGGTAAGAGAGAATCAAACTCAGTATGTTAACGAGGTTCGGCCCCACTGCCTACGTCCTCGCCTCAAGCTACCCCTTGAGGATCCCCGAATTCACTATTCAACCTCCTTCAGGTGGAGGTAAAAACCTATTACACCTTTGAACAACACCGCTACAAAGGATCCGTGTAGAACACCCTCTACACTTGCAATCACCTTACACGTGGTGATTCAACGATTCCCTGTGTAGAACACTTTCTACACGCACAAGGGTTGTACACACCCTTTTACTGATACAAGAATTGATAGTGGGTAGAATATCAGAAAACACTCCTCAATGAGTGAAATAAGAACAATACAGCACAACCTATATCTCTCAAAATGAAAAAGGATTAAGGCTCAATGCTTAGAGAAGAGAGAATGAAAGCTTTGAATGAGAGTTGTATGCTCTTGGTGTTGTGAATGTGAAGCTCTCAAATGATCTATTTATAGGCATATGAGACTTCATATTCAAATTTAAAAAGATTCACATGTCAAAGACATCATCATTCATTTTTCAAAAATTTCAAACCTAATCTTTTTACTTTTTGCATGTGACAAAATGAGCACACTTTACTTTTCAAAAAATTCAAACCTAATCTTTTACTTTTTGCATATGACAAAAGGAGCACACTTTACTTTTCAAAATTTTCAAACAAAGGCATCTTCCTTTTGCATAAGTCAAGAAAAGCATCAATCACTTTTGAAAATATTCAAATAAAACATGCACATGTGAAAGATGACAATCAATCATCTTTAATATTTTCAAAGTTCAACCCTTTAATCATGGCATGCACATGTGAAAGATGACAATCAATTATCTTTCAAAATTTTCAAATTTAATTTTCAAAATATTCATGCACATGTGGAAAATGTATTTTAATGCTTTATGATAAAATATTAATTTTTGAGCCTTAATCCTAATTTCGAATTTTAAAGAGATTTACAACATTATTCTATGACTTTAATGTGAACTTGCTCCCTTCTTGCTCATGCTTGGTTTCTTGATGTGCTTGACTCCATTGTGTAGATAACTTGAGCTTGAGACTCCTTTATTCTATGAATTCATTTGTTATCATCAAAATTCATGTGTAAATATATAATTACACAAAGCTTGAAACCTTAGGTTTAACATATCTTTTTTTTATTAAGAATATGTGATATTAATATTGGTATTTTACTACGTTATATCTCGAACTATGAAACTTTTTTTTGTTAATAAGTCATTTTATTTTATGAAAACATTAGTTTTATTATATATTATTAGTTTGGATATTGATAATAAAATATCTTATTATGAATCCAATTGTAATTGCGAATTATTTAAATAGTTATTTTGTATTATATATGAAATTATATTAATTGAGTTAAAAATTAAAGATACAAAGTCAACTCTGCCCATTTATATAAAACGGGTTGAAGTGGATTAAACGGGTCGTGACTAGGTTAACCCAATAAATGTTAATTACTAACAGGTTAAGCGAGCCATGTCGTGTCATCCGCTTATTAAACGAGTCGATTTCAGATTTTAGAGCCTATCCTGTCTAATTAAACGGGTCAAATTTGATTCATATAGTTTATTACTCATAACTTGATATGACACTAACATAACTCACGAACACAAATTGCCACCCTTACTTATAATCACAAACATATCGCACATTACGACCATCTATTTATCTCTTCATTCAACATCTTGTCTTTAAGATTGTGTCATATATATCGCTTACTTTTCGTTCATCTTAACGATAAAAATTGTAATGAGAGGATAAATTACTATTACAAATTAGAGGATATGTTGTGATTTCATTGATTTTGTGGTTAAGAAATTGTAGTATGAGAGATGCAATTCATTTTTTTTTTTAATAATCCTCTTAAAACTTTGCCGAAAGAAATTGAAATATGTAAGTTTTTTTCTAAAGTAAAAATTGTTGAGGAATAAATTTCACATTGGCCGTGAGCAAAGTTTTGGGTATGTTTATAAGGTTGGAGTAAACCTTTCTTATTAAATCAATTTTATGAGATGAGTTAGGACCATGAATTTCTTCATAGTATCAGAGCCTGCCACAGGATGAATGGAGGCACACACTACTTACCCCGTGACAATGACTAGGAAAAATACTGGTTTGTCCGTGAGGGAGGGTGTTAAATAATAAATCCCACATTACAAGTGAACAAGGTTTTCGGCATGTTTATAAAGTTGGAGTAAATTTCTCTTATTGAATCGATTTTATGAGATAAGTTAAGCTCATAAATTTCTTAAAAAATAAAGTTGGTCAGCAATATAAATAATTTAACGTAAGAGCCCTGATGTGTTATATGAGCCAAGCTATTTGTGGCTTATATCGAGATACTTGAGGATTAACTACGTTGTGATGACCCTTTACTAATTACTACTTGCTATTTAACCAGGCAAGAAAGCTTGAAACTAGGGCACTTTAATCTAGTTTGGTTACACATATAGAATGAGATGAGAAATCTATTAATAATAGTAAGATGTTTTGTAAATAGTAATGAAATTATTTGAATTAAAATGTTTTATGAGATTTTAGGAAATAAGAGAGAAAAAGTTGAATAAAAATATTATAAAATTAAAATATTGTTATAATATAATTTTTTTAATATTATTTTTATTTTAGAATTTGAATTGTTTTTGTGTTTTGTTTAGATGTCTGAGAAAGTTGCAATAATTAGGTAATAATTAGATGAAAAAGTTAAAAATCTGAAAATTTGAAATAGAAAAGTGTTTGTGTTTATGTTTGAATTATGTTTGGACATTGAAATGAATTGAGATGAGTTGAGAACATCTGTAAAACCAAATGGGACCAAAGTGACTCTATTCCTCAAATCTTTTTTTTTAATCTTTTTTAATTTTTAATTTTTTTTTATTGTAACTCTCAATTGTAATAGATTTTTATTAGAGACTCACACCCTCATAGGGCTGGTAATTCATGTTCACAGGTCCTCTTAAGTCATGAGCATTAAATTATATAAGTCAAGTCGAACATGACCTATTTAATTAAACGGGTTAGACTCTAAAATTCTAATATGACGCATATAAATAACAGGTCAACTTAAACATGACACGTGACAAGACCTGTTTAACTCGTTTAATAATGAATTTTTATTAGTTTTTTTTTAACCCAATTAATATAATTTCATATCTAATACAAAAATATAACTATATAAGTTATTCACAATTACAACTAAATTCTTGATAAAGTACTTTATTATTAATATCCAAACTAATAATATATAAGAAAGTTAATGCTTTTCTTAAAACAAAATTACATATTAACAAATAATGTTTAATAGTTTGAGATATTAAGTAGTAAAATGATAATATTAATATTACATCCCAACAGTAAAAAGAGACATCTAAAACAAAAACATTTATAAAATTTACTCATGTTGTACTGGTTAATCGCGGATTTCACAAGTTAACATGTAATTGATCTGTTTATTAATGACGTGTTATCAGGTCAAGTTGTTTTAATCCAAACCCATTTATCTAAAATCTAAACCTATTTATCTCATATCGTGTCCGTGTCAAATTTACGGATTATATCGTATATTACCATTTGTACTATTTCGTTATCACTATTGATATACATGATTTCTATAGAATTAAAAAAGAAAAAAAAAAGTCTTCTTAGAGTTATTTGGTAGTCCTTTCAACTACTCATGTATTTAGGGCTGTAATCGAGTCGAGCCGAGCCGGTCTTTGGTTTGCCGAACTCGGCTCGACTCAAAATACTCGAGCTCGAGCCTGAGCTCAAGAATTTTTTTTATTTTTTATTCGAGCTCGACTCGATAAGCTAAACTCTCAGTTCGAGTTTGTCTCACAAACGAGTTCGAGTCGAGCTCGAGTTTGAATTATTTATTTTTTGATTTTTTGAATAAGATTTAATAATTAATAAATTAAATAAATAAAAAAATAAAATATCTAATATAAATTTTATACAACTAACAAGTAGAACTTCTATTGAATTATAAATTTTTCAAAAATTTATAAATAATTAATAACTAACTAGTTGATATTTATCCAAAATAACAATATATTATATGCCTATATATATTATTAATACATACACCTAATATGATAGCATATATCTATTTCATATATGGTTCTCATATACTAATATATAAAATTATTAAATTTTACTGACTAATTATTATACAAATTATAAAATATATCTATGAAGCATATTCACTATATAGACATAAGTAATTAGATTACATATTATATATTTAATTATAAAAGTGGTATGCCTACATATACATATACACAAATATATACATAGGTATATATATATATATATATTTATCAATATATGAATGAATTTTAATTGAGTTGAGCTAACAAATCGACTCAGCATAAATGAGCGGGCCTTAATGAGCCTTAGCTGAGTCGAGTCAAGTTTTGTCAGATATGTGTTACTTACAAATCGAGCGGGTATCTACTTTCATAAACTTATTTTTCTTTTTTTCACAAGTCGAATTCGATTCGAATTTAACCGAGTGGGTTATCGAATAAACTAGTTTATTTACGCCTTACTAATGTATCATTTCAATTATTGTGCTTTTGTATCCACAAACTCTCCACTAAAAGAGCAAATTTCAAAGCATCATTCCAAATATATATTACCCTCTACTTTATAGTTTCGATATCGACGTCATGATTTCTTTTATGAACAGTTTAGTTTTCTTTACGTGAAGAAAAGAACAGTTTGTTTTTCTTTACGTGAAGAAAAGAAAGCTAAATGACATTCCCTTTATTTGTGGCACCTTGTTTAGTCAAAAACTAGAAATGGAGAATCGGCCACGTCTTGCATGGAGAGAGAGAGAGAGATCAAAACAAAAGTTGCCATTCCCATATGTTCCCCAAGAGCGCGTTGCAAGCACTAGCATTCCATTCTTAGTAGGCCCTTTTGCTTTTCAACATCAGTCGTCTTCTCTAAAATATTTATCCTCTTTTTTTTTTAATTAATAATAATGTTACGTGCACTTCTGAGTTATACAAGTCCTCCATATTTTTTAAAAAAAAAAATAGAGTTCATCATTAAAAAAATAATTTTTTTATACAAATCTTAAGTTTTTAAATAAATGTTTTAAATTTGTACATCTTAAAACTATAAATATATTTATATATATATATATTTTTTAACCTCTCATCGAGTATGAGGTCGTGTGGGGATGGAGTAACTAATAAAAGATCTTAGCACAATTATTACAAAAGATCAATAAATTAGAAAATTTTGGCAAATGGAATAGGTAATAATGTTCATTCGCCATTTTCCTTTGTTGGTCAGTGCCAATCCTTTCAAGGACGATTGATTTAGCAGTCCAAAATTTTGTGGACCACTTTACTTTTCCTTTAGCTGATGGGGTGTAAAAGGCTAGAGAAGTTGCGTTTTATAGACATACATGGATGATCATATTAGTCAAAGCTTTGCTGATGTCCTATAAGAACAAAAGATACCAATGCATGAGACTCATGCGTTAATTATGAATGAGTATGGTTGATTAGAGGTCGAAGAAGTTAATGAAGTGGAACATATTGCACTAGGAAGCTTGAAAATGGGCGGCACATGAGGCTCCCGTGCTATTTTGGGACGTGTGTGAGACTTACGCGCATGTCCTACTAATGCACGGCTTCACTGGAAGTGTAGCACGTAGTGCTCAAAGATGTCCGAAAGGAGACAGTCTCGAGTTTCTACCATATGAAAATAGAAAATGAAAAGTGAAATGAAATGACTTTTACATCTTGAGAGGGGAGAGGAGAGAGGAGAGGGAGGGAGGAACCACACCTCCTCCTCCCAAAGTGGGGTGGTTGGTATGAGTTTATAGAGAGAGAGAGAGTGGAGTAATTTGGATGTCTTAGATTTGCTCTTGACATGACCCTTCAAAGCAAATGATTGAAGCAGAAGCTGCACAAGCTATTCAAGATCAGTTCTAAAATTACTTTGAGGCTTTCTATGATCATAACCAGGTTGTGGTGATTGACAAGTCAAAACAAAATCTACTGCTATGACAATTCTCTCTATTTTAACTCAAAAATTTTTAGCCATCCAAAGTCTTCGCTTTCAGTTTTTTTAAAGAGAGAAACTCTGTCTTCTCTCTAGGAAAAATCAATCCTTCCGTTCAATTTCGCCGGAGAGGAAGGTTTAAGTCTCGGCTCCACCTTCCTCTCCATCTTGCTTTCCTTTTCCATTTCTTTTCCACTACCTATATATGAATATGTTTATATGGTAGTGTTTTTCAACTGGTTCAAATTTTCACAAATCTACAGCTCTCCAGCCTTGAACAGTTGACATGCGCCCCACCACGACGTTCCCCTCCCGCCGATGTACTAGGACGACGTGGAACCTCGCCCAAAATGTAGTCACGTGACCCTCACGCGCGACTTATTTCAGCGCATGACCTTCAAGCGCAGCCACACACCGACAACTCCGCTGGCTACACGCACTATACCAGCAGACTCTCCACCCTCCGATCCTTCAAATCAACATGACCCCACCTCCATTCCACTGGCGGGGGGTCCTCACGTGCCACTGTAGAGACTCAGGCTGGCTATTTCGCCACTGCATATCTGTTCTTCCGATGCCAATCTAGCCGAATTATTACTTTCCCTAACTGGTGATCATATGAAAGAGACTAAGGATCTTACCAATAAATATCTCAAGACTTTCAACTACAGTGCTTCCGCTTGCACCACCTCTAGCAATGGCTTACCTTCAAAACGTATTTTAAGACGGTACCCTCTTTGTAGGGTCTGGGTAGAGACCAAGAAATTGGTCTCAAAACCTTTTTTTTTCACCTTGTTTGCATTATGGTTGTTGTTTTGAGGTGTTTTGTTGGGGAACCACACATTTTCTAACTTGTATCATCTTTTATTTTAATGAAGTTTGTTTGCTTAGAGAAGAAGGAAAAAAAACACTCATAAACTTTTATGACCATTTAGGCATGTTTTGACATTACAAGAATTTTCAAAAATTCTCAAAATTCTTTGTAATTTTGTGAACAAACATTACTCAAGGCAAAACACCTTTTAATTTTAAATTTTCAAATTTTTTATCTTATCATTACAACTTTCATAAAATTTAAAGCAAAAATTATATTCAAATAATTTTTTAACTTTATGATATTTTTATTCAACTTTTTCTCTATTTTTTCTCAAAATCCAATAAAATATTTTCCCTTAAATCATTTCACTATTATTTACAAAAATATTAGATACTTCAGGCATCCAAATATGCCAGATTCGGAAGGAAGAGAAGGTTATACTATTCTCTAAAGGAATATGCTAAATGTACTTTAGAAAAACTTACAAAAAATTTATTTATCCATTTGTCAATTATTGATATACTGAAAATCATAAAATTTGAAATTTAAATTTTAAATTTTAAAAGAAAACTAACAAAATAAATCTTATAAGTAAAATTGTAAGTATATACATGACTACTCTTAAAATGCATATGAGGTAGGATAATGAGGATGGGATTTTTTCAAAGGCTTTTTCATTGGTGGCGTGCCTCAAAATTATTGTATAGAAGAGCGTGGTTAAGAGTACATGTGACAAATGTAGTTTGGAAGATTCTCTGGCTCTCCTCTCTCTGATTTACGTACTCCATGATTGCAGATTTCTCACCTGCAGGCGAAAGAGATGGCAGTCACGAGATTTTGATTTTGATTTTTATTTTTAAAATATTTTCTCTTTTAAAGTCTTGTGAGCATCGAGATGAATGAACTTGACAAAGAACCCATCCCTTCAATTCCCAGTGGTCCTTCTAAATTGATAGTTTGATACCCACCTCACTCCTCATCCTACACACACATTCTGTTCAACTTTCTCTTATCCAACGGACCTTCACTTCCTTCTTCTTCTGCTTTTTTGTTTTTTTTTTTTTTTTCTTGCCAAATATTACAAATAATGAATTGAACCCATTTAGCTTTTCAACAGTTTTTCAGTCTCTGAGTTGGAAAATTTGCCAAGCTAAACCATGACAAGTGTAGCAGTTTGGAGCAAAGAAGAAGAGAAAGCTTTTGAAAATGCAATTGCAATGCATTGGGTGGATGAGGACTCCAAAGAGCATTGGGAGAAGATTGCTTCAATGGTTCCCAGCAAGAGTGTGGAAGAATTGAAGCAACACTACCAAATGTTAGTGGAAGATGTGCGTGCAATAGAGGCAGGACATATACCACTTCCCAACTACTTAGGAGAGGAAGCATCATCTTCAAACAAAGACTGCCATGGCTCTTCTGGGGCCACGGCTTCGGATAAGAGGTCAAATTGTGGTTATGGAACTGGGTTTTCAGGATTAGGACATGACTCAGCCGGGCATGGAGGGAAAGGAGGGTCGAGGTCAGAACAAGAACGGCGAAAAGGGATTCCATGGACAGAAGAAGAGCATAGGTATTGTTCAAATGACTTTGAATACATGTTGAGCTCTGCTACTGACTTGTATTTGCAGTGTCAAGCTGCCTCTCCAGTTGGTGATTTTGGAACATGGTGTATTAGCATGAATTATATTAGGCTTAAATCTGTCATAATAGATCCTAGACATATATCTGACTAGAGGAAGTGCTTAAAGATGTATAATTTGGCAAATCATATGTGAAATCTGGATAAAGAAGCTGATTATGAATGGCAAACTTTGGAACTGACTTAATTTTGATTCTACAGGCTGTTTTTACTTGGATTAGACAAGTTTGGCAAGGGGGATTGGAGAAGTATTTCAAGAAACTTTGTCATTTCCAGGACTCCCACACAAGTGGCTAGCCATGCTCAAAAGTACTTCATTCGCTTGAACTCCATGAATAGAGATAGAAGGAGATCTAGTATCCATGACATTACTAGTGTGAACAATGGAGATGTCACTTCTCATCAAGCACCAATTACCGGCCAACAGATACACATGAACCTGTCAAGTGTAGCCGCTATAGGACCGCCACCAAAGCATAGGACTCCACTGCATATGCCTGGTATGTATGGAACGCCAGTAGGGCATCCGGTTGCTGCTCCACCAGGGCATATGGCATCGGCAGTTGGAACTCCTGTCATGCTTCCTCCCGGACCCCATCCCCACGCATATGTTGTCCCAGTTGCTTACCCTATGGCACCTCCCCCAATGCACCAATAACATTCCTATCTTCTGTAACCAAAGTTTTCCAGGTTCGCATTCAGAGGAGTGGTTTGTGCAATGAAAAACCTCATTGCATCAGAAACTCAGTTATGGACAGATCACAGCTCTATTGTATCTAATTTGGATCATTCCTTCTTATTATTAGATGCTTTAAAACATCACATGTTCTTACATTGAATGAATAACGTCCATTTTCAACTGAAACGATACACTTTCTTTTTATGTGTGTTATATGTATATATTTATATATATTTTCAACAGCTCAATACATGCGAACAGGCAACTACCTTTAATGTATATAATTCACTAGTATATAGGGGTGGCAATATGTCACACGACCCGTTAACCCAACACGAACACGACACGATAATAGCGGGTTAGGGTTTAGCCATAACGGATTCGGGTCAAAACGGGTTGACCCGTTAAGACACGATTGCTTAACGGATTGATAACGGGTCAACCCGTTATAACACGTTATGACACGTTAAGAAAGTTAAAGTTACAATTATACCCTTATACCTAAAAATAAAATTGTTAGAATTTCAATTTCGATATTTTTAGTATTTGGATTGTAGTTTTGGACTTATAATTAGTTTTATAATTTTTATAGATATTGTGATTTTAACATTTATATAAAATTATGCTAAATTTAATCAAGTTAAAAAGGTTAATTTCGAGCCTATTCAACCCATTTACATAAATAGTTTAAAATGAGTTGTATTGTGTCGTATTAACCTATTTAGTAATATTTTCTTAATTTCTTTCTTTACTTATAAAAAAAAACATATTTCGTAATATTCATTAATGGGTCAAAACGGGTTGACACGACACGACCCGTTATGTTAATGGGTCGTGTTAGAGTTTGAGATTTTGACACGATAAGTTTAACGGGTCGGGTTAGGGTTGACCTATATAACCCGTTAACACGATTTGACACGACACGAACACGACCCGTTAACACGATTTGACACCCCTACTAGTATAGCACCTTCATTTATGAAGGAAAAATATTATTGGAATGCAAAGACATTTTTATGTCAAGACAGACAAATGCATCCTCATTTCTTTATAACTGTTTAATGTATATAATTCACAAGAACAATACTATAGGCAATTATTGCACTTGCATTTAATTCATGGGCAACAGGGATCTTGTCCAGTGGACCCGCTGCTCTCAAAAAGCATAACCGGTCTTACTGAATTTGATACTTGCATGTTTCTTTCCTTTATTCTGAACTCTTTAACTTTTTGCCACACAGAGAGAGAGAGAGAGAGATAATGCCACAAGTACACGTACAATACCCTTAAAACAACATGGGCATGCAGTAAAGATATCATCCTGAAACTCGCTGGCATACAAGGGTGCACGAGATTACAAGAAAAGGGTGCATGTATAGTTTATCTACAAAATCAATCAGCACCCCTTTGATTTTACATGAAGATGCCCCTTTAGTAGATGATACAATAAACATGTCTGTCCCCATTTCCACCATAATGGTTCCACAGCCCCTCATCTCTTTTTGCCTCCCATCAAGTTTGGACCATGACGCTTGGAATGCATTAAGGGAAAGGGACACAGATCCTCACTTCAGTTTTTCAAACAATACATCCCCCAATGTGAGGCAAACTTGAATACTTGAACCCAGAGCGGGCCAGAAGTTCATCTGTTCAACCAAAAGCAGATTGGTGGGCATCAGGGAAGTTAAAAGTTTGTACTGCTCAAGTGAAGATCTTCCTACTCCTAACAAATTAGTACAATTACGCTTCATACTGTATAACTTTATTCTAAGTTTCTATTTGGTCCCCGACCATTGAATTTCACAATGTCATCCCAAAACTTTGAAGATTGTTGCAATGTTAACCATTATGTGGTCTGTCTCACCATGATTATGTGCAAATGCACGAGACCACATGCTCCCACTAAAACAGACATGGCCCTCACATGTTTCCGGCCAAGCCAGTTGCCATTTCCAATCCAAAACCCCTACAAGTCATGCAAATGTCCATTGTGCTTTATAGGCAGGAATTGCAAGTACGATTGGTCTGAAACATGTGACGCTCATGTGCTACGTTTGATTGGCTCAGATGTTGATAATTTGTCTCCTGTAGTAATAGAAGGTTAACATTTGCAACAATCTGCAAAAGTAACAGCTTACATTACCGTAATAAGAAGATCGACAAATAAAAACTAACAAAAGTTGGATGGTGTAAAATGTAGTTAGGCCAGAGAAATAGGTGATACATACAAAATGTTGGGGAAAAAATTATATTCACCTTAATCACTGCAGTAGCAAAATACAATATTGAGCGAAGATTATAGCTGCAAACAAATACATTAAAAGTTAACTCAGATGAAATGAAAGGGACGCTAATTATAAAACCAAGAACAATAGTAGCAACAACACCGCCCACAAGTATAACAAGCATCTTTCTGACATAAAGGGCATTCAACATGTGAGTCCTCTGTAAATAGCCTGCAGGAGTAACCTATATAGACAAAGTTAATTTGCGACATAAGATCACAAGAAGGCAGGATCCTTTGAATTTGCTTCTAGGAAGTAAATCCTGGGTGCAAGATCCCACTCCTCATAACCGTGTATCAACTAATCTAGAAGAATTCCTAGTACGAAATTGAGCCCAAGATGTCTATGTCTAGTACTCATCCCAAGCCTACTCTTTGACCACTAGATTGCACCTTAGTTAGCAGCATAAACATTATGTCAAAGGTCAGGAAAAATTCTACTCGAAGCTTCACATTACATGGAAAAATGACAGACAAGCATAACCAAACTTCTCGGTTCTAAAAACAAAAGCTTCTAATGAAGTCAGAGGGCCTCATGGCGTGGGAGTTTGGAAACTTATCCGGAAAGGATGGGATGATTTGCTCAACTGTAAGTTTGAGGTGGGAAGGGGCACGCGGATCAAATTTTGGCATGACATTTGGTGTGGGGACGTGGCCTTGAAAAACGCTTTCCCCTCTCTTTATAGGATTGCGTTGGATCAAGGCTCTTCCGTGGCAGATAATATGTGCAACAATTCTGATTCCATTACTTAGCCTGTAAGATTCACTAGAGCTGTACAGGTTTGGGAATTGGGAGACATTACTAATTTTTACAGGATGCTATACACGCTGAAGTCAAGGGTAGAAAGGGATGACAGTTTAATCTGGACCCGCACAGGAAACAAAAAATTTTCAGTCCGTTCATATCACAAAGCCTTGTGGATCCACTCCTCCACTGACTTCCCTTGGAAATCCATATGGAGGACCAAGGTTCCTCTCAAAGTAGCTTTCTTTGGGTGGGTGGCCTCTCATGGTAAAATCTTAACAATTGACAAACTAAGGAAGAGTGGACTCTACCTAACGGATTGGTGCTATATGTGCAAATGTAATGGCGAATCAACGGACCACCTCCTTCTTCACTCCAAAGTAGTAAAGGTAGTGTGGGATGCAATCTTCTCGAGACTCGGTATTGCTTGGGTCATGCCTAAGAGGGTGATAGATCTATTGTCTTGTTGGCAAGGGATTAGGGGCAACCGTAAGATCGCTGCAGTATGGAAGATGGTACCTTTATGTTTAATGCGGTGCACATGGAGTGAAAGAAATGGCCACTGCTTCGAGGATTGGGAACGCTCACCAAACAGTTTTAGGGACTTTTTCTTTCATACTTTGTTGCTATGGGCCTCTTCTATTGTATGGAATGGAATGAGTCTAAATGATGTGTACGCTACTATTAGTAGCACGTAATTTTTGTAATTAGGCTCTTTCTCGTATATCTCTTGTGTACTCGGGCTTTGCCTATTTACGTGGTTCAATAAATTTTTTTACCTATGAAAAAAAAGAAAAAAAAAAAAGCTTCTAATGCCTGTTCTATAAAACCATTTAATGAAATCTCATCTCCAAGAACAAGGGATACACAATTGCCAAAGGGCTAAAGCATTCAACAATTTTGGCAGCAAGCTACTGCAAAAATATATTGAAAAAAGATAATGGAATGTAAAGGAGAGGTTGAGGAATACACGCATGGATTCTTCAGTAATTATAAATATACTAGTTGTAAGCCTCTGTAATGCAGATGAACAATTAAATTTATTAAATGAAACATTCGTTATTTGACTAAGTTAGCATGTCTTAACCCATAATTAATAAATCGAACCTTCAAAAAATTTTAAATGTCACCATTTTGATCTTCAAAATTTTCATTGAACTCAATCAAACCTCACGAGTCACGAACTTTGCCTGAGTAAAAACTGATCAACAAAAAACTGAAAAGAGGGATAATATAGATGAAATTGGAGACAAGCATGATCGGTATTAACATAACTAATGTTACCATTCAGACGAAGGATCATTTCAGAAGTAAAGCACATGAATTTACAGGAATACAACTAAAATGTATCTACATTTTGAAAGGCAACTGTGGCTCGATAGTTCAACTAGTTTCATTACTGGGAATCAATGAAGCGGTCAAGTTAAACAAATAGCATGCTAACTAATCCATAGTGGCTCTTTCCCTGCATGAAAATTCTTACTTCATCATAAATATTGTCAATTAAGACTGCCATGCTGCAAATAGGCACAAGTTGTTCATAAAACATGCCCACAACAGGCAAGGGACAAAGAGAAAGAAACACCACACAAACACTGTATCCAGAAGTAAATAAATTCAAAGCTGTTGGCACAACTAGCAAAGAAGTTCAATTTGTACAAATTATTGTTTTATAATTTCTGCGCAATGTTGGCAAGAAGATTTATAAGAAATAAAGTGTTAATTCATCAGTATTCTATAAAAAAGATTATCACAAAAGACAGATCATCCTAAAATGTGTACAACTTCAAGCAGATAAGGATGAACCCTCCTTCAAAAACCTGATGCATTGCTGCTATTCCATCTTGATGATTCCGGACAACAGGACAAGTTGATCGTGAAAAGGGCACAGTCCAACCCTCTCAAGTAATTGAAATTCCTAAAATAAATTCATCTTTTTTCACTTCTGAGGGACCCTCTATTGCTCATGCACTTGAATTGCCAAGAAAATACACAGCACAACTCAACTTCCTCTTCTCAAGAGATAAGCTACTAAACTAGAAGAATTTACATCCGCTTGAATTTCCAAGAGAATACACAGCACAATTCAACTTCTGATCTCAAGGGATCATCTTCTAATCTACAAGAATTTAATGTTTCAACAATTGTATCAAACTCCCCAGGGACAAAATCTCAAAGAGAAGCATATTAAGAAATTATAAAGCAAAAATCTACATCAAACCAAAGATCCTAAAAACTTTTCTACCAAAAGCATGCAAACTATCACTAGGATATAATATCTCCTGATAATCTCCCCCTCTTCATACACTTCTTCTAAAGCATTGCTTTCTCATTAAAAACTTAAAACAAATGAAGTTTTTGAGGTATTGACTTCTAATTAGAGGACTAGTATGTAAATGAAATCGAGATCATTGGACAAATGGAAACCCTGATAGGAACAATGCCAAAAAGGTGCAAATTAGGCACAAGCCAAGTATATGCTATTTATGCAAAGACCAACGAACATTTCTATTCGAAGAAATTGGTGCCCTAGCACACTTGGCAAAAGCACCACCTGTATTCTAAGGGCATACTCCTTGGTACTGCCATTCTAATAACCATAAAGGTATATAAAAGCAAATGCGTACATAAATTCGAACTAAAGGTCCACAAATTTAAACCCAGTGATCAACCACCAACTTAATTTTCTTTTCATTCTAGAAACACGCTACATATAAGGAATAGGCTGCTTAGGCAGCAGGCTGACAGAAAGCTTTATGTTTACAATACAACCTTCTTTTTCCTATTTTTCGTTTTTGGACAAGTGAGACTGTGTGAAACAACCCGGCTTCTATTTGATTATTTTCTTATTCAATAACAGTAAAGCACATTCGAGAAACGCACTGAAGTATTCAAAAAGCTAAATTAGACCATCTAAAACCACTACGTTTGAATTCAGCCCTTAATCCAGAAGAAAATAAGCAAAAAGAGAATCGTTCACCGGTTTGCTTTACGCTCTGTTGGAATTGCATCAATGCAGCAACATATTTTGATATAGCAAGCCCTCTTGTGCCCCTACTTACAAAAGAAACAAAAATTCAAGAGACAAAACAACACACACAGAGCTGCTACTTTTGCTCCTCTAGAAAAACAGCCCCAAAAGCAAAACCTCCACTTAAAATGGAACCAAATATAATAAGCTTAGTTCACTAGTTTTGGTAAGCAAACAAGTTAACAACATAAACATATAAGTGAAAATTTCATTTATTTCGCTTTTCCCGCAAATTCTCAGCAACCTTGCACTACCAGGAAAACAAAATTAACAACAAAAATTTCGTTAAGCCTCCAAAGTTAAGGGGACTCCTCGAGCTCGTTCATCTTCTCTCTCTTCTTCAATTCGGCTTCATACTTTTTCAGTCTCTCGTTCATTTTCTCCTGCGTTAACAATTAATGAAAATAATTAGAAACATCTGAAATAAAAATAATAAATTAAGAATTCAAATTTTCTTCTCTTTTCTATTTTTTCTCTGCAACCAAACGGACAGTTCGGAGAGTAAAGTTGGGAGCGGGGGAAGGAAAGCAAGCTGACCTTGTAGCTAACTTCAACGCGGTGCATGACGTAGAAGCCGAGAACACCACCAAGAATAGTGCCGGTGATGATCCGAACGTAGCCCCATTTCCGAGAAGCAGCCGCCACCATCTTTTTTCCCGCACTTTCTCTCGCTTTCTTTCCTCGATTTTCTTTGGGAAAGATACGGCTTAGATACTCTAAGCGGCGTCAGAAACTCAGAAGCCTGCCCACCGTTTGTTTGACTGTAGAATATCAAGTTGACTTGCTCGCGGTTCGGCGGTTCCCCCGAACCACTTTCCTCAAACCTTCTTTTTTTATTTTTTTTTTATTTCTATAAATTGTGTATTTTTTTTATATTAAAGTATTTAACAAATTAATATTCTTCAAATTTAACATTTTATCAAATTTTAGAAAAATGATTATAATTTCATATTTAATAATATGATATCTACACCATTTTAAGGTACAAAATAATGTGATAAATAGAATTTGAAAGAAAAATAATGGAAAACATTGAATTTTTTTTTACTTAATAATTAAGAAAGTAAATATAAGTGAATTGATTTTTTTTTAAAATATTTAAAACTGTGTAAAAAATAATTAAAATAAAAGAAGAAAAAAATAAAAAAGTACATTTACACTTATCGGTTCACTTCTTCGATTATATATCGATCCCCATAGCACTGTCCAAAAATAATACATACACAAATATTTTATAATTTTTTATATAAATTTACAAATTTCTTAAAAAATATATTATTTTTTAGATTCAAAGCTATCAAATTCAAACAAGTTTCAATTAAATTCAAAAAATAATTATATTTTATTAAAGAGTTGCATAAAAATTGTAAAATATTTGTCTACCAGAAAAAAAGTGTAAAGAGGAAAGTGTGAAATTGTACAGATGCAAACCATTACACAAAAACCATTCTGCAGAATGAGATAATCACATATGACACATGCCATTAATTCAGTCATCCTATTACAAAGTAATACAACCTTTGAGCACAAGACCTAGCCCAAGCAGATCATTTCCCTTGATAAAACTAATGGAAATGGTGCTCAAACACATACACACTGATATTACTATGGTGATGATATGGATCTACTCAAATCATCTACAACTGTAAAGCGCCTCTTACAGATAAACAACATGCTGAAACCTGAATAAATAAGGATGAAATCGTGGGATATAGTGTAGTGGAATCCATGCACTAACTGTTTATCTGTCTTTTTTCTTCAACCCCTCAGCCCTTGGACTGGAAGTGGATGATGACGGTTTTTGAGTATGATCCACCAGCCGTAAGCGCGACATGACATATGCCAGGAGTTCTTCATGGTGGGAGAATGTGAAGTCCAAGTGGGCATACTCAAACTCGTTGTATGATACATTCACACCCGATTCCTTCATTAACTTGTAGTGCTTTCTCACCATTGATGGCCGGATTACCTTGTCCTTCCGTCCGGCAACCAGATCAACTGGAATATCAATGAGCCAATAGCATTCACCCAAGTCCAATGGCTCGGAAGATCCATACACCTCCATGTTGGCAGATGCACTCCCATAATCAAACATCTTGAACTTCCTAGAGTGCTTCATCTGTGCAAGGTGGAGAGCCACATGAAATGAAACTCCTGGCATATCATTCATATTGTAGTGCGGTAAACCTAACACACCAACCCAATTTGAGCTGTCTCCACCGACAACGTAACTCATTAGGGTTTGAACTAGCCCTCCAACTGCAGGATAGTTATGGAAATCCCTAGCCAACTTGTTAAGTAGCATACGGAAGAATCTGGTTGGTATATAAAAGCTAGTCACAAATGGTGACAAAATAGGGGCCAACACAAGGAAAAGATGCTCCACGATGGTGAAAACAAAATTAGAATCAGCATGGAAGCCAGCAGGAGATAATAAAACCAATCTAGATAATCTGTGAGGCTTTTCTTCCACCCGGCGTGTTATAACATACATCAACATAGCAGCTCCTCCCAAGCTATGGCAAACTGCACAAAGTTTGTAAAGCTGATCATCAGTTTCCAGCTCAAGATCAGGTTGGCTAAGCTTCAATTCTGAAGTTTTCACTAGGTGAATTTTCTCGATCATTGCAGGAATATCCTCAGTCCCATGCTCATTGATGGAATATCGCCAGTACCTGCATCGATGCTCACATTTAGGTACAGCATTAAGGTATTATAATAACACGACATCACAGAAGAGTTTATGGAAGAAATAGCATAGAGTCATTGTCCTATTGTTCCCATCCACAAGCTTTCTTGAATGCAAATGAATCAAAGGTATAACTCCATTCAAAACAGACAAAGGAAAAAAAAAAAAAAAACAATGAACTCATGCAAACTCACTGTCGTGAGGAAATGTTCTTGTCAACATGTTCCCTAGAAACCAGGCCTCGAAAATTCCCAAGGAAAACATCATATCCTGAAGCAAGCAAGCAATAACATATTTGTAGTTCAATATATTGAGAAATTCTGAAAATCATGCATACTTCTAAAGAAAATATAACAAACCTTGATCAAAGGCTGCAAAAGCAGGTGAACCAACAACCCCATTGCACACCCAGCTGGAAAACAAAATAAACTTATTAGAAAGCATAGATAAGCAATAGGGTTGATAACTAATAATTTAATAATTTTGGAAATAGAGGAACAAAAGGAAGTTGTATGTCACCTAATAGATCAAACTTGTACAACTTAACTTGCATTATCATAAACATGCCAACTCCATATATATTATGATAATTTTCATAAATACTGCTAAGCTCAAAGTCAACCTCCTTATAAAGGTTTGACATTTATTTAAAGGAAAGTGGATCCAGAAGACTGTACAACAAATAGAAATCTTATGTTTTAGAATTTTCAATGTTCTACATAAAAATGATGTAGTGTAGGAAGTTAAAGAAAGAAATAACGGATGATACATCATGCAGAGTGCTGGTGTGCAACCTTCAACAAACATTAATGATATTGACAATGCACTGAAATGCCCAATCCATTAACCAACTAAATATAGCTCTGTAAGTTAGGGGTGGGCAGAGGGGGCACCGTCCCTCTAAATGCCCAAGCCATCTGTCCCCTTGCCCCACCAGCCGGGGTGTGCAGGCCCCCCCCGCCTGCACCAAAGCGGCCACGTGGGGACAAGCCCAGGCTGGGCCCAGGCTTGCCCGCATTAGCCCCATCCGCCCGCATATATACATATATATATTAACAAAAATACTATTTCTTTAGTAAAACGATGTTGTTTTTTAGGTGTTTGGCTGAGTACTATATAAAGAGAAAACCCTAGTGTGCTCTCCAGACTCCTCCCTCTCTTCTCTCTCTTCCTTCACTCTTTAGTCTCCTCTTCTCTTCTTCTCCTCCTCCGTTCTCTCATCTCCTCTTCTTATCCTCCTCCTCCTCTTCTCCTCCACTTTTTCTTCTCGAAGGCTGAAGCTTGTGACTGTGAGACACGGTGTCTCAAACACCTATGGCCCACTGGCCACTGTATGGTCATGGTTCTTTGCTCAGACTCACAGCTTGCTACCAAGCCATGGTCTTGCTGGAGCAAAAAGTTGCGATCTTTTTTTTTTTTTTAATTTTATTTTTTCAATCTGTGTTTGTAATTGTTGGATGATGGATCTATGAGTTTTACGGTTGCATCAGTGAATTTGTTGTTTTTTCCAGTTGGTTTTGGATTTTTTTTTCCCCGATTGTTTTTCCAGTTTTGGTTTTGGATTTGTGATTCTGTGGACTTTTCCACCGTGGGTGGGTGGTGGGCGGGGTGGGGTGGACGGTCATGGGGGCCAATCTGCCCCTCGGCATCCGGACCGGGGCACCTACCCACAAGGGGTGGTGTCAAGGTCAAGGGTGGAATAAGGGCACCACCTATACGGGGGGGTGCGGGTAGCACCCCTACCGTAAGTCACCCTAATAGACACTTGGATCAGGTCTGGCAGAGGGTAGAACAACCGGTAGACTTCCCACCCCTTTTTCTTCATTTCTATGTGATAGGAAATGTGTGTCATATATCAGCATAACCGGTATGTGGAGGACTTCAAAATATCAGGAGTACTTCTTTAATAAAATTATCCTCTAAACAAACAGGACCCTAGCAAAACTAAGAGTGAGAAGAGGAAAATGGGAAAGTTGACGGTCGAGCACTTCCACTGTCTAGCAACAATTATTCACAAGAAAAGATTAATGAGGACAGTTGAATCCCTGATGATAAGGCAGGTACATATTTTTTTTTAATCACTAAATAAGAATTTTATTGATGAGGACTAGGCATAGCCCAAAGTACACGGGACATATACTAGAGCAACACCAAAGCATGAGTGATAAGGCAGGTACATATGGAATGAAAAAACACTTGATGATCTCTGCAATCATTGATACATATTAAGCTAGAGAGAAAACTGGGAAAAAATCTGAAAGCCAGCAATTCTTTCAGGTGCGAGAAAGCCTGTGTCAAATTTGAGAACTGCATATTCAAGTGTAGCTTGTATGCAATTCTTAAAGAAAAACAAGAAAATATTCATAAGAACAAACTACAACAAATTGGTGGTAATAAAAGGTAACCAATTATGTCATCTAGATGCTGGGCTCACAACAATAAAAAAGGCCAAAGGAAAATGGTTGCAGATTAAATAATTCAATGTAAAATTGCACCTATGAGTTTGGCTGGAGGTCAAGAGCTGGTGAACAAGGAGTAGACAAAATTTTTGTATCTAAGAAAGAAAGAACTAACTCACCCCATAGATGAGTCCATAATTCCATGCTGAAGATAAACTGCTTTCCTTGCATCACGTCTGCAAGATCACACTGCAGGTGTAAGGCACAATATAATTACATAAACTTACAATTTGACAAGAAAAAGTTCATACCGAGGGATTCTTTCCAAAAGAAGAACATATCCATCTGCAGTGATCACATGGATAGCTTCGTATGGGTACCTAATACAATGAGAAAAGTGTGAAATTTGTAGAAAATATGAGTAACTAATAAAAGAAACATATCTTGAAAAAATTTACCACAGATGGCTCTTACCCAAGCTCCCTTATGACATCTTGACATGTTCGAGCATCTGTATTTAGAGATTGATGATGAAAAGTAGTATTTCGTTCAGTAGGAGCTGGATCATTTTCCCCAAGTGTAGCTGTAGTGAAAGAGGCTTCCAAAACACTTCCATCATTCTCTCTGGTACCCCCATTGTGAGATGAAATCCATCTTGATAGTTTTCTGAAAGCCTCTAATGGGGAAAGAATAAAATGAGCTGCCTTATGAACAACATCAAAAATGGCTTCTATGAAGATCTCGATTGCTAGATGAAGATCCTGGTTAAAATCCAAGATAAAATAAGCCAAAAAGAAATCATAGATCTCAATCTTTCCATAAGAGGATAAAGCCAAACAACAAACCACAATTTCCAAGAGCGATGACTGATAGTAGACTTTGCACATACCTCTATGACTCCACGTCTCCTGTCAGTGGCACGGTGAACAGTGTGGTCCTTGAGGGTTAGCACTCTTTTAATCGAACGTAAATTTGGAGACTGGTTTTCAGAGATAGCAGGGGCTTTTGATCCCCTATTATAAAGAAAATGACAAAGATAAACTGGGATTCCCAGGAGCAATTTGGCAGGCAACAGAATCCAAAAGAATAAGCATCTGATCCATCCTCTATAATGCCTATCATACTTGGTAAAAGTACTAGCCCCAGAGGCTCGCGAACTCTGAGATGATGGTGATGCAGGATATATGTTTAGGTCACTATCTTCTTCAGCAGATGAGTAATCTACACTTGATGTATCAGAATCCACAGAGAGCTCATGAATGAGCTGGTTGAAAGAGGACACTCCACTGTATCATCAAGAAAAAAGCAGAAATGTTGAAAACTAAAGCAAAGATGCAGGATATGTCGAAAAAAATCACCACATAAGTTCTTTAGCTGCTATTCTTGCGTGAAAAGATATAAAACTGTTTAGACTAGACAAGTTTGTAATCACAAGTGACAAGTGACAAAATATACATCCCAATCAACATGATTACAATCAGTTCATATCCACACACAGAGAGAGAGAGAGAGAGAGAGAGAGAGAGAGATTACAACCAGGTTTATGATAAAACATGAACCATCACTTCACAATATGTAAAACCCATTTCAAAATGGTATCTGAAGGAGATAGAAAATCTCATACTCTGCACCCTCACCACAGAATTCTTTTATATGATGATTTATTAGATAAAACAATAGCATTGTAGAAGATACTGAAAGTGCAATAATTGACTTAGGATCATTTGGATGGTAAGAGTATCTCGGATCATCTGTGAATAGTAGTGAAATAGTTTATGAATAGTAGTGTAGTGTGAGATGGTCTCAGCAGCCAAACATAGCCTTAATTGTTTATCAGAATAACGCATCCCCCTTTCTTTAACTGCATCTTGTTTGCAAGGTAGGGAAAGTGATTATATCTTTTTTTGTTGATATGTACAGTGATTAAATATTCTTTCTCGAATGCAGGTCGAGAAAAAACCAAGAAATATATATTTACACCATAATTAGATTCAAAGCAGTGACCCTTAGCATGCATGAGCTTGTTTTGTGAAGATTAATAAAGGAGATAAGCTATTTCAAGACCCGTTTAAAATCTTAAAACTCAAAGCAGTGACCACTAGCATGCATGAGCTTGTTTTGTGAAGATTAATAAAAGAGATAAGCATCCAACTGCACAATAATGCCTAACATGTCCATTTTCATATATACATCAAACCCAAGTTCTAGAAAACGGGCATATTAGCTACCTTGTGATGCAAGGTTGATAAGAAACCTGCCTACAAATGACTTACCTATTGGGAAAGTGGTTATGTGGATACCAATATGAAGTGCTTTGTGGAAGGCCATTATATAATCAAAATATGGTGGGGCTCAGGGTGTATGGTGTTCAAACGAGATGAGCGAGCCACACGAGGTGGGGCTTTGGAAGCATATAAAAAGAGGATGGGATAGTTTCTCCAAATATACCCGCTTTGAGGTAGGTGACAAGTCCAAAATCAAATTTTGGCATGACATACGGTTTGGTGATATGGCCCTAAAGGAAGTCTATCCAGAGATCCACGGAATTGCACAGATTCAAGAAGCCTCAATTGCAAATCTTGTGGAAATATCTAGTTGCACTCCGTTGAAGAATGCCACCTTCATTAGAGCCATACGATTGGGAAATTGATGCATTCACAAAGTTCTACAATCTTTTATACTCTGTGTGGGGGGAGATGCAAATAAGATTTTCTGGAGTCCTTCTAAAAAAGGGAAGTTTTGTTCATTCTATAAGTCTCTCATTATGCAGAGCGTGAATCCATTCCCATGGAAAAAACTTGGAAGACCAAGGCTCCCCTTAAAGTAGATTTCTTCGTATGGACAGCTTCCTTAGAGAATATTCTCACTTTAGAAAGGAAACTCAGTTTCATCGTAACAGATTGGTGTTGTATGTGTAAAAATAACAGGGAGTATGTTGATAATTTACTACTTAATTGTGAGATTGCCATGACCTGATGGAATGAGTTTTTCACTAAAGTGGGGTTAGCTTGGTTGATGCCGAGAATGGTGATTGACTTCCTAGCAAATGCCTTCATGGTGGTCAAATAGATCGCAACAATCTAGAAGATGGTCCCGATATGCCTATGGTGGTGTCTTTGGTGGGAGAGGAATTAAAAGAATTTTCAAAGACCATTAGCGATCAATGGATGAGCTTATAATGTTCTTTCTTAACACTTTGCCCCATTGGTCGATTCTAATAGATTTTAATGGTTTGAACTTTCATGACTTCCTTGTATCACCAGACCATCATGCATAGGTGTTGCTTCTGTATATGTCCCATGTACTTAGGCTATGCCGATTATTTCCATCAATAAAATTTCTTATGCACACACACGAGCGCGCACGCACAGAACTATGCACCTCATTTTGAACAAGTTCAATTCCTCAAATTTCTGTTTAAAAACTACATTTCCAAAATAATTTTCTCCATTCTGTATTTTTGGGTAAGCCTCTACTTTACGATCAACAATGAACAATATACTTCACACACAAGTTTTGTATGCAGACTGTCTTCATAAATAAAAATAAATAAATAAATAAAAAGTTACCAACAAAATAATTAATGCTTACTTTTCCATCCAACGAGGAAATCGAGGACCACGAAAGGTTGGTCTGAGCTCCCAGCCATGGATACCTTCAAGGATAGTAGCCTTTCCAGGTAAAATAGTCAACAAAAGTGCTGACACTCCATTTATCAGCCTCACGATATTGTTTAGAGATTCATAGGTGAATGTCTTCACAGACCTGCACTAAAAAGATAAAAACAAAAACAAAAATGCAAGGGAAATTGCTCATGTCATGGCCAAAAATATCTCTAAAAAAGACGATCTCAAGGGAAATATCCCAAGTCACCGGTAGGCACCTAAAGATGGATAAAAAATAGTCCAAACACAGCACAGGAAAATATAAGCTATAGTGACACCCAAATGATCCATAACAGCTAAAATGATTTCAACCAAAATAAAAAACCACTGTTATCAGCAATACCAAAGAGAGCATGTGGAAATTACAGATGCTTTGGCAGAGAGCATTGGCCAGAAGCCGCCTTCACAGGAAAAGCTAAAAATTGATTTAAGTTTAAAAAAGAAACCAAGATGTACAGAATGCATGACTACAAGGTGATTAAATAAGGGGCATAGAAAATTTACCTAATCAAACAAGGATGAACAAAGAATGAACAGGTATTTCCAGCTTGCTACAAACACATGAAATTGGCCAAACCATTTATTTGTTTGTTTCCAAATTCCTAAAAGTTTGACCAAGCCTACTCCTGAGTGGATGTCTGAATCGCACATCACAGACTTTTCTTTTTTATATTTTCATGACCAGAGAATCATTTTTATACATCACTCTAAATATGGCTAACAACAATATTTTTTTTGATCGGTAATCAAGTAGTTTTATTCATAATAATAGGCAAATCCCAAGTACACAGGGAGTATACTTGAGAAATACCTAACTAGAGTTTACAACTGAAAGAAGAAAGTCATGGACATTTAGTCCATTACAAACAATGGCCACCACCCAAGATAACAATGTTTTAAAGAAAAAAACTTTCAGCTCCCCCATTGTTCTCTCATGGTCTTCCAAACGCCTATCATTTCACTCTCGCCAGATACACCAACACATACAAAATATAGCTAACAACAATATGTGTAACACTTCCCTCAATCCCAGAAATATATGGCGATACAGTAAGCCTAAGTGACTTCAAACCCATTAAACTACCTAAGATTGGTGCTAGAGTTCAACTTCACAGAACCAAGAAAGTCAACAGACGCTTCCTGATTGTTAGTGTAACCACACAAACAACAGGCACATTTGAAATGCAATTTTCATCGCTAGCAATGAAAGGCACAAAAAGCAAACAAGCCTATCGTAACGACTCGAAGTTGTACTGATAAAGTCTCCCATGGATTCGAATAAAGTGCTGAATTTCGTACTTCCTAGTAACAAAAGGAGTTAAAAATTAGCCCAGATTGATTAAATTAACTAACCCAGCTCGTCCAATCATCAAACCGTTCCGTACTTCCATATATACAACAAATTAAGTCTTAGTTTTATACGTAAAAAAACCTTCATAAGTATGAATTTCCACAAATCAATTCAAGATCAATCCATACGCAACACATAAAGCTCTAAAAAACACTCATTTATAAATAATCCGATGATTAAAATTTCCCAGACTAACATTTCTAGTTTCACGGATGAAATCAAGATTAAAACTTATACAAAACATAAAGCTGATTAAAAAGACCCCCTTTTTACATAATCCCATAGTTCAAATTGCAATAAAACTACTTGTATGCACACTCAAATAACAATAATATTCTGGGAAACAGAAAGAAGAAGAAGAAAAGGGCGCTGACTCTTTGGTGACGGCGAGGACGTTGTCAACGAACCGCTGCAACATCTAATTCGACCAACAGAAAAGTGATAAAAACAAACAAAATTTCTGGGAGCCGAAGATCGGAAGCGCCGAGATAGAGAGAGATGGCAGGGAAGCGAATGCGTGTCGAGAGGGTCCCGACCGAAAGATATGTTTTGCAGCAACGATTCGTGCCGTACGGATCACGAGAAAGTTGGTCGTTCAAAACGGAGTAAACGTGGTGGAATCTGATTAAGGCGGCACTCTATATGTGTTGGTTGCCGACTCGACATTGCGTCCACGTGCAGTTACCATTATACAGACCGTCTGTGATGGCGGACGGTTAGAGCATTGACATTGGTTTCATCAAAGTCATCTTTAAAATTTGATGAAAAAGTACAAGTTTTTCATAAATCCAAACATTCCTATCTATAATCTCACATTGGATTAGCCATTTGATTCATCAAAATAATAATATAATATTATTATTTTAATAATAATATAATTTTTTTTTCATATTTTGCAATTATATGGATATATATTTATATGGATATATATATTTTTACTTTTTATTAACTTATATGAATATATATATTTATTTTTATTAACTTATATGAATATATATATAGTTAATGAATTAAAATGCAGTAAAATATTCATTTGATGAGTGTACAGTAGCCCTTCATATTTGAAGGAAATGGGACAAACACTGTAGCTCAAAGTTACCCATTTATGGATTTGACTAATCCAATGCAGCCCTTTTTTCACATATTCATCTATTTTTATATTTGGCTTGACTTTTGATGAAGCCAATGCCAATGCTCTTAGGATATAATTAACGATAAAGGAATGTTACTCAACCTCTTCGGTCTCTGCACATCATATTTTTTAAAAAAAATTTAATTGTTTTTAAATTTTTTTTTTTGAGTTTATTATTTTTAAATTATTTAAATTTTTTATTCATTATTCATATATTAAAATATTTAATAAAAAAGAAAATAATAAAAATTAAAAAAAATATTGTGTGTGAAAGTTGTATTGAGCGGATTTTTTCTTAACGATAAGGCTACACAAGTTGTATTGTGAAAGTGAAATCGATAACGCTTACACGCAATGCAGATCAATGCATGGCTGCGGAGTATCCGCTAGTTCTGACCACCAAACTTTTGCTCCTGTTGGGCTCATTAAAAAGAAATGAGAAATGATATTTACTGTTGTGGTTGTGTTAGTGCTGCGCAATCTCTTTAAAAAAAGTAAATTAATACAGGACTCACATTAAAAAAAACTAACTTTTTAATCGTGGACCCCACTCTTTTTCAAAGCGATTGCGCAACGTTTGCACATTCCATAACTATACGTAGAATTACTCAAAAGAAATATATGAAAGTTCTATATGATATTATTATCTTACTTTTATCCTATATAGAATGTTATATATTTATTACTATTAGATTATCTTTTATTAAATAATTTTTCATCATCTAATAATGATAAATATGTCACGTCTTACATAATAGGATATGAATATAGAGTATAGAAATACTTAAAAAAGTAATGCTACTCATCATCCTCATATCATCCTATAATGTGGTATTAGATGATTGAAAATTATTTATTATATTTTATTTGTAAACCTATTATCTAATGTCACATCATAGGATGATGAAAGGATGATGAGAATTAAGATGATGAATAGATTTTTTTACTTAAAAATATCTTACAATAAATGAGAAGAGAGAAGAAAGTTCCACAAAAATAACTATTGAACTTATCTTTGGTAAAAATTAGGATTAAATATGAAATCTTAATTTTCTTGATTTTTAAATCAAAGTCACGATTTTTAACTTTTGCAATATTGATATATGAAAATAAGAAAACTTGCAACTAAATACATTTATCAATCTTTTGATAAAGAGCTATGCTACAAATTGGGACCCAATTTGGGTCTCGACTAGTGTATTTTATCTATTATATTTTTTGCTTTTTTCTTTTATGTACTTTTTTATCATCTTTAAATATATTTAAAAAAAAATTCACAATATTATTAAAAAAATACTTCCTTAATTATTAAATAAAAATTAAGAAAAAAAAAGAATCGGGACCTTCTCTCGGTGGGTTTAGCATTTCTATTTGATAAATATCTAGTGAAAAGATTACCACGTGGTATACTAATACCTCATGTCGTGTCTGTCCTTGATTGGTTTACACATAGCATTATTACGCTACATGACAATCCTTTTATTAGCTTTTTCTAACAGGAGATTAATGTAAGTATCTTAATTGTGAATTTTCTTATTTTCATATATCAATGGTGAGAAAGTTGAAAATTGTGACATCAAAAAATTTTATACACCATATTATCATTTTGCTATATAAGATATAATGCATTTATCACATTTAAATGATTCTTTATTGAATGATTCTTTATAATCTAATGGTGATAAATGTGTTATGTCTTACATAGTGAGATAAAAGTTGAATAAGACTTTATTCTGGACACCCAGTGACAATAACAAAAAGGTTTTGCTTCCATTCCATACCTATGAATTTCTCCAAAAAAAATACCATGACTGGCTTTGTAGTTTCCTATTTTAAACGCAAATCCACTTTGATATCAGAATCTACACAAATTTATTAGTAAGATGGAAGCAGAGCAATTGATACAATCAAGTCTGTCTAATGGTAGGGAAAAAACTGAACTGTATACATGCCCACATTGATGGCACCAAAATCTGTATAAGAGAAGGGAGAGAGAGAGATGGAATACTGTAATGCATTGGTAAACAATCTAAATTATTTTGCCTTTTAATTGCTACCTAAGCTGTAAAATGTTGTGTATAGAAGCTGGCCAATGTGGCCATGATCTGCTCATTTAAACATAGAACTCATAATCTGCAGAGAACGAGTCGTATATAGGTTTGCTTTCTTGGTTGATTGCAGTTAGACTTTTAAATGGCTCAACATGAGTCCATCACCAACAAATCATTTTGTTCTTTCGAAGCTGGGGCAGCTACGCCTGAGAATGCTGCTGTGGTAGTATTGTTGCCTTCTTCTGTTCTTGATGTGAAGGCAAACTCAGAAACCAAGGCCAGGTGATCACTACCTATATTCTGTACAACGATACATTTTTAATGTCAGACTGGGATAGAAATGTATCTACACCTAGATATTTAATTACAACGATAGATACAATCAAAAACCGATTATAAGCAACGTGGAAAACTGTGTTGCAGTATAACAAAATGAGGATTTCTGTGAATAAAAATTTTATAATCCTATCCAAAAAAAATAATATGCACTAGAATCCAGTGCCTAAGGCTCTATTTTGATGGTAAGAGTATCTCAGATCATCTGTAAATAGTAGTAAACTGTTTGTAAATAGTAGTAAAATAGTCTGGTTTGAGAACAGCTGTGTTCCCAAACTTACCAGCTTAGAAAGACATCGGTGTTATGATACTAAACTTGGGCAAACCTAGAGCCCAGGTTAATTAAAGAAAAGGAACCTGGGGATTAAAGAACTTGTGAATAAACCCAACCAAACCTGTGATGAAAAAATATTCAGTACTTCCAAAATGAGGTCCAAAAGTAGAGGATAACTGACTACAAATTTTTCAAAAGTTTCTTTTCAATCCCAGCTAAACAGGGTAATATTGTGCAGCATCAACCAACTACCAACTTGCTTGCTTACAAAAAAATTAGCATCAACCATAACAGGTTGAGAAGAACATTGAAACCTGTAACTTCTACCTATAGTTTGGAGGTTAGAAATTTGACATAGAAAGGGGAAGAGTTGTTAGAGCCCAAACTGTAAATAAAATAGCCTACAGTTTGTATGGTCTTTTGCATTGATTTATAATGTTAACAGAAATCAAAAGTTGACATTTACAGCTCTGCTTCTAGCTGTATAGAAACTATACAATGAAAGACAGCTGCTATCTAACGGAAATGGTATTTACGTATAAAACTATAATCATGCATCATTGTAATCTCGTAGAAGTAGTTTAGCAATAAATCACGGACTTGTCTCTTCACAAACAAGATGTCCGAAAAGTAACATCCACACCGAGACTAAAAAGTTATCATTATAAAGGTGTTGGAACTCTCAGCTTTGAGAGCATAGCAAATGCTTCAATTTTTATTTTTTTTTTCAAAAATTTGTTCAACTTCAATCCAAATTATCTTTAAATCCCACAAAATTGTATTGCTCAAAAAAAGTTTTCATCTAAACATTTGCCTAGGTTTCCATGAAAAGAAAACAAACAACTTTCACATTTGAAAAGGAAACACTAACACGAGTCTTATAAAAAAAACTTCTCAAATCCACTTACCCACTCTCACAAACAACAATACAAAACATATCTTAAAAAATTTATCCAAAAAACTTATCTTTCCTATGCGCTTTCACAAAATGCAATAGAAAACACACCTCAGAATTCTTTTCAAGAATTCTCAAAATTTTCACTATCCAAACATGCACAAACCCTCTTCATTAATTTCCTAACATGACTCAAAACTAGACATAAAAGAAACCTCTGTCATCCCTTCAACGCAAATGTATATCACCGTATTCATTGAAATGCTTTTAAGTTTTATCAAATTGCATCAGATGGCAGAACTCTCAAGTGTTCCTACCTTGCACGGGAGACTGCCTGTACTGTGGAGAGTATCAAATGGAATAATATCCAGAACTTTTGTGGGTACAAGGCCATCAGAGTACCTGTATCCATATAAGAAATTTAATATTTACTGTATTATCAGCCACCATTGGAATCATCATCATAACTTTCAGGAAAAGAAAGTGATTTACCATAAATAGTCAACAGTTCCAAGAAACTTTGAGTGGTAGGATGTAGCTAGAGGTTCACCATTAGATCCCCTTGTTTTTCTAGAACCCTAAAATTATATAGATGAACATACAGGAAAATAGATATAAGTAATTTGACGTAGAAGATAGGATATCAAACGATGAATCAAGGAATAAGGAAAAGAAAAAAATCTTAACTAGAAATGTTGAGTGTCTAATTACCTTCACTGTAGCATAGGAGCTGGAAAGCTTCAAGGGATGCACAAGTACATGGCACCCAGCATCACCAGTAGCAACTTCTACCTCTTTGTCCGTCCAGCAATTTTCAAGTAATCTGAAATTAAGTTTTCAAGCATATGAAGTTCAATGGTCAGCACTAAAAAAATAATATAGATTTGCGATACTCAAAGTAAGAAATAAAAAACAAAGTCAAGATATTCTACTGAACCTAAACCAAGGCATATGCCTCTAGGTGTGATATCAACGACTACTATCCTTTTTCATCCAGCAAAGAGAGAGAGAGAGAGAGAGAGAGAGAGTGATACGAATAGATGAAGTAAAGTAGATAGCCCAAAATATAATAGAAAAGAAGCAGGTAGATGTTATGGTTCTGATTGAAGGGTAGGGAGTGTTGCTGCCGCTTTGCATGAAGGCCTGTGCAGAAGTCGTGAAGAAGCCTCGAGTATGAAGTGGCAGTTTTATTAGTTACTAGTTGGAGTAAGGAACGGTGTCGTGTAAGTAATACAAATGTTAGTACTCATTACACTGCCGTTTTGTGTAAGTAGGAACTGAGTAGATAAGTTCTACGCAGTCATTTCATTAATTCCATACACTTGTAATACGCTATCGTTTGTAAAGACAATATACCAACTACATAAACTCGAGCTGGGGGAAAGATTCCTCACTCAGAAAATTCAGTCAAACATTACTCTCTTCTCTAATTCTCTCTATCTCAACTTCTTCTTCTGGAGATTACTATCTCGAACTAGTCAGAACTGGGCTCTTTACAGTAGATTAGTACTATAGGAATGGATTTTAACTGATAAAATCACAGCACCTACAGTTTTAAGATATAATACTAGATTCTGGCATCTAATGGGATTGAGTCCATATAAATAAGATGAAAATCGCACCGAAATAAATGCATTCCACTGCTTTGTTGTGTCAGGAATTTAGAGAGAGAGGCCTCTATACATATATGATTGAGAAATAGAAATTGTGTTTAATTTTTCAAGAGATAAAAAGCCAGAACAATGAAGAAATAATAATAATAATAATAATCATAATAATAATAATAATAATAAAAAGAACTCCATAACATGGGTTACCTGATGCTTTTCATGAGAACTGATGGTAAAGGTACACAAAACCATCTATATAAGGAACCTGGACCTGGTCCAAGCACAAGTGTGCTGCTGTGGCCAGAGTTCTTAACCAAGACATATATATATATTCTTATTTATTGATCATACAAAAAATAACTTGTGGCAACTACAAAAGAGAAATAGAGCACCCGTTCATTATGATGAATGGACTGCTCACTTCTTTCTTCAACCCCAAAACTTGGGCAGGATGACAAATGTTCTGCCCAGATAAGTCTCTTCTATCATAGAATAAGATATTTAGCTGCGAAATTGAAACCAGAATAATTTCTATCAGTACCTTGGCCATGAAAGTTGTACTATAGTTCATGAATGACCACAGTCAGTATTATTTCTGTAGTGAATGGACTTCTATAACAATATAATGTTAACGAGGTTATCAACTTAAAAGGGTGATTCACCTTGGAGGATGAAAGGAACTTGTATATTGCACTCTGTCAGCAAGAAGGGGAAGAATTATACTTTATCAGTGCAAAAAGTAAACTCAAGACAAATATAGTCTAAAATACAACACCTGAGGAGTGCTATTGAAATCGCCTGCAAGGACGAGAGGGGCATCTCCCCATTTTGCTGAGAGGATCTGTGCCCTCAACAAGAGAAAGCGTATCTGAAAAGTTAAGTTATTCAATATCAAAGCACATCCACAAAATGATACCACAGATTTAAAAAAATGTTGAAATTCTTAATTTAAAAAAATGAAATGCAAACCACAGTTTTTTTTCGTTTATATTTGATACAAAGAACACTTACATCAAAAGTTATTCAATAAATTAATAATTATCCAAAAATTCATTAAAAGGTTCAAAGTGAATGAAAAAAAATTGACAACAGCAAGTATTATTTGTGCATATTCTTGTTGAAAGAAAAATTGCATTAAACTGAAAAGAGAGAGGAGGGCCTGCCAGCTGGGGTTCAGAGTGGAGGGCAAAGATAACCAAAGCACTCACCACCAAGAATGTTGATAATTACTCTCTTTTATCTCATCCTTCTTCTTCTTTTGCACCCCTATGAACAAATTTTAATTTTACTGGTAATAAAGATTCTGTACTGCATGTCACAACTATTTTGACACAGTTATTGCCCAATCAATTGTGCAAAAATGCTATGAGATACATAAGATACTTCACATCTGACAAAGATCATTGCAAGAGGAATATATAAGTTGTGTTATTAAGCCCCAGGATTAGAAGTAAATATGTTCCAAGCATGAATAATAATATAAGACGTCAACGTACTCATAAAAAAAATGATATAAGACGTCGAGGTAAATTCACTTACTTGACCTAATTTAACATCCCCACGGCTTGGGTTATAAAGGACATGGATGTTACCAACCAATATTCTTCTGGATTCATCTTTTCGCATCTTCCTGTTTCGGCACAAAGTCAGCCTTCAAAGCAACAAAATATTTATCATAATACCACTAAAAAACTCAGCAGATGCATATGAGTCGATACCTCAAAAACAGAAAGTTGAGCAACATTATCACGAAGACCAAACTCCTTGAATTCAATACTCTGGCCCTCTAATAACCGGAACCTAATAGAAATGAGTTAAAATTATTCATATATCTCAACAAACCAGTCTCAGAAACATAATGCAAAATTGAACATAAATTTCTTACTCATCAGCTTTCCAAAACATAGCACAGCCATCAGCAGCATCTCCAGTGCGTCTCTAGAAAAGCAAACAACTTAGGAATTTTTAAGTCCAATTTGAAGAAAGCTGTAATTTAATACGATTACTTGACACACATACAGCTCCATTTGTGCGGGTTGCCAGGTTCCTGACTTCATTTATCAAGTGAAATACCACCATATGATGGCCTATTTATCAGATGAAGCATACCACAAATTGGCTCACTTTGATAACATTAGCTTCCCACGGATGTCAAATTCTATCAAACATTTCTTAACATTGAAAATTTTTCATTTTTTTTTTGTTAGGAAAAAAATTTAAAATCATTTGGTTTAAGACAATTTTCACTTAAACAGCATATCAAGCATGTTTTTTCAAATCATAACTGACTGGAACTGTATGAAGGTCAAGCACAATTCCATGTGTCTGAAATACTAACTTGATGGATAAAATTATCTCAAAATTGAAAATTACCTTATATGACCCAGCATATCCCGCTTTCACCAAAATGTCTGATAGTTCATAATACCTGTCGACTTCCTAACAAGATCGCCAATGCCCAATGTAAGTTCTGCCACAAACTCATTGCAGACTAAGAATGAAAGTTTTAAATAAATTTTTTTTATAATGGCAAGAAATCCCAAAGGCCGTCCCAACACAACATGTCTTTTACTAGGTTAAATCTTGGACCCGTATAATGTGCCCTCGTCCCACATATCAAGAACGTCATTGTCTTTTCACTAATGGGACGAGGCCCCTGCAAATTATTTGCACCCAAGGTTGGAAACCTTAAACCTGAGGAAGCATACCTCCCAAAGCCAAGGCCCTTACCGCTTACAAGGGGTCATCATAAATAAATGAACAGATAACAAATGAACCTTACTTGCAAACAGATTATATCAGGATTCCATCCCATGAGTTCTTTGCAAATGACCTTCTTACGGCGCTCCCAGTTCATGTAAAAAGGAGGAACATTTGAGTATAGATCTCTGTGTTTCAAAGCATTTCTGTCCCCCAATATGTTATACGACACAATTGTAAGTCTGTCTGGTACATACAAAACCCACAAACCACAAGAAATTTTTACATTGCTCAATCAATGTGCTAGAGATATACGGTGTAATTCAGACTCTCCAACAAGAGCCACTATAAGTCATACGAATTACATGCGACAAAACAGTAAAGTTCTCTATGGAGAAAAATTAATCAAGAAATTCAAATAATAGTGCGCCATTTGAGTGCTGAGAAAATGCTAAACTATAATCTTTGAGAAAAACGTCCTTTTTCTTCATCTTCTTTTCATCCCGTTTTCTCGGCAACCAAGCGAAAAGTTCATGAAAACCATATGTGATCAGCATATATGCAGGCCACATGAAGAAGAATATTCCAGGGAGACCTTATTTACATATACCTGGAGACGCAAGTGGTTGATCAGCTTCGACCCAGTCACGAACATTATCCACATCCTGATCCAATGGTCTACGACTGATGGGAGTACTGCACCATGAACGGATGTACGAACGGGAAGACAAGGAAGACGGCGATAATGGAGAAGAATCTGCGGAACCAGAGGTGCAGCAAGAGATGGTGGGGGGCTTGAAGAATGAGAAAAAAAGAGGGTGGCGCTTCGGCGATGCCGAGCTCAGGACAGTCATGGCCGCCACGGGGGGGCACGCGCGGAGCCAAGCGGAGACTTCGAAGCCCATTCTCGTGGTGTCTTTTTGGCAGAGTTCAGCGCCACAGCTTGTGGAGCTGAGGATTCTATCCAAAAAGAGCACGGCACAGGTTCACCACCCTCTGACCGCTTGGTTTATATCAAGCCAACTCGATCAAACCAACCCATACAATGCAAATTCTGTCGGAACGTGAAAACTTGAAAAAACAATTAATATTAACATATAAATAATTGAATAAATCTATTCATCATCTATTTCCTTACCATCCTCTCATCATTAATATTACATGATAAGTTCATAAATGAAATATAATAAATATCTTTCAATCATTTGATGTCACGTCATGAGATGATAAGAGAATGATGAGAATTTAAATGATGAGTAGTATTACTCTAAATAATTTTAGAGCATTTATTATTGTTCCAATAAAATTTTTGAACCCTAATAAATATTGAATAGATTAATATAAACCTATTTATTTTTATTCTAATCATCTTTATATTATTAGAACATCCTTTTTTTCGAATTTAGATATTCTAGGGTTTTTATCTAATTTTTAGAATTTAAAATAAAAGAGATAGATACATAAAACGGATCTCACGGTATTTATAACTAACTGAATAGATTTCTCGAATAATATTAAATGCTAGATAAGCATTTAAGACAAGTTTTATTGTAGTATAAGCATTGTTTTCCCCTATTAGCTTACAAAATTGTATGGTATTATCTTCACTAATCCAAGAGTTAAAAAATGGGTTTTGCTACTCATTAACCTTACACATGGCACACTACACTTATTTTAATTTTTTTAAATTTCTTTTATTGTATTCTTTTTAAACTAATTGAATCATTCTACTCATTATCCACATGCTATATATTTAGTAAGAGAAAAATTTTAAAAATTATGTATAGTGTGTAATGTGTGGAAATAATATGTAAAAAAAATTTCTTTTATATAAGGAAGTCTAGGTATTATGTTGAAAATATATTGACTTAACTAGGGAGCTCTACACACCCTTGAATATTCAAGGTTTTCCCCAACCCAAACATGCGGAATAAGGGTGTTTGATTCCGCATGTTTGGATACAAGAAGCTTATCAAACTTATCACATTTCATTTCATTTAATCATTACAATTTTTTTAAACTTCCATATAAAATATAATAAACAATTCAATTTTTTAAAATTTTAAAATAAAAATAATATTAAAAAATAATATCATAACAACATTTTATTTTATTTTCAACTTTCATCTCATTTTCACTCACTATCCAAACCTCCCATATCCCCAACTTGAATGCTATGTCTGACCATTAGTTCACTTTGGGCAATTACAAATTCCCAGCATTACTTGTTGTATCAATTTTCCAAAGAAGAGCCTTTTATACAATAGAGTATTGGCTAAGGATTATGTACTTTTATTTATAAAAGGAAAAAACCCAGATTTTAGTTAGCTTAGCTCAAATGCATCCCACATTGAATTAGCATTTTTTTATTATTGAGCATATTAGATTGAGTCATAAGTCATAGGTTGTGTAAGTGCTAAGCACTTCTTTTAAAAAATAATGGAGTACATTATTAAAAAAATTAATATTTTCACATTAATTACATATTTACTAGATTTTTTTTAAAAAATAAATGCACGGCTCTTGTACTTTCTATACTCTCTATAATTATAAATATCATTTCTTAAAAAATATATATACAAATAAATAGAGGGGTTAAATATAAATTTGTTCATTTTTTTTAATTGAACTTTTAACTTCCCATGATTTTAAAAATTAATAATTTGGGATGATTTTAAATTGATAAATTATAATTAATAATTAAATGGTATTAAAAAAAAAAAAAAAAAAAAGCTGAGGAAGATCTCCAAAATGGGGCCCAAATTGGAATATGTGTGTGGAATGATTCTTTTTGAAGTTGACTACATAATTTCAAGGGCAGAAATTGAATCAAAACAGCTCCAGTCCTGATTAGGTGACGTGTCAACAAACTAGCGTCTTAAATTAAAGTGGTGCCCTTTCACGCACACACACAGTCCTCTCTCTTTCCCCAACCAAAATATTTTCTTATAATTCTTAATTTTTCAGAATGCGAAAATAGTAGGAGGTAGTGGTGGAAAGCGAGAGAGCGAGCGAGCGGCCATGGAAACTGCGATATGCGGTCGAGTTCCTCTTTCACCTAACCACGTCTTTAACCCTACCAAACTCGGTACCTCTCTCTGCCTCTCTTGTTCTTTTGTTGGCTTCAGTTTTTATTGGTAAATGAAGAATTATTCGTAATTTCATCGTCGTAGCTCTGTCAATCCTTCAGATAAAATTTTCAAGACTGTTTATAATTTGGGTTCATTTCTACGATGTAAAGTTGTAAAGAAAGATTTTAAATTTTTTTCCATTTTTCTTAATAGAATCTTATCGGATTAATTGCAGGGGACAAGTATTCCAGTTATAAGCAATGCCCGAACCGGACAATTTTGATGACGGTATCGGCCGCTGGGCCTGGGAAAGGTGGTGGGTTATTGGAGAAGCCTACCATTGAGAAGACGACGCCTGGCCGTGAATCCGAGTTCGACTTGAGGTATAGCCCACCCACCCACACACAGTGACTTGCCATTATTCTCATACCGAGCTTGCCTTGAATGGAGCATCTTTGTGAAATCCCAAATAATTAATTGTCGGGCACTTTGTTAAATCACAAATTACTCAGAAAGGTTTAACTAGTAGGAAAGCGGGTAGTTTTGATTATCCAATTAATACTATTTTACACAACTCTATCACACCTGGTGTGAAACGCGGTCTTAATAATTTGGGGCAACAAAATGGAAATTTCGATTGAAACAAGGTAAAGAAGAGGTCATGGTAAATACCGTTATTCCTAAAAGTTGTTTAATTCGTACTTTAAGGGCAAAGCGCCAAGGCCAAAGTGCTTTTACAAAAGCATACGTTAAGCGTGCTATTTGATGCATTTCTAAGTGAGCTAAAAGCGTTTTTTTTTTTTTTTTTTTTTTTTTTTTTCAGGAGAGGGAGCTATGTATTTAAAGTGCCTTTTTTTGTTGTTTTTTTTTTTTTTTTTTTTTCTTTTTCTTCAGAAGAGTGAGCTATGTATTAAAAGTGCCTTTTTTTGTTGTTTTTTTTTTTTTTTTTTTTAATTTATATTGTATCAGTTTTAACTATTACTGTTTGTCTGTAATATTAATTTAGATGAAGTAGATGAGAACTATGAGCTTATTAAGACAATGATGGCCGCCCTATGCTTAATGATGGGTATGATTATGTACTTTAGGATTGCATTGTATTACTTTTGAAAAAAAAATATTGCTTAGAAGTCAATATTCATGATTCTTTTACTTTTTTGGTCATTACCTTTTGGATATATCTTGATTACATTCTCTTGATATGGCTATGAATATCATGGATATTTTCTAAAGTACAAGAGAATTATATCAATTGCTATGTTCAAATTTTATGTAATTTCTTGATCACTTTCTTGTCATGTTGCATAATATTCACAAATTGAGTTTATAGGTTAAACATATTACTATCTTGCTTTCTTTATTGTATTTTATGAAAAAATTTGTTATTATACATATATATATTTATATATATATATTTTAAAATATGTTTTTTTTATAAGTAAAAATATTATATATATATATCAATAAGAGTAATCAAGTACACTGGACGTATACAAGAAAACACCTAGCCCATACTAGAGAGCTCCTAATGACCCAAAAAGCCTGTGAAAAACTACCCAAAATACACCAAGCCCAAGTTGGAATAGAAAACACTTCCCCAACCCCTTGTTTCCCGTAAGACTAAATCTCCACACGAAACTCCCTCTACAAGAACGTCTTCATAATACCCTCCCTTTAGTCTTCCCTCGACTTGAGCTACCACCCGTAGCGTTATAGTTGATTGCCCAAAAAAGACGCTTTCACTCCCTGTTTTTCGTAAAAATTGATTTGGTTTCAAGTGAGTGGCTTGCCTCAATCGCAGTGAGTAGTGCTTTAAATTGGTCTTCACATCCTCCATGTGAAAACCCCACAATATGCTAAATCTCATTAACCTTATGCAGATCCCAATCCGATGGTGAACCCCCTTGCTATATTGTTTATTCGGAGGAAGAGAAACTAGGGAAACAACATTAGCCCTAGACCCAGTACCCAACTGCACTCCCGACCCTAGACATTCCTCATCACAAGGCACCAACAACAAACCCATAATTTCCTCCCCACCATATCCTGCATTCAAATCCCGAACCTCCTCAACAACTATATAGTTGCTGTCCATTGTTGCTGTCACCATTAAAGGTTCCTCCCCTCCATCGACGAGGATGCTTGTATGTGCTTCACCCCCCGACGATCCTTTTTGTGCCACTTTGCAGGCCCTACTGCTCCCTCAGGAGGCAAAGAACAGGTAGGGGAAGTACTACATTCTGTTATCCCATTTTCATCTTCTAAATGAGGCTCGTCTATTTTTTCCAAAGTACTCAAGACCCTGGAAGGACCCCCATCTTCAACTAAAAGTGAACCTTGAAAAAAAGTACCAACTCCATTTGCAACTGGTGACTGAGGGCAGTCAGACGACAAGCTACTGATGTCCTGAGTGACACCGGCATGAACAATGATGTCAACGTCCAACGACCCAAACCCGTTTGCTTTCAATCAAGGGCTTTGCGCTTAGGCTCTAGGTGGCGTTTGTGATTAAGTGCGCCTGAATTTCACCAACAATGATGCCTAATCACGTGCAATCTTTTGGAATCTCTCACTCTTTCCAGCTCTGACGTGTAACCAACAATTCAATAGAAAAGAATAGCCATAGAAAACCAATAGAAATCTGCAAGTCAGAGGTGGGCAATGTGCTTGTTTAAGCCTTCCAAACTCCAACATATATGTCGGTTGGACACTTGTCCTGCAGTTCGGAACAATGCCTTGAACCATTGATCTATGAATACAACATTTAATCCTCAATCTATACAACTCTTGCAGAGTCTTGGAATGGTTAGATTCCAAGGCAGTTTCAGAATGTGGTTGGAAAGAGTAATGTTTTATTTTGTCTCTAACTTGCATCGTCATTTCCTTGATCTGAACATTAAGTTCAGTGTATTCTTACAGATGCCTTTGTGTATCAGCACAAGCTATGGTCGGATTTCTTGTCCGGATCGTGTCGGGATGAAAATTTGAAGATAGATATGTACTACAAGACATCTTGGATAGGGTTTAAATGACACTGCTATTTAGGTTTAAACTATTGGAGGAATCTATGGCGTTTCAGTTTCTGCATTATAGATTTGAGAACCAGTGGTTTTGTATTCATTGATTTGTCAGAGTTGAAGAGTGAAGTTCTTTAACCAACCAGGCATGTCTATGATCAAGTTAAATACCAAATATTGGCCATCTTATTACCGTGCCTCACTGAAAACATTTTGATTTGCGATATTTCGTTGATGTTATTGCCCGAGAACTTGAATCAAGCACCTGGGTAATTGCACAATCCCTGGGTATTTGCCAGGCATGGCTGTGTTTTTTCAACTTTTTGTTTTATTTTTTTATTTTTTCACATTTTTTTATTTTTGGACTATTTAAAACTATTTCTCTATTTTTATTTTTTTTAAATGATTTTACTTTATACATGAATTGAAGGTTTGAAATTTTTATTAATTTTTAGCCATGTTTCCACATGTGGCACTCTATGCTAGACTTTCGTTGAATGTTTTAACTGAAATATGATGGAGGGGAAAAAAATCCAAGGAGTGAAATGATAAAACTTAAAACTTGATGAGCAAAAAGATAATAGTGCAAAATCCAAGAGTGTTTTTGTACTTGACCCTTCAAAATAAAAGAAAGAAAAAGGGTAAGTGCCGTCTTCTTCTTTGCATCATATTTTGTACCATATTCAAATTCACCTTTTGTCCTGCTATGTTAGTGTAATAATTCTCAAGTCAATGTCTTCGGTACATTCGATAGTTAAACATCTTATATATACATTTGTTAAAAGCCTATTAGTTATTACAATGCATATACTAGATGAATTGGATATACTCAAACCAATTCAAAATTGAGTTAATTTGGTTTTCAAAACCGATGCAAAACCAAACTGAACTAGTTTTTTGGTTTGTCAAATACACTGCTAACGTGTAAATCTCGATTTTAGTTGTCTTCTTGTCTTTCCATTTATGCATCCACAACTAATTTCATGACTTCTCCACTGTGTTTGCCTATCTTCTCTTAATTGAATGCTATTTTTCTTGTGAGCTCAACTTCTGCCAGTTGCTCTGTGTTCTTCCTTGTATTGCTGTAGGCCAAGAGCATACCATCGATGTAGGTATAGGAATAGAAAGAAGGGAACAATCTTTTTTTATTGCTTCCAGGTTGTTGATTGAATATATATATCGATAATCCTTTTCTTTAAATCATAAGAGAGGATTCAATTATGTCAATTGCTTTGAATTTCAGAAAATCTAGGAAAATGGCACCACCTTACCGTGTTTTGCTGCACAATGACAACTACAACAAGCGGGAGTATGTTGTCCAAGTTTTAATGAAGGTCATCCCGGGAATGACCCTTGACAATGCAGTTAACATCATGCAAGAGGCACATCATAATGGCCTGGCGGTGGTAATCATCTGTGCACAGGCTGATGCTGAAGAACATTGCATGCAACTGAGAGGTAATGGCCTTTTGAGTTCAATTGAGCCTGCCAGTGGTGGGTGTGAATAGTGGCATATCATCACAAAAATGCATGCCTGAGGCAACGCCTCTAATTTGTTTCTAGTATTAGAATTCTGTTCATATGTACATAAAACTCCAAAAGTCCATATTAAGATGAACCTTTATTTTCATGTTTACCGAGGTATAAGACGTATCTACTGCTATACTTCAGTGCTGGTTCAAATGGACTTTTATCTTTTGTTTGTGGATTTGGCTCTGGTCCTGGAACTGGAACTGGAACACTCACGTGTCCCTTGCACTTGTCATGAAACACGTGTATCCCATCTAATAGTTGGAACTGGACCTAAGCCAAACCGATCAATTAATGTGTATTGTATTGAAATTTGAATAGTATTGCTTCAGATACTTGAAGTTTTGGACAATGTTATATGCTCTTTACTTTGGATGCTATCAAATATCCAACATTTTGCTTATGGCACTGACATTCAATACCTAGAATGGTTCCCTCTTCTCCATCTTCGCTAGCCAATTTTTTGACTGACCATTGTTATGGTCCTCCACCTAACCCCGAAGATGCCCTTTCAGCATCTTCCCCTCCTAGTGAGCCACCAGTCCCAGTCTTTTGATCTGAAATTCCTGATATGCAAGCTGCAAAATGGCATCTTTGTTTCATCTCTTTTTTTGTGGAGTTCCATCCTTCTACTAGTAAAACATGGGATAGAAAACCACCACCAACTACCTCATTTCAGTTCTCTACAGTGAAGAGTTACAATGGTCCATTTAGTAGATGGTTAAAAGATTGCCTTGGTTGAGAAAGTATGGGAGGTTCCTTGTATGAATCATATGCAAACTACGGCATTCCTCATTATTTTGCTGTTATCATAATTGATGTTTATTGGTAATTTAAACAGATTATAACTAATGAATCACGGAGGTGTTTGGCCGACAAGCTTTGCATTCTCCAAAAGAAACCAATTACTACAATAATAACCTTGCGCTCGAAAGATATAAAAGCCGTACAAGTTGAGCTAATATAGTTTTCTAAGATCAATCCAAATCCAAATCCAAATCCAAACCAAATAATTTTGGGATTGGTGGGGAACAAGAGAGAGCATGAGATTCGAAAGCCATCTTTGTAGTGTCTGCGACTATTATCTGATATAGCAACTGTGCATTTGAACGATATGCAAAGTTTTTCGTTAAATTGGAATGAACGGGCTTATTAGACACAGGCTTTGAAGCTTTTACAGGCCCGAAAAAAGTGAAGTGTGATGAAGCTAGCAAGGATAAAGGATCAGTAAGTTGATACCTAAGCATAAGATATGAAATAAAGCAAATCAATGGCTTGAAAGAGTAAAAGATATACAATATTAAGAATGATGCACTGGAATCATCTACCCAACGATGGAGAGGGAAACCAACCTCTGATACTGCCCATCATCGAGAAAAATGGCTCTTCTTAAGGGCATTTTCTTTGAATATAAGATGCCCCATGCTCTTCATACCTGTGGATTGCATACAGAAGAAAAAGAAAATGAACTAATCCATAAAATTTTAAATATTTTATTACGGTTCAACACTATTTTTGCAAGCACGACTACAATTTTTCTTCCAATAAAAAGGTGACACAAAACAGAAGGGTTAAGATGTTTCCTTTAAACTCTCCTACGCTTAAATACACTGTTGTAAGTGTAATCTTGAGGTGAAACTTACTCAGACTTGGAGAACCACATCTGCTGGAATGAACCAAGAGAAGCTAATATACTCCCTCCAATCCAAACACTGCAAGAATACTCATCACCAACAATAAGTTAGACGAAGCACCAGTATATGAATGTTATATACAAACAAGAGCACAATTGAACAAAGAAGACAAAGTGTATGTATCTTTAAAATTCCCAATTGTACAATATTTATATATATTTTATTATATTTTTTTTTATAAGTATATATTGTATTATATTTATTAATCTATAGGTCGAGTATGTCTTGTGTGACTTGAGTATACCGAGTCGTCAAGCAATTAAATTACTTGACATGACAGGCTTTTAAATCATTTAACGCAGGAATGGATGACACAGCTCAACAGGACCAAAACTTTTGGTTTGAGAATTATATATGTTAGATGGTCAAAACTTGAAAGGCTGACTTCATCTGGGGCTTGACGTAGATGAAAGTAACACTAATTGAATAATTTGTAGTGATTAATTGAGGTTGAAAGGTAATAGACTCAACCTTACCACTGTATCTAGGTTGCCCTAGTCACAATGTACCTAGTAAAACAAGTTCAAACATTTCTACATGGATTGGAGATCACAAACACGGTGAATCACTCAAGAAACACAAATAGTCCTCATGGAAGAATCAAAGTTAATAAATTTATATGACAAAGCATCAGACATGATGAGTAGATATTGTAATATACGATATTGTAAGTCATTTCGGTTCTTGATTACAAAAATCTCACAGTAAGGAGCATCTATTTTTCACTTCTAATAAGTGTGATTGACCAAGTTCTGGACCATCTTCTGGAATCTTAACTGTCAACAGTGACTGACGACTGTTCATCAGTTTTAGCCAATTGAGTGGGACATTGGGATGTACTCTAATCCCTCATAAGCTACACTCTATTCATTTTGATATGATGAAGCTTTTCAATCAATAAAAGCTATGGGGAAATGGTGAACAAACAATTAGTTTCTAGGAATTTAAACTGCAAGCAAAGTTACTGTCGTTGAATTCATAATATCTTCCATTCTGCCCATATTATAAGCTACGTTAACCAGACAGATTACACCCTCTTCCACGTATGCTCACAAAGGTATACTATCTTTTCCTGCCGCAACTTAACCCCATTTTCACCAGCCCACAAGAAAGGGTGTGATGATGTCTCTCTCTTTTCCTCTTTTCATCAAAGGGTTACCTTTTTTATATAGGTAAGCAATCATTTTATTAGTGAAGGCAAGGCATAGCCCAAGAACACCTAGCTAGGAGTATAAACTGTAAATGTCTGTTAAAATCTATTGCATAAGCCCAAAGAAAAAAAAAAAGTGTTAAAAAAGGAGTTTTAAATTTCATTCATAGTCCTCTCATGATTCTCAAATGGAGCTCAGTTCCCAGTAATAAAATGGAAACATCTTCCATATTGCTGCAACTTTGGTTGCCATATAGACCTCACCAAGATGCAAACAGATCCACTACCCTTCTTGGCATGACCCGAGCTTAGTCATTCCAGATAGCTCAAACAATCCAACAGTGAAGTAATAGATCATGTACATCTTCCCTGTTCTTTTGTACATACAACACCAATCCACCACAATGATCTGACATTTACTAATGTTATCCATGATAAGGATTTCATTAAAGAAGCTGTATGGATAAAAAATGCTGCTTTTAAGGGTGCCTTAAGTCTTCCAAATATTTCTAATTTACTTAAAAAAAAAAAAAAAAGTCTTCCAAATATTTCTCCAAAGAATGGATTGTTCTCTTATTGGATGAAAACCTAATCGAATGACCAGATGGTAAACTTCCCTTTCTTAGAAGGGCTTCAAAGGGCCTTTTCTCCATCGCCAATTCTTGGTCTAGAATTGTGCAATAGATTCATTTTTTTAAAGTAAATAAATGTACAATAGAATACCAAATTTGTTAATAACATCAGTTTCCCAGACTTGGGCTGCACTTAACATTCCATTGCAGGGAACCGCTAAAAAAATTCATAAGGTTAGCTACTGAGACTGTTTACTCCTGTGCAATTCCATACACTTCCGGAAACGCTTCTTTGAGTACTCTATCACCACAACATAGGTCATGTCGAAGTTTTATCTTCAATCCATCACCCATCTCAAGACGAAGATGTGGAGAGAAGACCCCCCATCTACTTTTAATGTTTTTCCACAAACCTATGTGATCCATGTACCTTGTTGGTGCCCCCTTCACCTGAGACTCCACTGAACTTGGCATCTACTACATCCTTCCACGAAGTACACCTTTTTTTTTTATACCGCCACAAACATTTTCCTAATAGGGCCCTATTGAACACCGTCATTTTTCTTGATTCTCAAACCACTGCTCGAGATTGAGGAGCTTACTTTAGCCCAATTTACTAGGTGAAATTTGAGTTCTTCACCTACTCCACCCCATAAGTAGTCACACTGTAGCTTCTCTATCCGATTTGCCACACTTGTAGGAAGGAAAAACAGGGACAAGAACTATGTATGCAAATTAGAAAGAGTGCTATAGATCAAGGTGATCCTCCCACCTTTTGAAATTACATTTTCGTCCAACTAACCAATCTTGCTCCATTTTCTCAATCACCTTTCATCAAAGGGTTAGACAAGCCAGTGAGTAATTTTACAATAATGTTTACTGAGTCTTTGTTTTATTAGTACGTTAATGATGCTTACCCTGATATGATGATTATAGTCCAAGAATATTTTATTTTATGTTTCAAAAAGAAAAGGTATAATATATATTTTATTTCCTTTATTCATTAGGCAATGACAACACTTTTGATAGAAAAACCAACATGGGAAATGCTACCTAGACCAAATCTGAATGCGAAAACCTCTTATCCAACATCATTAATGAAGCTAAATAGGCCATATGAAATCATTCTTGTGCAGTTGCATGGGCACACAGTGCATATCTATGCATATACACCCAAACCATGGAGAGAGACAGAGAGAGAGAGAGAGAGAGTACCATCTTACCTGAATCTCCTTTCTGTTGCATTTCCACTCGCCAATACTTTAACTCTAGCAGCTTGAGGAGACTCCTACACATGCAGGATGCTTTCTCAAAAATGTAAAATATCCAAACCTTATGCTATGATTGGTTCGAGAAATTTTTAAAAAATCCATCTTTTATACTCCAAAAAGAATTTTCAGCTCTTGAAATTTTTGCCATCTAATCATTTGCCTTGAGTTTTGGGACAAAAAAAAACAAACCCAAATAACTTTCAAAAAACCCCATCCAAAACATTTCCTAAATTTTATTTTTTATTCAAACAACTTTTCAGTCTACATCTAAAATTTTTTAATTGAAACAACTTGTCATTTATTGCTACCCACTTTCAAAACCCAAATACAAAATAAATCTCAAAATTCTTTCAAGAATTTCAAAATTATAGAAAGTTCTCATTTTCCAAGCATGCTCCAAAATTCTTCATGACTTTCCTCAAGTGTGGCGTGAGTGATAGTATGAGAACGAGAGGGGATCCACAAACTTAACACTCCAGGGAAGATTGCAGATGATAAGCCTACTGCAAAATTCCTGTGTACTTAGGCTCTGCCTACTTTCATTCACTTCAATAAAATTTACTTCTATCAAAAAAAAAAAAAAAAAAGATTGAACCAATTTATGAAATTATTCATTAAAAAACAAATACCAACCAGGGAGGGAGTTCACCAAGAGTACAGAGGGAAGGGGAAATAAGAAAAAAAGAAAAGAAAAAAAGGCTGTAGGTGATGATTCAGGAAAACAACATACTTCTAGCAAGTCTTTCTCAAGTCGTTCCTTCAACTGTTGCATTGATGCTGTGCCACCAGCAAGCTGTAAAAAAGAGAAACAACCAAATTAATCTGAAATGCTCCAAGTTACATTTTTTGATAAGTAATAAAAGATTTTATTCCCAAGAAATAGGCATAAGCCCTAGTACACAGGACGAATACAAAGGAAATACCTACTACTTTCCAAGAACAAAAGGAAAACTAAAACAGAAACTGGAAAATGTCTTCCGTTACAACTTTAGCCCACATTCTCAAAGTACTAAAGAAGAAATCCCTAAGATCTCCCAATGATCGTTCTTTGTCTTCGAAGCATCTCCCATTCCTTTCAAGCCATAGACACCACATGAGACACGAAGGAATCATCTTCCAAACATGAACAGCATTCTTACTACCCTCCAAACCTTTCCATCCTGCCAATAAATCCACCACTTCCTTAGGCATTACCCAAAGAAAACCAGCCCGATTCAAAACCTCATTCCACAAGAACCTAGCCACTTCACAATGAAGAAAGAGATGATTTACAGATTCCCCATCCTTCTTACACATAACACACCAATCAGCAATGAACATACCTCTCCTTCTAAGATTTTCAGTAGTCAACACTTTGCCTAAGGAAACTGTCGGATTTCTAGGAGATAAATTAGGAACTCCTATTTTAGATAAAATCTGTCAGATTTCTAGGAGATAAATTAGGAAGTTCTATTTTAGATAAAATCTGAAATTACTATTTCAGATTTTAGATATTTCTGTTTCCTGTTTTCTAGCCTAGATATTTGCTGATTTTATGGCCTTCCTGATTTAGTGGCCCTCCTCTTCTATTTATCTTGTAATCGTTTCTCTTGGAGAATAATAAGAATGATAATTCTTCTTCTCAAAAACTTCATGGTATCAGAGCTTCGTGCTCAGTTTCTTTTTTCTTCTTTCTTCTGATGACGTCGTATAAGTCAGCGATGACCGGCGCCCAAAGAAATCCTACCGTCTCTTCTGACTCGTCTGGTACTTCAGAAAATATTCCACCCAATCCCAATCCCGATCCCACGCCTGTATCTACTGATTCCTATTCCCAGAATTCAGCCCTTTATCGTACGGCTACAAAACTCAATGGGCACAACTATCTTGAGTGGGCTAAGTCTGTAAAATTGGCAATTGATGGCAGAGGAAAATTTGGGCATTTGACTGGCGAAATATCGAAACCTGCTGCTGGTGACCCTAATCAAAAAAGATGGCAGTCCGAAAATTCTCTTGTTATTGCTTGGCTCATCAATTCCATGGAACCTGCCATTGGAAAACCACACCTATTTCTTCACACTGCTCAATATGTCTGGGAGGCCGTTCAAGATCTTTATTCGGACTTGGAGAATTCTTCTCAAATATTTGAGTTGAAAACTCGACCCTGGAAATCCAAGCAAAATGATTGCGAAGTTACTACTTATTATAACAAATTGGTAACGTTATGGCAAGAACTTGATCAGTGTTATGATGATGTTTGGGAAAATTCGAACGACTATGCTCGTCACAAGAAGAGAGAAGAAAAAGACAGGGTTGACATGTTTTTAGCCAGCCTTAATCAAAGTTTGGATGAGGTTCGTGGCCACATTCTAGGCAGGCAACCATTGCCCTCTATTCGGGAAGTTTTTTCTGAAGTTAGACGTGGGGAGTCAAGGAGAAAAATCATGTTGTGCAATACCGAAACTGGTTTAAACCTAGAACCTGAGAATTCTGCTCTTGTGTCAAGAAGTGTTGATTCTGAAAATGACGGGCGTAATAAACCGTGGTGCGAGCACTGCAAAAAACAATGGCATAAGAAGGAGACGTGTTGGAAACTTCATGGTAAACCAGCAAATTGGAAGCCAAAATCCAAACGTGATGGTCGCGCCTACCAAACCACTGCTGAAGAGCTTCAGGAACCTTCTACCAACTCGGATGCAGTACCTTTTACCAAGGAGCAATTAGAGCACCTGTACAAATTGTTTCAATCTCCAAAACTGTCCTTAACTCCGTCTTGTTCTTTGGTACAGAAGGGTAATTCTCTTGCTAATGCGTTTTTAGGTGTTATTCCTAGCTCTATTTATTCTTGGATAATTGATTCCGGCGCAACTGATCATATGATTGGTTGCTCCAAATTGTATCATATAGTCCGTGTGCAGGCAATAAAAGGATCAAAATTGCAGATGGTTCACTCTCGGTAATTGCTGGGCCAGGAACTATCAAACTCACTCCGTTGTTAACCATTCATGATGTGCTCCATGTTCCCAATTTGTCTTGTAATTTGTTGTCCATCAGTAAACTTACCTCTGATCATCAGTGTCAAGCTAATTTCTACTCTTCTTATTGTGAATTTCAGGAATTGACCACGGGGAGGATGATTGGCAGTGCTAAGGAAAAAGATGGACTCTATTATTTTGAGGATGGACCGAACTCGAGTAGACAATGTCAAAGTACTCGCTTAAATTCAGTTTCTGTTTCCAAGGATAATGATCTTATGCTATGGCATTATAGGTTAGGCCATCCTAGTTTTCAGTATTTAAAACACTTGTTTCCCAATTTATTTCGGAATAAAAGTCTCACTTCCTTTCAATGTGAAGTTTGTCAG